>VXAC01006317.1:652754-721871 GCA_013399225.1 Rhipidura dahli
CTCGGCTCCAGCCGATCTCCCGATTAACCAGGCAGCGGCTGGGGAGGGGGAGAGCAGGCCTGGGCCGAGGGCGGTGTGAGGGCATCGGCGCTGGGTCGGTGCTTGGGGCTGCTCCAGATACGGTGTCACCGACGGGAGTTGTGTGTGTGGGCCCTGTGCAGGGATGCGATCGCTTGGGCCCTCCTTGTCGTGCGGGAATGAGGGTTGGCTTTCCCTCCCTGGGCCTCCTTCACCTGCTGCTTCAGGTCAGAATTTGCTGGACACACTAATGCCTGTTGTGATTATGGTGGTGTCAAATCCCTGCTTCCAGGATCTTTTCTAGCTTTGGCTGCATGGTCAAAGCATTCCCTGCAGTTTTAGGCCTTTGTTGTGACTTAGAAGTGTGGGTTGATTTTTAGGATTGTTTCTAAATGGGAGTGGTGCAATGAGATGAGTCTTAAATGTCAGATAATTGACAGAGGGAAAGTTGCTTTTGCAGGAAAGAAAGATTGATGTGCTTGAGAGAGACTCCTTACCTGTAGTTATTGGATGCAGGGCAGTGCATGCATTTGATCTCTCAAGTCATCGTATTTTTGAACAAATACTTGTTTTTATGCGATTCGGAGAACAGTTCTGAATTTGTCGTCCTAGGTGAATGGATGTCACTCTCAATAGACATAAACACAGATATGATGCATGTCAGCTTTCTGATTTGTTTCAAATAGTGGGCGTTCATTATTTTACATGCTTGGGTCTCAGCTGCCATCATGTGAGTACCTTGAAATCTTCCTGCTCTTAGCCAACATGGGATGAGTGCACAGAGAGCTAGAGACTCACACAAGACTCTGCAGGAAGGTCGTGGATGAACAAGGAATTATACCTGATTCTGCTGTGTCCTAGAGTAGTGCCCCTCACACTCCTTTATATACAGTGTCAGTATCAGCAGGAATTTAAAGTCTATATGGTTATTTGTTGAATGTGACCTAAAAGCTCTGATATGTCCTGTATAATTATATGCAAAAGTGTGTCTGTGTGTATTTTAGTTTCACCCTTTAATGAATTTTAATAATCTAGTTATGTTTCAAATAATGCTTGGACAATGGCTTCCTTAAGCATACAAGGAATATTTAGTGTCAAACAGTATTTGCTATTTACAAGCAGTTGCTATCTTTACAAGGTATCCTGAGGAACAGTCTCTCCGAAAATCTCCGTCCTAAATTATTGCTGTTTTGGGTTCTGCTATGTTTGTTTTTTCCGTGCAAAGTAGCTGCATAGTTCTCTCACTTAGCTCACAGAGCGGGCCTTTATGTAGTTTAGTAATGGCACATGTGATGCTTGCAAGTTCTCTTAGTCATCTCTTGCCACACTTCTGAAAAATAAAGATCTAAACCCTGGAACTTTGTTGAAAATAAGGAATGGAATAATTATATCAAATTAAAAAAATCTCCTTGAGCTGGGTATTTGGATATTTCTTCAGATGCTAAAAGCTACTGGTATGATATACAGTAACTGATAAATTTGAGTTTGTGAACTCATGAGCTGAGGCATTTATACCTGTTACAATGTGGAATACTTTTTTCTCTGAGTAGAGTAAAACATACACATTGTTAGGACAGAATCCATCTCAATGACCTTACGCAGTATTTTCTATCTAAAATAATACTGTATTTTCTATATGTGTAATACATTAGTAATGTGAACCTAAAGAAAGAGCTGAAATAGATTGACTCACTCTAAGGGAAGTGGTTTAAATGAGGCTGGGAAGATAGTCTGTCTAAAATCTGCAATACTTGCTGCTTTGGAATTTATTTTGTAACTTCATTTGGAAGCAACTGTTTTGTCTGTGTATGAACCTGTAACAGGAACAGGCTGACAGTCTTGTCAGCTGATCATGTGAACTTTTCAGAATCAAAAGTTCTATCTTGTGGCTATCATAAAGAGGAGAGAGCTATTGTTTCCTAAATGGACAGGATGTAATTCTGCCTTAAACTGGGCAGATTATCATATTCTGTGTTCCTTCCTGTTCCTGGGAGCAGGATGGGGGAGAGGGACTTGATCTGTTTGAGACCAACCAATCTGTGCTCCTCTGCATAATACAGATGCTGATAACTTCAGTTTTAGCTGTTAGTTTATAATTATTTAAGTATCCCTTAAAAAAAATTTCCCGATTACTTGAAAATTATGATTTTCATTCTGGCTAAGTCATATTACAGTATCGAGTTGAATTTAATGAAGCTGTGGTGTGTGAATATATCAGCTAACTGTGATTTTATCTTTTTTTTCCCATTTTTAAAAAAGATTTTTTAAAGACTTCTTTTCTGGATGGGAAAATGCTGTATTTTTCCTAAAATGAGTGAAAGAACCACCAGGACTATATTTTAAGTGACCGTGTCTGTTAGGTCCTGAGATACTTCTTGCATCAGTAATCCATTGCAGATCAGTACACATTAAGGAAGAGTAATGCTTAAGCCATGAATGACACTTAAGAATAAATAATGTAATATTTGTCAAAGATACCACTTAGAAGGATATTTCTTGACATCAATAATGCTAATCTTTCTTCTTTTAGTTTCCCTTAAATCCTAAATGCATTGTGAATGCTATGTCTGGTTTATAAGTCACCTTTTTAAGTGAACTGCGTGTTGTGTTTAGGAGATTTAATTTATATAAAGAAAAATATTTCCAGGTCACCTTGATCGTTCTTCCAAGACATTTGGTGGGGAAGTTAGTTTTGGCATCCAGGACAATGATGTGGAGATTATCTGTTGATACTCCAGTCATGAAGGTTTGGTGGAGAGACAAGAGTTTTGGACAGCATTTCAAGCTGTCTCTAGAGACTTTTCGAAGCAAAAAGGTATTTTCTCCCAACTTTGTTCTTCAACTCTTTAAGAAGGAAGCTCAGTTTTTACTGTTTAATGTTTCCACGTTACTACTAAATTTTACTATTGTCATGAAATGGACATGGTCCTATAGTTTAGTAAGGAATTAAACTGTGATGGAATGAGATGTGGTTGCTTTACTTAGATAAATGTGTAATTGTTCTTAACTGCACTGAGTGTCAACGTGCTTTCCCTTTCAGTCCTCCTTTACTTTGGCTTTGAGGTTACATGTGTGCAGTGATGTCTTATTAACCAGAAAGAGTAAATTTTCATGAACTCAACTGATTTAGTGACAGCTGTAATGATGGACTGGCAGTATAGGATTGTCTTGGCAATGTGCTCCTATCTCCTTGTCTTTGGCAGTACTCAGCCTCTGGTTGAGCTAGTTCAGCTTGCTAAACCAGCAGCAAAGTACTTGCAGTTTTTCTGGGTAGATTTTCTCTTGATTTGGTGAGTTGGACGGTGTCATCTTGGGGTTGATTATTCGCAGATACAGTGACAGCAGGGAAAGGGTTGGAGGGGCACTACCCCCTTCAGTGGCCTGGACTGTCTGCTTGGATCCACTGCCTTACAAAGTCTCTCCTGAATAAAGCCTCTGCTTCAGCCTTAAGTCAGTTTTGGAGTGATTTGTTCCTAAGAGATTATTGACTTAATTTTGATTAAGAGAGTTACAGGTGTTAAAGAAATATTTTCCTGTTATTTTAGGCATTTCCCTCTTCATGGAGTGAAAAGACAAAAAATTATAACATAATAATTCAAAAATTGTTCAAATTATGATGCTCTGATGCTCTGGGTAGGTGGCTCTTTCCTGTAGCCCCTAATCAGGAATGAGGGCTGTTACTTGATTTTTTTAATGAGACAGTCTTGAAGTACTTAAATATGGTTTGTGGCTAGCTTTGCAAAATGATTTGTTAGTTGATTCATTAGGCTGGGAAAGGAGAGTGCTATATCATCTTCGTTGTCTTAGGAATGACTGAGAAGACAAGGCTTTCCAAATTGCTGCTGATATTAACTATCAAGTCCTTTTCCCTTCCTACTTCCTACAAGGAAGCTCGTGCATATTCCTAAGTTGTGTGTGTGATGATGTGTTATTCTCTATATGTTGTAAAAGTTTCTGGGCGAATTAATCTGCAGCTGTCATTGCAACACAAGTACCTATTAGTAGTAGTGTTGCATGGTGCACAGTCCTAATTTTTATGTAATATATTGGCAAGTTATGAAATCTGAATGTATAGTTTAGCTTATTATATGACCTGAAAGCTTTTCATTGTAGTTAAATTCTGGCTACCTACTCTGGTAATGTGTGGCAGACTTTCTTAACATTGGTTGTTTCATTTTTTGAAATCACCTTGTTGCAAGAAGAGGCTTTGTCTGTAGTTTGAGGGGTTTTTTTGCAGCTACCTAAAGCAGGAGTCTGTTAATAACTACGGAATATTATAGTATGTTGCAGTAGAGTTGGACTAGAAACATACACAGGTGAGAAGCACATGTTGATAGAGGTATGGAGGGCAGAATTTGTTGACTGTCTTTTTAAGGTTAGTCTTAAGCGTCTCAGAAATTATAGTTGTACTAGGATGAAAATAATCTTGTATCTCAACTTTTTTTATTGAGAGTTGGCATATTGGTAGTCCCTGCTTATCAGTAAAAAGACGGATGTATAGGATTTCTTCCTTTGCAGTTCTCAAAATCACCTTTTTTTATGTCTGGCTTGATTTGTTGTGCAGTTCAGTGTTATCCTTGGTTGTGACTTTCATTCTATAGTCTGTTCACCCAGGAACTTGTTGCAATGACAGAATTATAATGGGTGACATTTGTCACTGTACTTAATATATTGGTCTGAGAAAAGCAGCATGAGGCAGTTCTGGGTTGGAAGCTGGGATGTTTGGAGAAAACCATGGTGTTTTCTCAGGATGTGGTGGGAATGTGAATTAATATTACTGTATGCTTAGTGATCACTAAGCTGTTTCAGGCCCCTGAAAACAATGAACATTTTAATAGCATATATGTGCTATAAAAATGCTGAGGTTTGTAAGGATCTTGGAAGATATGGTCGTATACCGTATCTTAATGCGGAAGAGGGAAGTATACCTACATCTTAATGACCAGTTCTTGAACTTGCAGAAATGAGAATTCTATAGTTTCCTTCAATAACTTTTTTTGGTGTTACTTCTCTTTCTTCTTCCTCCAGCTAGAAGACTAAACTTCTTGTTCAGGGAAAAAAAATGTGAAAGCAAACCAGATTGAACATCGTTATTTACTGTGGACATAGGGTACAGTTGACTATTGCCTTTGTCTTTTGCATATTTAAAAACTTGTTAATCTGCCCTCTCTGTTTTCCTAAGGTAAATAAATCCAGCTCTTTAAACCATTCTTCCAGATCATGAGTTTCAAATGTTTCAATGCTCTCCTCTGTTGTCTTCTTGCATTTGTGGTACTTAAACTAGACCCAGTGCTTGCACTGTGACTGCAGTACAGAGCAAGGTAGAATTGTTACTTGCTGTGTCTGTCTTCTAATACTCTTGCTAACACATTGAATAGTGTTGACATTTTTGTATCCTGCTTATAGTGATGACTCACTTGGATTGTTTCTTATCATATTACTGCTTTTCTCCATTTTCATCCTTGCCTTGATTTTTGTTGCTGTTTATAAATGCCATGTAGCATTTTCATTGAATGTTGTTCTATCAATATTATTAGAGAATGGTTTTATTTCCAATTCTGTGCTGCATAATGCAAAAAATCCTTCCAGTCTTGATGTTATTCACAAATTTGATGTGTACTCTCATCCATTAATGAAAGTCTCTCATAGAAGGGAAATCCAGCCATGTGTTGGATTTGCTGCTGATGTTTCACCTTTTTCAGTTGTGTGGATGTGGCTCTATTCTGTCCCTCTTTAAAAGGGTGTTGTAGATTTTTTTTTTTCAAGAAATCTCTTAATTTCTTGATGATTTTTTTTTCTTCTCTTTTTGGGGGATAATAGTTGTTACGTTGGGACTGGACTAGTCAGTCTCTTGGAGGTATTGTGGCTAGATCAGTAATACTTTACCTCTTGATCTGTGGTTGTGAAGGTGTTTGAGAGCCTCTTGGACATTTGTTTCAGGTGTTTAATGGATGGATGTATTTACCACTTTTGAGTTTTGTGATGTAGATAGAGTCTTTCTTAATTCTTGCTGGGCTGTACTAGGGACTGACAGATGTTACAAAATATTCCTGTAGACTTTTCTGAAGGGTAGAATTTTTAGTAATGCTTTTTTTTTTCAACAACACTGCTGAAGGAAACAGTGAAGAGTTAATGTAGAGTACAGATGTGTAGGTAGCTTTCAGCGTTTAATTTTGTTGTGAGGCTTATATAGAGCAACTAGAAGTAAGATAAAAAGACTAAAAAGCTGCTTTAAAATGACAGTTACACTGTTAAATGTTTCTTGCTCTGGAGGAAGATGAAATGTCTATGGTTGACAGAGCTTGGAAGATGATTTTTATGTAGGAAGTGGTATTAGTCTGTAGTGCTTTTTCTTGTTCTAGTCTGTGCTTCAAGCCTGTATCACAACTGTTTGAGTTCAGTGAACTCTTGCTCTGTGTTCACTGAAGGATTGCTCTCTGAGGTAACAGTTGATTTGTCTATGACTGCTTGTTTGGCTGGCTTGTTTGACAGTGAATGCTGGGCTATGCTGGCCAAACCGCCACGTTGGGATGCAGTATTTTATAGGTAGGGAACTTCTGTGTGTGTCCTTGGTTGGGGCTTTTTGGCCACAGCAGTTGCAATTTTGGAGGTTTTTGTTTTGTATTGAAGTGCATTTATGGTAATATTGCACTTACATGAATTCAGTTGGGGAAGTGTAAAGCCAATAATCATGGCACTTATTCTTTGCAGATTGGCAACATTTAGTCATAATGCTTCACAGATGCAGAGAGGGGTCATTTTTAACAAACACTTCTGTGCCTGTGGTGAGTTTTATGGAGCAGCTTTGTCAGAATATTTATAAAAGTGTTGTGCTATGTGCTTAATTACAAGGAGTTTGCATTATACATTGACATCTGGGAGTCTGCAAAACAGTTAAAATAGTTAACTGTTAATAGTTAAAATGTACACCGAAGGTGCCTCAGACTCTAATTAAAGGCTGCCTAGACCCACCTCTGAGAGGATTGCCAGCCATAATTGTCTTGTTTGACATTCTAGATTCAAATTTAATGCCCTAGTTTGAAGTATTATTGTAGTTTTCTGGCTAAAGGGAACCATCTGAAGTACTTTCCTGTGAAGGACGTGTACCCAAAGGCCACTTGTTATCCAGTTGACATGACTATGAGTTGACACACTTGGACAAATTACTATTTGAAAGTGGTGCCATTTAGTGCAAAATAATGCCTAATATTTCCATTATCTGTCCTCATAGAAGGCTTAAGGAAAAGAAACTTAAGTAAGCAATATTAAATGTGCTATACTTTAAGTAATAATATTTGGTTGTGTCTTTCTGGGAAATTGGGTATTTTTCCTTCCTTACCTCACCCCACTTTTAGGCCCAAGCAGGCCATTTTTTAGCATCTACATCCCACCCATTTCTTGCCTCTTAAAACAAAGCAGCTACTGTTGCCTGTTGGGCTCCTGTTGAGCAGCTGTTGGTGCAGTATTTTCAGCCCCCTGCTCTTTGTGGACAGGACCACCAGCTGCTGCAATTGAAACCTTTCCAGTGGCAGTGTTGTAACTTGCACTGGGATTTCTCATGCGTTATTCAGTCCAGCTGTTCATAATGGAATGATAGATCTCTAATTGACACTTTCTGCAAATTGATTTCAGTTTTGGTTTACCAGCTATATTCATTCTTTAATTTCCTGACTTAATGTTTACATATGGTTGTAATGGTAAAGAAATAATATTTATAATTTTTTATTATTTTTTAACTCAATGTGGGATTGGAATTATTAAACTGTACTAAGTTGTTGGTTTAATAACATATAATTTTTGTGCAGCTAGAGATTGTGAAGTGCTGTGTCAGACAAAATACTAGTGTAAAAAAGAAATTCAGCTAAGGAATACGCTGGGGTAGGGAGAAAACATTGCATGTTTTAAACAAACTTCATTATCTCCAGTTTCCTAGTAATTAAAAAAAATTATTTAGCAGGAGTTAGATTTTTTTCAGGGAGGTGATATCATGGGAAAGTTGGAGAGGACTCAAGTTTATGGTTTTAGTGCTCTTGTTCAGCTAAAGAAAGGGAGAGTAGTGGCAACAGGAGAGAGAATGGATACCAATATACATTGAACTGTGAGTTAAAAACCCTCGAGTCTGGTGAAAGAAACTAAACAAGGCCTTAAGGACACTTTAGCCTGCCCAGGGCTACAGTCACAGGGATAACTCTGTGAATTTGAGTAGCATAAATGTCTTCTTTTCCTAACTTAAAAATGTGACCATAACAAATACAGAATCCTAAAAGTTGTAGCCTCATCCCGTTTTAACCGGCAGTTTATTTCTAAGGAGTTTTTGTATGGTTCTTCTGAGACTTTTACAAAGACTTTTTGCAGGTTTTCTTGATATTTGAGGTGGGTATTGGAGCAAGACTGTGATACATGTTTGAAGCTATCATTGAAATAAAATTTTGGCACAAGTTGTAAAGGATTTTTTTGTTGTCTTGATTTTTGTGGTTTTCTATTGGTAACTGTCAGTATTAAAGAAAAATAATTTTGCAATTATTTGATATTTAATTCATGTTACTAAGATTTAAATTATAGTATAGTTGTTTGGATTTGCATGTTTTAGTGGTTTGAATGGCAAATACTACTTCATAACATCAACTTAATACTGTATTGTGAAGCCATAGATGAGGGCTTAGTGTGCATTTTTCTTCAGATTTTTGCCTTTCCTACAGAACAGCGAACTGTTGGATTTCTTTTTCAGACCTTTTTTTTTAAATGAAAGTATTTGTAGACATTGCTTTTCTTTAGCCTATTTAATAAGACAGCGGGCCAGAGACCTTCAATAGCTACCTGTTTGCACTTAAGGTGTCAAGAGGGTCTGTCTTTAAAAAATAATTAATGAGGGCAGGAATAGTTGCATGGTTAGGCAATACCACTTTTGAAATTTGATATCATATACTGCTAAATACAGTATTTCTTATGTGTTTTGCAGCACATTTTGCACTGTCATTTTGTGTCAGTTTGAATTACTGCTTTACTGTCCATAAATAACTAAATAATAATTTTTTGAAGTGTGCCTGTTCAGTGTGATAAATTAATCCAGGAGGGTTTTTCCCAAAGGAGACTTTCAGAAATACAGGGTGCAGCTTGTAAAAGGAAGATGCTTGTGTTGACTAGAGAATTATTGCTGTTTAATAGCATTAGCTGTGTATCTCAATAGGTGACTTCAAGAAATGTCTTGCTGTCACTTTAGTGTGAACTTCTGCTCCCTCCCCTCTAAAAGTAACTGTCCAGTTACATTCTCATCACTTTAACACATGTGATGGCCTCTCCTGCCTTCAGCAGTGGAACTGTAGTCCCTTGTACTGATTAATTTCTGTTCACTGACACCTTCAGAGTTTTAAGATGTTGTTCCAGGTGACGTTTCTGACCTAACAGCATTGGCAGAATAGCTTCTGTGCCAATGAAGTGACTGTTCAAGTGTAGTTCTGTGTTTTAGCCAAAATGCTGCCTCTAAATTCACTAGATGGAATTGGGATGGTTAAGCGTGGGCATGTTAGCACTTCTAATTCAGAAAGATGGGGCAAACAACTGTTCTAAAGAACTCAAACAAATGCCCAGGTTAAGCTGCCTCTAGTGATGCTCAAGGTGATCCATACTTCACATTTTTAGAGTGACAAAGTACTTGTTACCAATGAGCAACTGCAGCAGTCCAGTGGCAGCTTGCTCAGATGCTCTAAAGTGCTTCTCTATAAGATCTCTGTTCCCTGTGAACAGTAGGTAACACCTTGTATTGGCTTTGTGTGGCCAGGTTTGGGGGGCTTGTATTAGAAGCTGCTGTGGGAAGACCAGGATGGACCTACTGCTGGCCAAGGCTGAGCCAATCAGCAGTGGTATTATCACCTCTGTGATAATACATTTAAGGAGAGAAAAGTTATTGTGCAGATGTATTTGCAGCTTGAGAAGAGCAGGGTGAGAAAATGTGAGAGGGACAGCTCTGCAGACACCAAGGTCAGTGCAGAAGGAGGGGCAGGAGGTGTTCCAGGTGCCAGAGGTGAGATTCCCCTGCAGCACATGGTGAAAACCATGGTGAGACAAGCTGTGCCCCTGCAGCCCTTGGAGGGCCACAGGGATGCAGGGATCCACCTGCAGCCCATGGAGCAGAGGTACATCAGACCAGGTGGATACCTGAGAGGGGGCTGTGAACCTGTGGGAGGCCGAGGCTGGAGCAGGTTCCTGGCAGGGACCTGTGGACCCATGGAGGGAGGAGCCCATGTAGAGCATGTTCCTGTAGGACTTGGGACTCATGCTGGAGTAGGCTGTGCCTGAAGGAGTCAGATAGGAAAGGTTCATGGAGAACTCCATGCTAGAGCAGGGGAAGGAACAGCCTGTGATGAACTGATCATAACTGCCATTCCCTGTCACCCTGGGCCACTGGGGAGGAGGTAGAGCTAGGAAGAAGGGTGGGGTGGGGAGAAGGTGGTTTTAAGGTTTGTTTTTACTTTTTGTTATCCTGCTCTGATTTTGTTGGCAATAAATTAACTTAATTTCCCCAAGTTGAGTCTGTTTTGCCCATGGTGGTTATACATGAATGATTTCTCCTGATCCTTAACTCATGAACCTTTCACTGTACTGTTTTCTCCTCCATTTAGTTGGGGAGGGAAGTGATACGGCATCTTTGGTGGATGTTGGCATCCAGCCAGGGTCAGCCCACCACACACCTTCTGCAAAAACATGTTGGACTGGCATCGATCTGGTTGATTTGTATATTGTGTTCTGCTAAACTGATAGAGGCATTGTGTGTACATAAGAGAGAGCCAGAGGGGAATGCTGGTAAGATCAGGGCCTGGAGAAGCTGAGTCTTTGAAGGCCAGAAAAGGCTTTTGCTGTGCTTTCTCTTCACTCATCTTGGACCCTTTTATTCATTTCTGTTTCCTCTGGTTAGTAGGTGTCTTGCAGCTGTGCCACTTGCAGTGCAAATTGATATAAAGGAGAGTTTTCATTTGGACAGTATGCTGGCATCAGTGGTTGTTAAAGGTACAATTATTTTTGACAGCAGAGCTCCCTAGCATGCGTGGTATTAGTATGCCCCTATCAGTGGGTGGGATGATTTAATACCTGGGCTGTGTTGTGTGTCCTCACACAGTCTCCTGGGAGGACCCTTAGCAAAACTCCTGACATGGGCAGTGGCCCCTCAGTGGGCAGCACTGTGTCTGTGAGGTCTGTTGGTGACAATAGACAGTCTAATCACTCCCTCCTACGCTTGAGACAAAAGTCAGCCTGAGGAAAGAGACAGTCTTGTGTGACCATTTGGTATGTGGAATACTTTTAGCCCTCTGAAGGTAATTTTTAAAGAAAATCATTAATAACAGGCAAAAGGCTGTGGGATTCTTCCACGAGATATCTATACCAGTGAAACCGCTGACGCTTATTATTACTTAAAATATCTTAATAGTTTGCTTACTTTAAAAGAAATATTTTTATTGAGAAAGCTAGTGCCTGAATTCGGAATATATTGCCTTTTGTTCTAAAAATTCTGAAGGAGGATTCAGTTTTGCAGTCTGGGTGATATCCTAGAGCTTGTACGCATGGGATTTTGGGAAATCAGAGTTCACTATATTTGTTTTTGGGATTTGGTCCTTGATACTTGTTTTCTAGTAGCTGTGCTTGTTTTGCAGCACTTCTCATCTTGTTGGGCTGGCTTGTAATGAAAGGTCTTCAGCCCTAGAAGGAAGTTGCATTGCAAATTAACAACTGCAGGACAATAGTTAGAACAAATATGTTATTTCATCTGTCTGTTACTGTGTATGACCACAAAAAGCATAAACCAATGGGCCTCATCCTGGTTTTGGAGCACAAGTTACACATTTGCTCAGTATTTTATTCATATAACTTCTGTGGGACTGTTCTGATGCTCTTAGGATAAGAGCCAACTCTATCTTATTTTTAGTACTGAAGTCATTAGGGCTTTCTTCTAGTAATATTTTCTTAACATGCTGCAACATGATGGAATTATGGGCTTGCAAAATCCAGCAGTAGCCAGAAGAGACATAATTTGGACTTGGTGGACAGACATGACGGTGTTGCATTTGACTTCTATTGAGCTTTGTAACGAAAAATTATAAATTGATTAGCAATTAACTGCTACAGTGAAGTAAGTTTCTATAGCAACAGGGCAATGCGGGGTACAATTATTCAGACTGGTTTCCTTAGCAGATAATTTTTTCTTGAAGCACTCAGTTTACACTATTGGACTAAAACAATGTTTTGTTATAGCAACGGATAATCCTCAGCTTTTGCTGCTCTTGCCTTTTAATTTTTTTTTTCTTTCCTAAAGAAATAACTTTTCCTCTTATGAGCTGAAAAGGGAATGGGGGAAACTTTCTGAGATAGCAGTGTGATAGACTGATGGGAACTCTAACTGCTACTATTTGCCTGTGTGTTATTAGTATAATGAATGGAGTTATATTGAATATACTGTTATGCAGTATGAATGTCTTTCACTTCTTCACATTGACAAGTCTATATGAAACTGAACCTGCTCTAATTTAATAATAATGGTGATCATATAATAGCTTGCAAATTTCAAGGAAATCAATTTAGATAAGTTGTACTGCTGATTCCCTGAATCAGCCAGACTTTTTTTTATTTGTTCTTTTTGTGTCTAAAGTCTCTGTATTTGTTTTTTGGTTTCAATACTTCTGAATACCTTTAAAGAGAGGAATGTTATACTTTAAGCTTTACTCTTAAAATTGGAAAACATTAGGGTTTTCCCTAAAACATCAAGGGACTGCAGGCATTTGGGGTTTTTTGCCATAGAACACTCTAATAAAGCCCACTTTTAAGTGTTACTATATTTCGATCTTTGAAAAGCTAGAGGAAATGGAATTTGAACAACTTCAGTGATGAAGCTACAACAGTCTTGGTTTTTTTAACAGGACACTTAGTTTTATGTTAAGTATTTTGAAGATACCTCAGATGTCTTGAAAGAAAAAAACAAAAGTACTTTTTGCTTTTGTCAGTCAGCCTCAATGTTTGCTGTTGATAGGTGTGCGTGTATTGCACAAGTGTATTTTCCCAATATTGTAACAAAAACATACCAGTGTTTTAGAAAAGAAAAGACAGGATTCAAAGGTAAAGTGAAAGTAAAGGCTTTGAAGGTGTGACTGACTAGAACACTGGTCCAACAGGTCAGGTAACTTGTGTGTGTGCATGGGGAGGAGGTGATCAACTCAGATGACACTACCATTAAATCATGCAATGTTTCCAGTTTGTTCCTTGGGTGCCATCTAAAAGCAGTCTGCCATCTCTAATTTAAATAAGTGTTGCCTTTAACAGGTATGATTTTTTAACCAGTTTTGTTTGCAGAGATGGGCCAATTTAAACATTTTCTCAGTGAAAGTAACTTACTAAGTGTTTAATAAGTATTGCAGCTGAGTATGTGAACTGAATGAGAGCAGCTGCTGAATTGTGCCAGAATGTGTGGTTTTACTTGGAATCCATTGGTATTTACATACCTATTTTCCTTATTTTAATTTGTTTCTTATATCTGGTACATGCATTCTTATCTCCCTGAAGCTCATCTGAATCATGCCTCATTCAGCGTTAAAAACAGGTGAGAAAGGACAGATTATAAGTGTAGGCAACAATGTGACTAGACTGTAGGAGGAAATAAAGGGATCCACTGGAGATTAAGGAGCAAGAAGGAGATCAGAAAGATAACTATTACTTTTTGACTTTAGAGCAATTAATCTGTTATAAGGTACTAAATTGTAACTACTGAGAAGTTAATTATTGTTAACTAAGCATAAATATTATGTGGGACTTGCAGAACTTAACTATGAATTGTAGTTAAGGAAAGAGATAATTGTTACAGCACACTTCATTTTCTCAGTTCCTCAAAAGTGAAGAGACTAAAATGTATGCTTCAGTGCCTTCCAGTCTTTACAGAAGGTGACATGTTCTTTACACAGTTTGTGACAGTCCATAAGTGGTATTTCAGCATGAACTTCTTGTGAATATTTGGAATGCTCTGTGCTATTCTGAAATCAGTTGCTCTTTAATTCACTCTCTTCCTAACAGTGAAAATTTCTGCTAAAAACTTTCTGACTGCCTTTGGCTCAGTGACAGGCAGGTATTTTTGTAAGGCTTATCCCAGATTGTGTTCAGATAGAGAAAAACATGCAGGAGTGCTATTCAACACATACCCCACCACAACAACAACAACAACAACAAAAATCCCCTTTCAGTTTTAGCTCTTGAAATTCTGACATTGTAGACTTCTGTATTAGGGTTTTTTTGTTGTTGTTGTTTTGCTGAAAGTAAAACGTTGTCTCCCTGTGTTAGGAAAACATTAATGTATAATGTGTATTTATAGACAGCTTTATATGAAGTTCAGGTGCTCAGCCTTTCTAGTGTAACACTTTGATAGTAAGGGAGAGTTGTAACTTACTAAAGTTCATCTCCTTGCATGAAGTGGAAATTTAGATCCATATAATAGATACTTAAAAAGAGGGAATTTTAAAACTTGGAAATTCTGTCACAAAATATTGAGAGAATTAAAAGCTTAGTTCTTTATGTCTGAGACAACCACTGGAAAGAGACCTGTAAGCTGAGGTCTTCTAGGAGTGGTTTTGGAAATAATTTAACTGATGACACTGATACAGAGAAGCAAGAGCACGTACATAGTGCTTATAATAACTTTGGGAGGCATCACTGTTCATAATCAGTTACTTTATAAGGAGAAACAAGCTGATATTACAACCACAGATGAAATGAAAATTCATTGAAAAAATACATAGGGAATTTTTGCTTCAGCAATAAAACTTTGAAAAGATGATAACCACAGTGTAGTGTTGATTACAAGCTGAGCCAGCTTGTGATACAGCTGTTGAAGGCTGGAGGAGATAAATGCAATTCAAAGATGTATCAAATGAGGTTTACCAATGGAAATAAAGCATGTCTTTAGTGCCATTGTACTAGGCATTGAGAAGATGGCTTTAATATTGTATGAAATTCTTGTTGCTTGTGTTGAAGGTGATTTTTAACTCCTACTAAAAGAGGAAGGTGTCTAATGTAAAACGGGAGAAAGAAGTGTGTGATTTTTATTTTCTGAGCAAAGCAGTCAGTAAATATCCTTTTAGTCACATTAAAAGGAAGAAGAGAGGAAAGAAGGGAGAGAATAAATAATACAAAACCTTCCCTGTATGTATGAGACATTACCAGATCTCCCACAAATCCCAATCATGCAAAATTTACTATTTGTTCAAAAGGATCCTACTTTTTGACCAGCCCTGCTGTAAGCAATTAGTAATAGTTGAACTGCAGAATGAAAATACTGCAGTGTGATAGGCTGCAGACCCTAAGTGGAATAGAGAATAGGTTTTACCACAAGACAGAATGTTTCCTCCAGAAGCTTCTTAGGGCTGAGCCAGATGAACAGAGTAAAGAAATTTTATTTTTAGTGATATAAATCCAACTCTCTGTGTGGTACCCAGTGAGGCCACCTTACTGGTTTTCAGATCAGGAGAGGAAATGACTGTAAGAGATTGAGGAGCTGGAGGCAGTAATGTTCAGTGAAAAAATGGATGTACAGCTCACTTGGCAGATATCATGGAAAGAGCAGGAGATGTTTAATGGTACCTACTGAGATACTCTAGCATCCATTTTGTTTTGTGGAGAAGCTTTAGGAGGGGATTTTGTATTTTGTGTATTCTTGGAGGTGGTTTTCTATGTTCTAAGTCTCCATTTGTCTAGCAGGCATTGAAGGTCAGAACTATTTCATCCTGTCCTTAACCATGAGAAAAGGATGAGATTTCCTTAACTGTAACATCAGGTAATGCTGTGTGCATTAATTTATTACAAAAAGAGGTGACCAGACAGCCCTTACTTTTTTTTTTTTTTTTTAATTCCTATGGTGTAGTGAGACTGAAAATGATGATCAGTAAGCCTGCTTTTTTTTCTGGTTTTCCTTATCTGTTTTTTACTTACTTTTATATAAAATTTTACTATGCTGATGTATTTGATACGTTTTACAGGAATTGGAAAAGATTCTGTGTGCTTAAAACAGATGTTTTCTCATGATCCTGTTTGAGAGAAGTATTTGAAGAATGATCTTTCTTCAAATTGGAAGCTAAAAGCAAGTAACTGTGCTTTGGCTTTACCCTGCTAGTGTTAATCCTAGAACTTCAAGTTAGCTAGTTAGCTGGCCCCTCTTGCACTGCAATAGAACAGTTTTCCACCGAGGGAACAAGCTTTAATGCAGGAAACAGTCTTTCTCATTCAAATGTACTCCTGGAGCAAATTTTCCTTTCTGATGTGCATTCAAACTCTTCATTCACAGGGGAGAAGACAGTGTCAGATAGAGACTGCTGTTCTAGTGTAGCTCCTTATAAATTGTATATACTCCTTTCCTCACAGCTGAGTGCATTCTCTTTATTGGTAGCTTTTTATGTACATCTTTGGCAAAGACGTTTCCCTATTATCCTGCCATTTTAAACTACAGCAAAAATCCTTTAAGGTTTGTAGTATAAGGTGGTTCTCCAGTATGAGAATGGCTGCTTCACTCTTTGGAGCACTTCAGGATGTTAACGTATCTTGATCAATATGCAATGCTAAACAGTTAAATGGAATTTCAAGTAGAGGCTCAGGCTGCTTGGTTACCATGGCAGACACAGTAGGAAATTCATGCCAAAGTTTGGAAACTAAGATACACAAAAGAAAACTTATAAACTGAAATAATCACTTTGGAGAGCAAATATAGTTGCTTATATTTTATTAGAGTCTGTTTCCCAAAGAATACAGTTTTAAAGTCCTATTTTGTCAAGCAAATCTTAATTGCCAGTCCAGAGTTTTGCACAAAGGAGGCAATATTCACAAGCAGGGAAGAGTGAGATTCTTTGTTGGCTTGCCCTCTAACTGTAAGGGCATTGAGTGAATAGAGTAGCCTCTTGGAGACAGAGGAATTGAATTGCTTAAGTACTGTAATCAAGGTTGACATATTTTCAGTGTGCACTGCCTTGTTTCACAGATGACTCAGATACTCTTGTCTCTCTAAAATTTGTCTTAGTGACTGTATGTACATTGGATCATTTATGTGAGGTGTGTGTATATATATGATCTCTATATATTCAATGGTTTGTGTTCCTGGTTGCATATATACCTTTTAATTACTTGTGTGTGGTGAAGATCTTGCCGTATTTAATTCACTTTCCCACAGTTGTTTGTCTTAAGGCTTGCTACCTGTAACCAAGATCTATATGTGACTATTTTAATGGGGTGATTTTCAGTTTGATAGGTTCCCTGTGTAATCAGCTGTCTGTGAACACAGTATTTGGGACTGCAGTCCCGTCAGGGTGTTGTGGCAAAATCTGATCCTGTTGCATGTGACTTGCTGTACAGTTTTCCATAGGTGTGGTCACATGCAAATCATGCAGTTATTTTTCTCTTTCTGAATGTAAATTAATATGTCTATTTCCATGTATCTTCTCCAAAGTCTCATCCCCCAAAGGGGAAGCTGTTACACAGAAAGGACAATCTGTGGCTTGAGGGAGATGCTACTTCTAAAGACTTCCTGAAGATCGAGGTTAGAGCTCGAGTTGGGCATTGTGATTATGAGCACCTACTCTAACATGTGACTCTACCTTATCACTTTATGCATTGCATAACCTGGATTGGAGATTATGTTAGACAGTTGGAGACTCAGGGAAAGCAGTTTAGGTTATTATTGAGAAACTATGATGAATTTGCCTCTGTCTTTTTAACACATGGTCTCTTGGGAAGGGAGGCTTGATGTCATTGTAACTGGGACGTAGTGTTACTGGAACATGAAATGTTGGAGGTGATGGAACAAATGGTTTATGAAATGGTTTTCAGGAGTTCTTGTTAACAGTAACTGTTATACTGAATTACAGGTTAGTCTGCTTTTTGCTGATCTCTTTAAAAAGGACTTACTGAGCACTTTATAATTAAAACAAAAGTTTAACGTGAAAACATCTGGAAGATTATACTAGGGCTTAACTCAAAGGAAAGTTAGAATTTGGAGGCCACAGGAAGAGAAGAATTGTGCCACTGATTAGCCACAGTAAATAGAACTGTTTCATCCTACTAAGTTTAACATATGGTAATTTATAGTTCTGTGGTAGATCTGTAACTTCAGGAAAAGAAGTAAAAGGGGAAAAGCAGCAGAAGTTGAAAGTGGACTAATTTAACTGACTAACTGGCAAGAGGCAACTGTAGGAAACTTGGGAGATGCAGCTAGGCCACTTGAATGTATGTGTTCCCACTGACCTCTTGGTGGCATGCAGTGGAGGAAAATACTTGAGTCAGTTTGGAGCCACTACACAAAAAGAGGGGATTGATGTTGGTGATTGACTTAATTGATCAGTACTTGGGTTCTAATAAGTATTTATTTAAGAAATGGAACAGAGGAGAGTATTAGAAACAAGAACTGAATAAATCATATTGCATTGTATAAAGCAGTCCATCTCTTCATACAGCTCTATAAAAATGTATTATTACAGAGATACTTAGAGAAGTGGTGAAAATTGTGACATCTGAAAACTTTTGTGTAAACACTGAGGACAGGACTGCCTATTCTAATAATCAGTGTGTTATATATATAAGGGATGTTAGACATCATTGTCTCTTCCTGGGTACAAGACTGTGTTCAGTAAAATGAGAGGGGAACAAAATTCAGAAGTGACACTTTTTTCCACGTGTTAACTTATCAGGGTGCCTTGCTTCGGTAGTATAAGTGAATACTGAACAGGAATTGAGAGTTAAAATCTGGCAATATTTCCGATTCCATACAATAGTTAATGCAAAAAAAAAAAATCCCGTAAGGGTTATTAAACTTCCATATTTGCATTTTAAATGGCTTCATGAAAGAAATCTAGGATGGACAATAATCCATTAATGCAGCTGACTTCAAGAGTTTATTTCTGGAACATGTATCTGCCACTACTGAAGAAATGGTAGTGGAGTAAAAAGTCGTGGAGAAAAAGTCCAGTTTGGAGTCCATGATTATGTAGTATGTATGTGCTATGACTTGTTAAATCTGTGTCTTAATTGTTAAGCCAATGACGGGGAGACCAGTATAAAAATGTGACCTGTCACCCATGGTTTATAAATAGCCCTGAGAAATCATTATTTTGAACTTAAAACTGCACAGTGAGATCTCTTTCTTACATATGTTCTTAAAAAGAGCTGAGTAGGGGGAGAAGAGGAGGAAGGTGTCTGCATCACATGCACAACATACGTGATTCTGAATTAGGTTTCTGCTGGAGAGGTTTTTACCCAGCAGGCCGAGTTACAGTTGAGGCAAAGTTCTGCAGACCAGGCACTGGGGAGAGACAATAATGCTGATGTCACAGCTTCTACTCCCTTCTTCCTATTAAAAAAAAGGCAACTAATTGCTTAAACCGAAATAGAACATCTAATTCAGTTCATGTCTGTTGGGAATGTGTGATACAGTGACTTTATTCAGAGTTGTTTGAGTTTAACCAGCCTGTTTACAGATATAGTGTGACCAAACACATAACACTGGAGTCATAGCGTCAATTTTTATCTGAGATGATCATGTCATTAACTGGCACCCCTGATGAGGGGAACTTTGGAAAAGGAACTGTGGATGCCTCTCGTTAGCTCTTCTTCAGTATGGGTTTCTTAGGGATTATTTAGAGGCTCAAGAGCAAGTTAATGCTCAAACATTCTTCTTGTCTCATAGTGCAGCAGTGTTGTGCAAAGTGTGTAATTTAAAGTGCTTTTAGTGAGCAAAGGGAGCAGGTTTTCTTCTGCAGGTGTAATAAAAAATTGACTTTGTTAAATATGGAGAAACAAACACCTTTTGAAAAGTTACAGTATTATGTCACTTGCCTGAAGCTTTAGTGGTTTGATTATAGTGCAGCTAAAGATTGCTGGAGTTGCTTGAAGTGCTTCCAGTCAACCTTGTGCAGTGGCAGGCTGTTGGGTTGCTTTTGGAGATGCTGAGCTCTCAGACCTTGTCAGGACTCACCAGGACATGCTCAGGAGAGCTGTGTCATGATCAGTTCATCAGAACAATTTGGGTCTGACCTGGCTCTTTGAACAGCACTGTCACAAGTTGTGTGTTTTGGTCTTCCACTCAAAAGAAGCATGGGTGAAAATTTTACCAAGTAAGTAACATCTTGAACTGAAGATGCATTAAGTTTCTGAAGGAACAGCTTCAGGGACTTCAGACCTCTGTGGGGTTGTGACAGGTGGAGGCAACAGCAGCGTCTGTGCTCAGAAGACAGAGGGATTTTTGTGTGGAGGAGTTCAAAACCTTGTTTCAACATCCCTTAGCCCTCCTGGCATGCAGTAGTTCAAATGTGTTAATATTCCTGTACTGTTTTAGTTCCCTTTGCTCAGTCTTGTAAACAAAGAGTAAATTGATGCTGTATATACCTGTGAAGGGAATGGGGACTTGCAAACAATTTTTTTTTTTTTGAGTCTGTTGTTCTGGGGTTTTAAACGCTTCTTAAAAATAAAAATATGTACCTTTTTTAAGGATTATTGGTAGACTGGTGCTTTCACCTTAGATGACTTCCAAAAGAATGTGCTGATCTATACTGCAACCACAGAAATGTTTTGGTTTATAGTCTTACTGAAATGGACTTAACATTGTTATGGTAAGCTGTAAATCAAACAGTCCTTTATGTGTGTTCTTTATGGTGTTCACATCTACTTTCTTGATCTTGCCAATTACATAACCATTGGTTCAGTTAATAGGACATAGATTTATTTCAAACCAGTGCGTGCTCTTTGCTCTGTTTGAGTGCTTAGAGTAATTCTTCTGGAAACAGATATGATTATTTTATTGTATCCTTCAGAAAACTGCACTGATCTCTGCCTAAATATGAATTTATGTCCAGTTGTCTGGATTAGAGCTTTTCTCTAAATGTAGGTGGTCATAGTTGTCTGCTGTATGGATAAATGCTTAAATCCTGTTTATTAATGTTTTTCTCCTTTCAGAAGTCATGTGTGTCTTGTATGGCCCCAAGTGGGAATTAAATCTAGAAGGGAGAAGAATATCAAGTAGCTTCCCAAATTTGCAAGCAGCTTTGTACAAAATTGATCTTTAAGACTTTGTCATGGATGAATTGTATGGCACACTTGAAAAAAAATTAGGTTAAATAAAATTACTTGGTGTCCCTGTTTTACTAGCAGAGCTGTTCTTACAGAGTATCCTAGAAACTGTCACATGCCTTAAGTGTTCCTGTTCAGCATTTAATCAAGTGTTTTGTAACTTATAAAAAACCTTCTGCAAAGATACAGGAACCCATTTATGAGAAACAGTATTGCAAGTGGCAAGCTATCGCTGCTTCAGTTCATGGAGTTGAAAGATCAGCCAAATTTTAAATGCAAAACTAAAAATTATATTTTTATTGAGGTTTAAGAAATGTGACTTTAATATAAAGCAGGTGCATTGAATGCAGTATGAAGACCTAAAATTTCCTTAGCATTAATGGCTTTGCAAGGCTCAGGAGACATTTAAAACGACTCTGTGTACACACACAACACCTATTATGCAACCCTTGAAACTAAGCACATCACTCAGGTATGGCAAAAGCAGCTCTTATTTATTTAAGAAACTATCCTTACATTTAAGAAACCTATCGTTGCTATAAATAGGGCAACTTTACAAATGGTGATTGTCTACTGACTTTTTATTGAATCCTAAAGAGAATTTCAAATCTTTTTTTTCTTTTTGGTTTCTAAGTGAAAGCTGAGAAGCTTTTAAACTGTTTTAAGTTTTCTGGGAGGCTTCTGAAGTGAACTTGTGTTGACTTGTACATTACCTGAAAGGTTTGTGAATCGGAAGGGATGCTGGAACTGATGTGAGTCCTTGCCAGACTTCAAACTTTTTGCCGAGAAAGCCAAGTCAGCAGTCTGTCAGCTTACTTGCAGTTATATTTGTAGAAGCCAGTTTGCTACTGACAGGCTGTGGTACCGTCAGCTGCACTGAAGAGTGTTTTGTTAGGGCTTTATACTTGCAGGAAGTGTTGTCTGTTGTGTATTTTATACAAACTAAGCAGAACTCTTGCCCTACATCAGTGGTTTTTTATAGGGGAACACAACCAACTTGTTTCTGGGGTTATTTTGCTTCCTGAAGTTCCTTTAAGATGCAAACCAGACCTGTTAAGTAAGCTGGGAGTGGCCCTGTTGTTGCTGCTTTGGTTGATCCTAAGCTTAGGATTCCAGGGATATTGAGGTTGGAAGGGACCTCTGAGAGTCTCCAGTCTAACCTGACCAAAGCAGGGTCAGCTGTGAGATCAGACCAGCTTGAAACAACAGTGATGTAACAGAATAATAATATTATTCTGTGGCTAATATTAAGTGATCTGTATTTGGGATATAAAACCAAAAAATCTGGAAATCTACTCCTTTGGTAATAAAGTAATTAGAGAAATTTCCAGTGTGAAGTATTGATGCTGGTATTTCTGGCAGAAACTTGTGTATAGAAACAAGGAACAGAGTTGGCCAGAAAATTCTACAAAAGTGCTTCTACTCCTCTTTCTTGTGTTCCTCAGCGTTCTCTGTCCTTTGTCTAGCTCTGCAGGAAGGAGAGAGATGGAGAAAGAATAAACAAGTTTAGTTTTTCCTGTCCTTGCTAATAAAGTGAGCAAGTTCAGGGAGGGCTCTGTCTTACTCACAGGAGATTCTGTAAAGCAGAGGGCTGCAGCAAGGGTTACCTTGCCTCTTTTTTCAGCGAACTTTTAAAGACCATCTGTGACGTTCAAAGAAACTAACTTAGTAATAATTCTAAGAGTCGATTTCTTCTGTTACTTGTACAGCATTATAACAAGCACAGATTTCTCAAATTGTGTGTCTAGACCACGGACTATTAAATCTCTGGACAGCAAGGTGTGGAAGAGATAGCAGGTTACAGGCAATCAGTTGTGAATTCCAGGCTCCAGAAATACTGAGGAAATTGTTTTCAAAAGTGCATCATCTTGGTTCTGTGTGTCTTCTCTTTTATTGTGCACTAGAGCTGTACTTACATAGCCAATCTGTAATCTGCTGTTCAAGATCAATTAATTCTCTGGACAAGAGAGATTTTCTTAAGAGGATTTTTTGGCAGTAAAATTTCTATTAAATGTTTGCCTTCACTATTCTCAATCTCACTTACAGCTATGACCCATTGAAAGCCAGACTTCTGACAAATGTAATATTAAATACTGTTAAGTATCTAAAGGAAGCCTTTTGATGAATACAGTTGAAATAAATTAATAAAGTAATTAAATGAATATCTTGGCAATGTTTTCAGCTTGGAAAGAATTGTAACATATATGACACATTTCATTCAAGTGAAATTGCAGAAAGCTGCAAATGTAAGTTAGGAAAAGAAAAGCTACACTAAGCAGTAACATCTGTCAAGGAGTGTGATTAAATGCTGACTTAAAATAATGTGATTCACTGTTTAGGCAATCTTATTATAAAAGCTCTAAGTCTTGGATCGATAAAATTTTGGATAGGTATTAATCTTTGGCTTTGACCTTAGAATTACGTACAGCTACAGAACCAAGGTTATTGATGTCCATCCTAATCAGACATTTCAGAAATCAGAATCTGAATACTTAGATATTGGCTTCAGACCAAGGTACCTGTTTTTGGTTGGGTTCTTTCTGCCATTTTCTTCTTAATGTTTATGCAGTTGAAGCTGTGATTATTAATATGTTCCATTTGACTGCCCTTCTACTGGAAGTCATGAATCCAGGGTGAATGGGCTACTGTTAGACTGTTAGATTGGGTTTTTTTCCTCCCCAGCAGGGTGGGAGTAATTTTTCTAAAATAGTTTGCTGTGAGAGTTAACTAAATGAGACTAGGAAGTCCTCCAAACAGTTATATGGTCCATGTTTTATTTCTAGAGTATGAATTCATCACAAACACCTAAATGTTCAGTTTTTCTTCTGTGAGCAAGTGTGAAGTTCTCTTAAGGTAGAGTTTTAATCTGCTCAGAGACAGGACTTGGAAGCTGTTGATGCCCAAGGTACACCAATTTTGTTCAGCTGTGTCACTGGCACTCTACAGGTGTGTGAGTTTCCTGTTGCCTAAAAACTATTACTCCTTGTCCCTTTGCCTAGGGGGTATTTGCAGTACAGCTGTATGTTGGAGGGAACAGACTGAGCACAGGTATCAGTGGCCAAGGTGCCAGTAGCAGAGCCTTGATTAGCTGAGATGTACTGCAAGGCTTGCACAGCTAAGGGATGATGGTCTTGATTCCTTGCCTTGCATTAGCTGCCCCATTCTGCTTTCAGTCGTGGTTACTGGAAGTGTTGCTCTCATCATGAATCATCCACAATTGAGTAAGTTTCTCAAAATGGACAGGCTGGAATAGTGCTGAGTGTTTTTCAGAAGAAAATTTTGAAGACATTGGGACAGGAAGTGTGCAGATTGCTTGCTGCCAGCCGCCGTGGTGAGGGTGCCTGCTCCCGTGCTTTTAACCTCCATGTCTGGCAACACTTGGTCCCGAGATCTTTCTGGGTTTTTTTAAAGTACGTCACCATTCTTCTAAGAGGGGGGCAGTTCATATCACCTTGTTCAGTAAAGAGCGCCAAATCCTGGGATTTGACAGTTTTTTATGGACTCAGATCTCATGTAAAAGCTTTTCTCTTGAGAATCACATCTTGCACAAAATAGCAAATGGGCTTAGTGGTGAGCTAATGAAACGCCAAGTCCCAGGCATGATTGAATTTTATGAGTAAGCACTTTTCTTGTTCTTAGCAAAATCCAATAGCAGCCTTCAACCATGCAGAAATAAAGAAAATGTCTCCTAGGTCCTGTGCCCACTGATTCTACTCTCTTTCAGTAAAGAGAGATCTAGACCAAAGCAGTACTTTAGTGCTTGTATATTTGACTTATCTCTATGAGACAACTGTGCTGTAACTGAAAGCAGTAGCTGCATGTAAATAAAAGGCGTGGCATCCCTGTCAGTAGAAGCCTGGTTAATTCTGGATTGAATTAGTTTATTTATACTTCATTTAAGTTCAGACAGCTTCTCACTGCCATCTGGTTCCCAGAGAACAGCTAGAATAAGCACAGTGAAGTCTGTGCTTAGATTTAATTTATCAGAATTTCGTGTCTTGCTGGGTCTGTTACCACACAATTTCATGAGATGGAGAAGTTCATTCACACCAAAGTTGTTGGGCAACAAAAACAGAAGCTAGTAATGTAAAACCTCACCCAGACAAAAGAGCAAGATAATAGTTTGAACATAGCCACCCCTTGACTCTTTGCTGCTTAAAGGGACAGTGAGGATTCAGAAGAAGGTGGTAATGTCTGTGTCCTCTGCTGGCTGGGAGAGTCTGTGGTTCTCTGGTCATTCAGTATGATTCAGTCCAAGTTTACCTTAGAATGGATCTTCATTCTTAGGCATTGAGTCCTGCTGCAACTTTTGTCCAGAGGACAGAACCTGGAGTCTCATAGTTTTGCTTTAATTCTTTAATTTATTTGCAGTATGGAGGATGCATCTGTGCGTTCATGTAGCTTGCTCTTCCAGATAGAAATGGTACCCCAGTTCACAGAGTTCTCTCTTGTCATCACTTGTTCTGTAGTGATACAGGACACGGGAATGTTACACACTCTCCTAACAGCAAGGCCTTTAGGATTTGATCTTGCAGCTTCAAATCCCAGATTTACCTCAACCTAGGAATGCTCTGTGGCAGGCATGTACATTATCCTGCCAACTCCCAGTAGAATTAGTATTCTATTTAATTTCTCCTTGAAGAGGTATTGGTAATATTCTTTTCTAGCTATAATGGATCTCTGGACTCTGGGGAGTAACTTTTTAGTCTGCTGACTTAAGAAATTGTAATACATCATCTCATTTTGGAGTTTTTAACCAGGAGGCCATACACCTGATTAAACTGGTTTATAATACATGCTGCAAAACTTAAGTGCAACTGTAATATAGTTGTGTATATATGCTTATCGTGCATATCATGTAGTTAAATTTGCCTTGGAAATGGCTCACCTGTGTAGCTAGTTAGGATTTTTCCCTACTGACAGGTCTAGTTTCTCTCTGTGTAACTCTATGAATACCAAAGATCTGCTGCTTTTCAGACCTTGTCCTCTAAGGTTTAATACTCTGGAGCAATTTTATTTTATGTGAAGCTTGTTTACTTTCTCTTTTATTGCTGGTCTGATTTCCTCTGACTAAATATACTGAAAAAGTATATATCAAATTAGAATCTGAGCCCCAAATCACAGATACATCTGAGGCCTGTAATACTGTTGAGTATCTGCAGCTTTCTAATTACAGAGTCTGAACCTAGTAAATAGGGAGGTTAAAAAACAGGGTTGAACCTGATGTATGATCTTGCATATTAAATGTGTGGGGTTTAATCTCTGGATGATGAAAGATTTAGTTGTCTGTTCAGAAGTGATATGGGTATAAACACGGGTGACACAACTGAGAGAGCATTTAAAATTGCTTTTCTGTTCCTTTTGATTCTTCTGACACTTAGTGCTAGATCTTAATTTGTTTATATTGAAATTCCTCAGTTTTGTTAGCACTTATTTTGTCTGAGCTATATTTGAATTCTGTTTTCAGAAGCAAATTACTTTGTAGCTCAGTGATGTAAAATGTATTTTATAATCAAAGCATCAGTATCTTCAGTCACTCTTCCTAGAAGATGCTCTCCTAGGAGCTGGTTGATAATTTTTTGTGATTATGGAGAACAATATCATTTGTTTGCCTGTTGTTAAAGGATAGACTTACAGTTCAAGAATTGTGATTGAGAATATGGTATTTTTAATACAAAATTGGTTGTACTCAATACTGAGAAAGTGCTACTAGAAAAGTAGAAGATACCTTGTCTCTGTAATGGCTGTTGTGGCAGGAGAAGCTTTCTGGTATCTTGAGAACTCACAGGAGCTTTCATGCTACTGAGTGGTTGTCATTGTTTTGTCATGTGCTGTAGGTGCAAAGTCAAGGGCAGGTGTAGTCTGTAGCATATGTGAAAAACACAAATATTGCGTAATATAAAGAGAAACATTTTGATAAGATCTTGGATATCTTTCATTAATGCAGAGCTACTTTTCAAAAGTAGGGTTTTGTGATTGCATAAATTGTTGTGTAGTATAAACATTATTTTCAAATAGATGTGGTTATGTGCACATATTGTGATAAACTCTCTGAATTCTGTTTGCTCTCTTTGCAGGCTGCGGACTTGAGTAAACCAATAGACAAAAGGATATACAAAGGAACACAGCCTACATGCCATGACTTCAATCACTTAACAGCCACAGCAGAAAGTGTGTCTCTTCTAGTGGGCTTCTCTGCAGGCCAGGTCCAACTTATAGACCCTATTAAAAAAGAAACTAGCAAATTATTTAATGAGGAAGTAAGTAGAAATCTTAATATTGTTGCATGCAATGTATCTGTGATACTGAAGTTGCTAGATTTTTGAAGTTCAGTAGATGTGGCTCCATTTGCCTGTGTAGCTTATTGTTCAGCCACTGCCTTTGTTTTTCAGCTGTTCCATTGGCTTGGAATGCTTACACAGAAACATTATTCATCTTGAAAAGATAAAGGCATCTTTTGGGGTTTAGGATTAAAAATTAGGATTTTCTAGTTTGGGTAATACTGTAACTAGAGTTGATGAACATTTACTGATGGAAATAAGGTCTTCAAATCCAAATGTTGCTCTGTGTGTTCTGAATTCAGTTGTTCCTGAGGCTTCTGGTTGCCACTGAAGAAGACTTTTAAGCCCCTATTTAACAATATATTATAGTTAAAAATAGAAATTTTTATGGTTGGGACATTACAGCAGAGACTGCCTATATCTAGTATTCCTGAATGCTTGCTTGGATAAGAGTAGGATATAAAGCTGAGTGCACAGAAAAAGCTGAGGGCTTATAAGGTCTTGGCCATGTGATGTTCGGAAGGAAATTCACCCTCTGTTTTTTCTGCGGCTATGAAATAAGGAAAGATAGGACTTCTGTGGGGGGCACTAATGACAAGTTACAGGACCACTGGCTCTCAATATCTGGTAGCATTGACATTTTTAGAAGAGTAGGTGTCCAGATGCTAATAAGGAAAGAAATCTGGTAAGTGGGACAACTTGTGACAGCATTTTCTGCAGGGGATAAGCTATGGGAATTTGGGTGGTCTGGGGGAGGTGATTTTCTTTTGGGGCTTGTTCTTTAGCTCCTTTTTTGTTTTAATCCAGCTATGTAGGGAGGTTTTCAGGTGTCTTGGTTGGTTTTTGTTTGAAATTGAATTTTTTGTTTGAAATTTCAAATCTGGATTAGAACTTTACAGATGAAGTTAAGCCTTGCTCAGCTTTCAAAGTATCTTTCCCGCCTCAGAGACATGTGTTGCCTTGTTCCTTCCTTGTGCAAAGAAGATTGAAGTATTGTTCTCACTGGGGATGTTTTATAATTAGATCTAATTCCTCCTCAGCTTTCTAAAAGTAGCTACATGTAGATTAGAAGAGGAGCCTTTTTCTTCCTACCTGGCCTTGTCCTGACTGCTCTGTCTCTCTGTGTTGAGTGGGAAACAGTGCTGGAGAATCTTTTAATGAATCTTTGTCTGTTGGTAGAAACCTCTGTATAAATAATTGAAATGTTAATTTTAGCATTGTCCTACCACCCCCCCAGACCCCCCTCCCCCAAATAGTCTTATTTATTCTTGTACAATAATACTGTAACATTAGGAAGGGTAGCAGACGTACTCTAAACAGCTGGTTTCATATCACAGAGTAGTTCCCACTCCTGTAGCTGAACTATAGTTCCTTTGAGAAAAACCAGTTCATTTGCTTCAAGATGAAGGTGCCTGTTAGGTTTTGAATATATTTTTGAGTTTAGATGGTGTTTAAGAATAACCATAGGCATAAGGTGGTCTGAATGAGTGTTTACATTGTTCTACAGATCCAGCAATCATACCAGAGGTAATAGAACTCACCACGTGTCCTGTGAGTAATTTGGTGCTTCAGTTAGCCCAAAGCTCTGCTTTGACTATCAGCTGTGGTAGAGCAATCAGAATATATATGATACATGAAATAAATCAGCCTGGTGTGATAGGTTATGTTGAACATAAAATGCAATAGCCCTAGCATGGTCTTAACTTGTTACTCATTTTTGTTAATTCTGTTGATGTAGAAGATGATAGGGACTTTAAAGGCTGAGATGAGTGATAGATACTGTGCAGCTTGTGACTGCCTACATAAATCCATCTGTATCCACAGTAGTGCTCCTTCCAGCTGTGTCAAAATTAAGCTAGTGATATGTTCTTACTCCCCAAACAGCCAAGTATACCTCACAGATCCAGTTGTTTCCAGGTGGTAGTTGGTTATTATCAAACACACCAATGCATTTTCATCTTATTTTTTAATCCTTTTTTCAATTTAACTGGACACCTTAAACTGCAATTTTTTTCCTAATAAACTTGTCCTGTATCTTTGTTGCCAAAGCTGTTATACCTAATGCATATTCTTTGATTGCCTCAGATTTATCAGTCCTTTGTGGCCTGTGCCTTTAACTCTATCCCTTCAAGTTCTTCAAAACATGACCAAGATAACCTTGGCTCGTGTTTCTGACTGGTGACTGAAGCTTCTTCACTTACTGTAATTCTGTCAAACTGAACATAAGCTCTTCATCTCACCTCCCTCACTGATTTGGTGATACTGCATTCAGTCCATTCTTGTAATGCATCTGCTGCTCCTACTGACTGCACATCTGGATTTGTTGTGCTGCAGAACTTCGTGAGCCCAACTGAAAGCTTTTAAAGCTCCTGAAAGTCGTAACTTCAGAGTTCTAATCTTGAAAAGGGGATGCATTGTAGTTACTTGTACATATCAGGTTAAAGTCTCTCTGCATCTTGTCTCCTTGAGCTGATCTGTTCTCACTGCAAATTGTAATCTTCTGTTTTTCACAGCCTCTTTGAAGTAAAGATCAGGTTTGCAGGGTTTCTCTGCAGTATTTAGGATCACATGGGCCAACGTGGTTATGGACATTAAGTGCCATTTGTGGTATAAAAGTTGAGCAGGTGCTCTTATGAGTAGAATTTGTACGTCAGATTGAGGTGCTTTAATAGAAGAGAGTAAGAAATCTTGCTTTTGTTGCCGTATTGGTGATGAGAAGACTGTTGCCTACAGGAAACCAGTGGGCTGTGTTCTCTGTCCATGTTCTCCTGGTGTGTGCCAGGTAACTTTCTCTCTAATGTTTCTGATACCATCATTATTGAGATGTGCATGATATATATCAGTGAATACATGACAAACTAATTAATATATCACAACAGAATCATGGACTGCGTTATTTTAAAGCTACCCCATTTGAGGGAACTTTGCTGTATTTAGTTACACCTCAGCTCTCAAATACACCATGGCTGTTTTAACCAGTGAGAAATTACAGGAGAGAGACTTTCTGGTTTTACTCTGAGGGTGACAGCAGCAGAAGTGTAATTTAAAATGGCCAGGTGCTGCTTTCCTGTGACAGTTCCTGTGACAGAATAGATAACAGTTGATGTATTATCTTAAAAAAACCTATCTAAAAACCTTAGTTTGAGGTTTGAGGCATAGCAAGGTTTGGGAGGGTTCTTTTTCCTTTGTTTTTAGGGCTTTTGTAACTTGTTCTGGTATTCCTTAGGCTCTATATTTGCAGTCTTGCCTTATGTGTAGCTCAGCTCTTCTTTCTGCTTATGATCAGTATGCCAAATACAAATCTTGAATGTGCTTGTAAAGAATTATTTGTCTTCAAGTTGCAGCTGAGTGATGCAATGGCCAACATGGTAAGTTGTGGAAGTCCACCAGGACTACAGTAGTCAAAGGAGTCAAGCTTTACCTCTCAGTTCTTAGACCACTGAAGACTTTATGACCAGGAATGTTTGTTCAACGTGTGTAAATTCTTTTATAATGATGAACTCTATTAAAATGTTTTGCTGTAAAGCAAAGTGCTTAATCAAATTGCAACAGAGTATTGACAGGCTCTTGGCTATTGAAAGAAAAATAATTGGAGGTTGGGGGTTCCAAGGTGAAAAGTATGTGGTGCCTTGTGAATTCACCCAGGCACATGCATTTACTTACTGACTTTCCAGCCACATGGTAACAGGGTCACTGTGTATGCAGCCTTTGTTTCCTGAATCAGTAAAAGCTGGTAGAGCTTTCTTCAGAGACTGGATTTTATTTGTGATTTCAGATAAAATCAGAGTCTAAATTTACTGTTGTTGATTTGTAACCTGTTTGCATTATAATACAGATGAGTAACTGCCTTTTTTCCCTTCAGCTCATTCAGTGTTTTCTTGTTTACTTCTCATGCTCTTAAACCTGCGCAGGGAAAGTAAACCGAAGAGCACTGCTTCTGGATTCGTAACAGATTGGCTTGATGGAAGTATGGTCTTTGTGGAATGCGACTGGACCATAATAATAACCTTTGACAGCACTTTGTCTGAAAATAATTTCCTCTTTACTGCCTGTAAAATTTTTGTAAATACAGTAACATAGTTCCTGTCTAGAAAGTTGAATTCACTTTATTTAAGTATTGTTCCTCATCTCCCTGCAAGCTCAGATTTACAGTTAATCATGAAAACTTTAATTTTCAGAGTTTCTGATGTGTATCTTCTTTGTTTTCCACAGAGACTAATAGACAAGTCCCGAGTAACCTGTGTAAAATGGGTACCAGGTTCGGAAAGCCTTTTCCTAGTAGCTCATTCCAGTGGCAATATGTACTTGTATAACGTGGAGCACACTTGTGGTACCACAGCCCCGCACTACCAGCTACTTAAACAAGGAGAGAGTTTCGCAGTGCACACTTGCAAGAGTAAATCCACAAGAAACCCTCTGCTTAAATGGACAGTAGGTGAGGGTGCCCTGAATGAATTTGCCTTTTCCCCTGATGGGAAGTTCTTGGCGTGTGTGAGCCAGGATGGTTTTCTTCGCGTGTTTAACTTTGATTCAGTGGAATTGCATGGTACAATGAAAAGCTACTTTGGAGGACTGCTGTGTGTGTGTTGGAGTCCCGATGGGAAATACATAGTGACAGGAGGAGAGGATGACTTGGTGACAGTTTGGTCTTTCCTGGACTGTCGAGTTATAGCGAGAGGCCACGGACATAAATCGTGGGTCAGTGTCGTGGCGTTTGATCCATATACCACTAGTGTAGAAGAGAGTGACCCGATGGAATTTAGTGGAAGTGATGAGGATTTCCAAGACCTTCATTTTGGCAGAGATCGAGCAAATAGCACGCAATCTAGACTATCCAAAAGGAACTCTACAGACAGTCGTCCAGTAAGTGTAACATACAGATTTGGTTCAGTAGGCCAGGACACACAGCTCTGTTTGTGGGATCTTACAGAAGATATCCTCTTCCCCCACCAACCTCTCTCAAGAGCAAGGACACATACAAATGTCATGAATGCCACAAGTCCACCTGCAGGAAGTGGTGGAACTAACCCAGGAAGTAATGGAAACAGTATCACAACACCTGGAAACTCTGTACCCCCTCCTCTTCCACGGTCAAACAGCCTTCCACACTCTGCAGTCTCAAATGCTGGCAGTAAAAGCAGTGTCATGGATGGTGCCATTGCTTCTGGCGTTAGTAAATTTGCAACCTTATCACTACACGATCGGAAGGAAAGACACCATGAAAAAGATCACAAGAGAAACCATAGCATGGGACATATATCTAGCAAGAGCAGTGACAAACTGAACCTAGTTACTAAAACCAAAACGGACCCAGCTAAAACTTTGGGAACACCTCTCTGTCCCCGAATGGAAGATGTTCCCTTGTTAGAGCCTCTTATCTGTAAAAAGATAGCACATGAAAGACTGACTGTGTTAATTTTTCTTGAAGACTGTATAGTCACTGCTTGTCAGGAGGGATTTATTTGCACATGGGCAAGGCCTGGTAAAGTGGTAAGTTTTAATCCTTAATGCTGCATCAAAGAACTAGAACTCTGAATAGATAGTTTTCTTGAAATATAATGAATGTTGAATATAAAATTTCTTTATGCTTAATGTAAAAAATTATCCTCAGAGCCATACTTTTGGATACTGCATGCCATATTTCTGAATGATTTGAAGTGTCTTGGATACAATTATTAAATATAGTTGCCTTCCAGCAGAAGAAATAAATACTGTGCATCTAAACTATTGATCAGTGTTCTTATACTTAAGCATAACCACAACATGGTGAAAGCTATTTATGTAAAAATTGAAGTAAAACCTGTCAAACACTAAAATAATTATAAGCCTTCTAATGTTTTCTACAAAATAAGCACTCCCAATGAGAGTAGCTTATGAAAAGCTGCTGCTTCTGAGTCTAATGAGAAACTTGAGCCTCTGAAAAAATTAAAACCAAAGTGGTTTATTGCTCCATACTTTTCTGTGGTGGTCTGCCATTAATGTGAAACCACTTCTTATTAAAAAATCAGCCATTTTATGCACAGATTTGTGAGCCCTGTACTGACTGTAGTTTATGCTCTTGAATGGTGAATCAGTATTATCAAGGAACTCTAATTTTAGCCAGGTTTTGATTTATGTATTTAAGCTTTCTCTCAGTAGTTTCAGTGTTCTGTTCCTGTCAGGTTTGTTAGGCAGCTCAACCACTACAAGCTCATGCTTTTGATGGCACCTGTTCCATCAGCTGAACCTACATTAGTCTATTACTAGTTTTCACTCTTGTTGTTGATGCACTTGAACATCTATAAAATTTTATTTTTCTTTTGTCCAGTGTATAGATAGCTAAATTTTGACTGAAGCTAAATGTGGTGATTCTAACATTAAAAAGTACTTTGTGCTACAATAGCTCTGCCTGCCAGCAACAGTTCAAAGGAATACAACTATGAAAACATTTCCAGAGTTCATCGGGAAAAAGGACCGTTATTTCTGTGAAAATTTCTGAAAGGGGATGTAGATTATCACCTGAAGTAAAAGAAAAGATCTGGTAATACCATTGGTAATACCTGCCATGTTGAGCAACTTAAATGAAAATCTCTTGTTTGTTAGGTTTTAACCATTTGGTTCATAGATCTGACATTTGGAGTAGAGGTACTGTGTATATTTAGATACCACATCCTCATTGCTATAAACTTGCAAGTAAAACTCAATAATTTTTCTTAAAACTGTATATTATAGACTTCTTTGAGATCTTATTAAATTTGTCACAAGATAGGTATGCATAAAAATCTGTGTCTGCTCTGCATCTTAATGCATATCTAAAGGTTGAACCTAAAACCTAAAAGTGAAAACCCCTTTACAGGAGGAGGGTGTTACCTAAAAGTATTTTTTTGCCTGAGAACTACAAATCCACCATTAATTTAAGGAAAAAAGCACTCCCTCAAAATACTGAATTATTTAAAATGTTTGCTCAAAATGAAAGTATTAAAGCAGTTATACTTTTGTGACTCAGTGCACTTCACATCTTGTTAATTACAGCAGTGCCTCAGATTGCTATTGTGAGCTACATTATCTTTTGTGTTCTAAAACTCCTTTGCAAACTATTAAACACTACACTGTCACATTTCTTTTCAGTGGCTGAGGTGGGTTTTGTTAGACTGAGTATAACTTAAATATTTTTGTGTATTGACTTTGATTTGGAATATGACATTTCAAATATTTCAGAGATAAAGTATGCAGTACCAAAAATCAGGATTTATGTATTGGCCAATATGGAAAACTTTAACTACAGGTAAGTAATTTTCATGCTGAAGTTATAACTTTCAAAATTAATATATTGCACACTGATGTAAATGCCATATTCTTTAGGATGTATTTACTTAGAAATTTTCAAATTAATTTGTTTTTCTGATTTCACTTGCATTTCTAGTGAGCTCACTCTGCTGGTAAAAACTAAATTTTGGTGGCATGTTTACAGGGCTTTGGTAGGAAAATACTTGTGCCAGAAGGGTGTTATGAGCATCCTTTTTGTTTATAGGAAAGCACTTAATTTTATTTAATGAGAATTGTCAAAGTATAAAACACTCATGGTGATGTCTTTCTTACTGGGTTATATACCATAATTTCTGTTTCACCAGCTGTTTTATCCTAGGATGTCCCATTACTGTGGGATTTAAAGTTTCTATTTCTAGTCTTCCTTTGACATATGGCTCCCCAAGTAATCTTAAAGCTCCATCACTTTTTTGTCTGCCAACTCTATAGCGTGAAACCCTTTGAATCTTACTGCTGCTTCCATCATTGTCTCAAACGGCCTTCATTAAATTAATGCCACTGCCAGCCTAAAGAAAGCATTGGATGGAAAAGCGAAGGAGGCTCACAGTGTCTAATGTAATTTCCACTGAGCCCGTGCTACCTTTCCCTCTCATTTCCAACAGCCATCATCAAAACGTGCTGGATAATTGGACAGTGTATGACAAGTTCTGTTTATTTTTCTGGTTGGGCTTGTGCTGCCCTGAGTGGAAAATAAATCCAGAAGTGTCTCTTCAGCCATGATCTCCATGATAGTCAATAGTGTGTATAGTGCTGACAGTGTCCTGACAGTTTGTTTATAAACTTTTCCAAATTACTGCTTCAGTGTGTACAAAATCATACCTTGAGCTTCTTCACAGGATGTACCATTCTTTCATTGCACTTCCAGAACTGCTCTGCCAACTTCCAGTCAGTGAGGTGAAGTGAATGGCAAAATTTTAATTAGAAACAAGTTGGATGAGGCTCGTGGTCCATTAGTTTCAATTTTTTACTTTTTTGTTAGCTGGTTTCTGTGAAAGAAGGTTCAGGGCAGTAAGATAGGTTGCCTTAACAAGAGTATGAACTTTTCTTCTCAACATGGTGACAATTAGCAGTCATCTCTCCCCCCTGTCTTTCCCAGACCGTGATGGGAAACCTAAATGGGATTACAGAACTGTTGGATTAATCTGAAAACATAGGAAAAGAATTTGGAAGGAACAAAAGTAAACTTTATTGCGCTGTCTTTATAACTACATCAAACTGAATTACAGGACCTGCAGAAGCAATTAAAAAACCTCAAGAAAACCAACCCTCAAAAACCCGAAGTGGTACTTGGATATGCAAACTAAGTTTTCTCTGAACTCACTGGTCACAGTAACTACTTCTGTGATTTCTGTGTTGGACTTCAGAACTGTCTGTTCACTGTCTGTACAGCAACTCCATTTTACGTGAATGGAAGTTGCCGATGAGTTCCCTGTGTAAGAAAGCTCAAGGTAAGATTGCCCAGAAATACCCCCAGGTGAAATGGCAGTGTATAACCTAGCAAGAGAAACATCTTACCACTTTGTAAAACAAATGCACATGGAATTTATTTATTTGACTTATTGTACAGGAAAACTTAGACTTAAATTACAACATCCTTGAATTTTCTAGTTAACTACAATTGTAGTACAGTATCATGTTTTAGTATGACTTCTGTTTTAGTGAAAGTACTTAAACATTCATGTACTATATTTGAGTGAGACAAGCAGCTATACATACTAATTCTTCCTCAGTGGAAAGGAGCATTTCATCATTACAATTGAAGTTCAATTGCTGGTATTTAAGTACTATCAAATAGATTTCTTTCAACGTGATACGGTATCTGTATAAACTTCAGGGATGATTATAGTTAAACTGAAACACAGCTATACGACTTCAGGTTACCATGCTAAAATTTGAAGCTTTCTGTAATGTGCACAATAGCAAAGTTGCACATGGCATACCCGCATTATCAGGGTGAATTAAACCTAGAGTACACTGGTGTGATATTTATAGCAAGGTATGTGTGAGTGCGTGTGTGAGGAGGTGTGACAAGTGGCTCCAGTAAAGCCAGGAGAGATCATAACCCTGTAAAGGCTTTATGATGAGGATGTCTGGATTAGGAAATAACATGACTTTTACTAAACACTTTCTAGAAAACCCATGTTCTGAATTATCACCTCTTAAAATTTGAGTGTGTACTTGGAATGACTGTATATGTCTGCCCCTTTAACAACATAAAACTACTAAATTAATATTTAAAATGCTGGCCTGCTTATGTTACAATAATAAAATTTGTGTCAGTTAATTTACTGTCAATTTACATGTAAAGATTAAACTATTTTTTCTGCATTTTATGATTCTGTATACTGAAGTTTGTTAAAGATTGACATGTTAGGTGATACTGTACAAAATTGTATTGACTACCTTTAGTGAAAATCAAAAGTAAAATTCATATGTATTTCCTTTTTACACTTCCATCTAATTTCTTGACAACTTGAATAAATTTCATAGAGCCTTTCTAACATGAACTATTGTTAATTTAACTGTTGCAATAATTAAGCTTTAAGAAGTATTGTTGGTATATTTATAATTTTAAGAAGATCATGTTTGTTTCATACTGCTTATTTTTAGCTGTTCTGTTGTCACTGTTACAGCTGAAGAACTTTACTAAATACTTGACATTACAAAATAACTTGCTGGGGTTGTCCTCTGTATACTGATGTTAAATAAAAATGTGTGATTGAACTGTAAATGTAGATAACTTTCAATAGTCCTTTCCACATTTGAGTTTTAATTTATCTTGCAGTGCTTAGTTGGTCTTACGCTCTTACACTGTGCTGAACAAATGGCCACAATGAAACTGTTAACTTGTCATGCTTTAAAGTAAGAAGCTGATCGCATCTGTAACCTACTCTGAAAAAATGTTTCAATTAATCTCAAGACAATGCAGATGTTTTGATGTTTAAATCTTGCTGATAAGGACATGTCTCATGGTAGCTATTTTTTTTAGGACTAGAGTAGTATTAAACAGAATACTTACCAAACCACTTTTCAAACTTGTTTAAACTCAGATTCAGCAGAACACAGACATGGCTGTATCTAGATTATCTCTGCACACCTGTCCGGTAGGAGCTGGGGCAGAGTGTCGTCATTCCTTCTAGGACTCTACAGGAGCTCTTTCCTCTGTGGACTCTGGTGCAGGGTATGTTCTTTATTCCAGCTTTAGATCTTGATGTTTACCTAATAATTGCTGAATTTACAGCCCCAAGGATACGGCTCATGCAGATGATTTAAGCATCTTCTGTCTAGGAAAAGCTAGTCTAGAATAAAACTCATCTGAACTAAAATTAAACTAGTCTAAAACTTTGGCTGCAAAATTTCTTGGAGTAAATATAGGTGAAGACATAAGATGATGCCCCCTATTTAAGGGGTTAAGAATTGTCTCACCCTTGCAGCCGTGATTCTTTGTTAACCAAAGAAAGAGCCAAACAAATGCTATTTACTAAAGTGTTTCAGAGGCATTTCTGAAGAATTTAAGTGTAAAAGTAGTTACTTTGGGTCCACTATGACTGGGAGGACACTTGTTTGTCTCGTATGCAAAAATACTCTGAGACTAAAGCTGAGGGAATCATCTTATATAAACTTGAGAACTTGGTGGTACTTTGAAGGTATTGATTGACCACTATGATTATACACAGAACATAGATTTATATTTTAGAACGGCTAGTGAAGGAACAAAACAAAATCTGCTTGAAAGCTTCTGGAACATCCAGTTATATCAAATGGTGCAAGAACTGGTTGGTCAAACCAGTTTCTCAACAGTCAGTGTGAGCCTGAAACAAAACTCAACTTCCACAGTTTTTGTGGTCAGAGAAGGTATTTGGCAAAAGATGTCTTGAAACATGAAGGTGTCATTTTACTTGTCCTTAGTAGTGTTGCACAAACTTCTCAAGGAAATAACTTGTATGATCATGTTATTTTCTGGGTTTTGAAGCTGGATTTTAGGTAGGTGCTGATCAACCTTATCAAATTCATTTGGCTCCTTTCTTTTGCTAAGACCACAGCAACTTTACAGCTGAAGCACATGGGGTTGCCTTAAGTCATATGCTTTTCCTTGAGGTTTTTCCTGGTTTATCTCAATTTCATTATTTTTTAAACTGAAAATTTTACACCTTGCTGACTTTTGTAGTTCAAGGAAAGTAGAGAAACAACTGTTTCAAAGCATGTGAGCCCTTACTACTTGAATGAAGCTTAAGGTCCTATTATTTGAGCCAGGTCAGGATTCTGCTGGCAAAAGGTTTTTTTGCATTTTCAAGCGCACAAGTAGTTGCATCTTAATTTTTTTTTCCTGTTGGACCTGCATATCTTCCATTTACCTAGTGCCACTGGACAGATTTTTAGTTACTCTGATGATTTTCTACTGGCCTTGAATTTGGTTTTTTTGTTGACAGTGACCTCTGTTAGGAGAAAAACTCCTTTATGTACACAGAGGAGAATTGCTAGTGAAACCCTGAAGCTGCTACAGTCTTTCATAAGGTCTGGTGTCAAATGGTTTATGTATTTATGTTTCTGTGTAATGTTAGCAGAACAGAGAAAAGAAAGGCAAATGGAATAAAAATTTAAAAGCCCATTTAGTGAACACACAAACTGTGTAAAGATAGGTATCAGCTTTGCTGTGTCCCCCTAAATCCTATACAAAATATTGCTCTGTAACATGTTACGTGAATGTACAGCATGTGCTTTCCCGAGCATTTTCAGTTAATTATTACTCCATTAGAGATTAATATCTGATTCAGTGAGTATATGCAGTTCAGAAAGTTTTGCTATTAAACACTTATTCATTTGGATAAGAAACGTGGATATTTTGTTCATGCAAATCTTAAAACCAGTTCAGCTGATTTAACTACAGAATTTTAAACAAATGTGAGAAATCTCACTGTGGTTCTGGGTATTATTGCTCAAACATCATAATGGACCATGGGCTCTTTTCTCAAACAAAGGTCCAGATTACTTTGTAACCCTAATTACTCCAGAATATCACAGTTGTGGACAAGAATAAACTACTCCTGGAACATTTTTCAAATAATAATTTCCCATTATTTTATATACTAGCAATAGTAGAAATGTTTTAACAAACCAGTGCCGTTCTTGTATGGGCATTTGTTAATTCAGCCATATTTTAATTGGTTTAAGTGCATTAGTGAAGCGTACTATGAGACTTCTTTTCTTCCATTGGTTTGTTTGTTACGTTGGACCCCTTCTTTTGTTTTTTCTACCTTTCAATTTCAAACTGGAAAGCAGAAAGATGAGCAGGGTTTGACATCCAGCATGTTCTGAGTGCCAGCAGAGCTGTTTCCCTGAAGAAGATATGCACTTTCTGTATCCTGCTTGTGTGTCCAAACTTGGCCTTTATTACCTAGATTAGTGAAATTATGTATAATCACACCTTTGGCTCCAGTTAAACCTCTTCTCATTTAAATTAAGGAAATATTAACTCAGTAGCTACTGTTGACTTTTTTCTTACTTAGTATTGTAATATCTTCCTGATTTTTTTTTTTAATACAGCAATAACACACTGATCATTCATAGAATTAATTTCTATTGTGAAACCTTATGTTTCATGTCTTTGGAAAAAAGCCCCAGACTTTTGTCTGGATTGTATGTGGAATTTTTAAAAACATACCCACCCCTCTCTTCACAATCTCAGAAATGGGGAGGAGGGTTTGTGTTCTTGCTGCTGCAGCAAACAGACCCCAGCAGTGAGTTCCACGAGCTTTGGGTGGCCTTCCTGACTGTATTTGTTATGGCTTTTCATTCTTACCTATGCCAGTCTATTTTTACCAGATGTGCAAAGTCCTGTGTGTTTCAGGAAGTCAGAGAATGCATGGATAAACAGGATTGCCCTGGTAACTAGTGCTGAAGCAGCCTGTGTTCAACACTCACAGCACTGCCTTAAGAAAAATGACCCCATCTGAAAGCTGCATTGCTCAGCTGTGGAGTGTCCCATTAAGATGGCACATGGGACAGTGGCTACTTGGAGGACCCACTCTGAGGTTGGGATGAACATATTTTACTAAGTTCCTGCCTTGGATCTCATAACTCTTCCACTTCCCATGCCTGCTAGCCTCGTATGCTGACAAAATACCACTGCTAATAAAATACATTTATTTCCAAAACTTTGAGCAATCTCTTAATTTGTGCCTGCTGCTTGCTCAGTAGGATCTGTTTGCCCTTAAGCCTGAAGCTGCTGCACCGTGCAGCAGAGCTGCAGCTGTTGTGGCTCTGCTCTTCCATGGTTCCTGTCACAGCTGTTAAATGGGCCATCTTGGCTGTTGCCATAATAAATTGCTGCAGCTTTTGTTCCATCTTTTCCCACCTGGTTGACCAGACTGGGTGGTTCCATCAAAGAAAGCACTGCACTCCAGTGGCTTTATTCTTTCTTTACAGGCAGGAGCTTTTTATTTATTTTCATGACCTTACCCATTGTATTATTCTAGAGAATGTAACTACAACTATTCCAATCCCACACCCTTTGTATCACAGATGAGACTCTTATGGTGAACTTTTGTATCAAAACAATAACTTTATTTGAGCCCACTTGCTTTTCTTATGTTGGTTTCCTATGTTTCTTATGTTACACCAAACACAACCTTATGAAGCTTGAAAGGCTCCAATATAATGGCAAAATTCTGTAGAATTTTTCTTGTAATCGGGACCCACTGAGAACTACCACTGTGGTGAAACTTATGTGCCTAAAAAACAAATTCATATTCTTGCTTTTCTTGTATGAACATGTGTCTTCTGAAATCAAGTACTTGGAAGAACTTACAAACTTTCAGGTCTGTCCCATGGGAGTGAATTTCTGAAGGGCCATCATAGCCTAGTCCAGCTTCTGAGGCAGTACTTGTGTACATTTTTTCCATCCGCAGGAGTGCAAGGATATTGGTCTTGAGATCATTTCCACTTCGGTGTTCCTCTAGCTTGCCTGCTCAGAGTTGCAGAATTAATTCAGAGGAAGTACTGAAATAAAAGGAAATCCTAGTACTCACTGAAAGCTATCTGCACTGCACTGCTGCTCTTCAAAGCAGGGAGCACTCAGCCTACAATCAGGACTGACTCATTGTTCCTAGTATTGGAAACTGTATTCTAGAGTGGCTGGTAGTTCACAGGGAATAAGGCACCACATTGGATTTTAGTATGTGCTGCCAGTTTCTGGAGGAATCCTAGGAAAACAAATAACTCTTCATTTTGTTTCCCAACAACTGGTCATGTTACAGCTTAAATCCAATACTTAGAATAGTGCTTATTTCTCCTGTATAGGGTGGCTATGAGCCTGTTGAAAAAGACTTGACATTATGCCATCCCTAGAGCTTTCTGTGTGCTTATAAAGCACATATTTGCATATGAACAGCGTGGATTGCTGATTTAATTGAGACTGAAAATAATACCTTTGGACGTCTTTTTCCAGGGTACTTCAAAGTTGCTTAGTGGATGTAATCTTCTGACAAGAAAGACCTTCTAGTTGCTGCTGAATTTAATAGATTTGTGAAGAATGCTTCAGTAATGAACTAGTGAATTCTGATTCAACCTTGTTATTTTCCAACAAAACTTCCCTGGTAAAAATTTCCAAAGTGCTTCAGTGGCTTGTTTGCTATAAAGTTCTGCCTTCTTTCACCATCTAGTCCTTAACTAATAACTAGGAAAATTTTTGTTCTCACAAAATAGGCAGGATCTTTGCACATCCTGAATGTCAAGTGTAAAAACCAACCCACTTCAGTCTACCTCAACAGTATTTGAATCAGATATTCCCTACATAAACAAATATAATTAAAGTATTTGTTCAGGTTCTTTCAGGTGGTCTATGGAGGGCACCAAGTTAAGTGCCATGTGCTTTGTTACCTATAAATGTAATATAGCCCATGTGGAAATATACACAGAGAGTCTGCCATAAATCCTGCAAACTATCCAAGTTCATAACGTGTCTGAAATGATCAGATTTTTTTTTAAAAGGAAGGGCTTTGGTTTTAACAGAAACTTAATGACTTGAATCCAGTCAGTCTGGCCCTCTTTCCTCTCTTTCTGCCTCACCTGAGGTCAGGGTTTACTTCCATCATCATTATCTCTCAGTTCTTGGATCCAAGTGTGAAAGAGCTCCTGTAGATTCTATAGTAACATAATTATTGTATGCTAATTGCTGCCTGATCTTGTCTAGTTTGATGGATCTGAGTCCTGGGATCTTAATTTTGAGGTAAGAACATAAGCTGGGAGCTGCTTAGAGGAGTTGCTGAAAGTGCATTTTTCATACCTTCAAGGTCAGGAGTTGCATGGGGATACTTGCTGGTGTGCTTCCAGCTGCCAGTGTGCTTCCAGCTGCCAGCATGCTCCTTGGCCTGCTGGCACTCGGTAGAACTTATCACTTTATAAGAAGGCCAGATTGTATTTTGATATTAGGCTTTTCCTAAATAAGCCTAATAAAGTTACCTTTATGTGAATGATTAAAAATGGGCTACTATGCATAAATCTGAAATAGAGTCTGTCCATTGGTACCCATCGGTCTAATCCAGTGTAGTAGTTGCCTTAATCCAGAGCAGCAGCCTCCTGTGTAGTGAGGGGTGCAGTCGGGGGGCTGCGTGTGAAATAAGTCTCTTAATTTGAATGGGTAGTTAAAAGAGCTGGTAACAAGTTTTCTTGAATGTGAACTTAAATTGTAATGGGAAATCTTTACTGAACTTTTGTCAGCATTTCATTCTGTTTTAAAATTACCAAAACAAGTATTTGTTTAGATGATATATTTTTCTATTCAAAGCTTGTAATACTCAATCACATATAAGAGATGGAGCATTTCCCTGTATCAGATCAGGTGTCAAACATTGATACTGGAGTAGGTTTGTTTGTCACCACCCCAGTAAAATTGTTGTATAATTTTTAAAGTTTCACAGTTCACAGTGACTCCAAGTGCAAGGTAGATTAAACCAAATGCTGGGATCAGATCCATTCTGTGTCATAAACGCACACGTTTCTTCCTGACTGAGAGCTCTTTGTATGCTGCTTGGCTGAGACCGTGGTGGCTTAGAGCCTTTGTAGGAGAGAAGGTGCTGATGTCTGAAGTAAGCAAGTGTTGGTAAAAATCAATTGTACTCATTGTAGGTTCAGGTTAAGAACTTTATAAAATTCATGTCAGGTTCTCTTGCTGGATTAATGTAAACTGCTTTGTTTGCAGGGTTTATTGTCATCCCAAAACCAGGCCAATTCTCCAAGTGGAACTGTAGTATAGCCATCACACTACTGCTAGCAAATCTCTGAACACAGGACAAGAAGTAATGACAGTGGAACCAGGAGCTGTTCTTCAGGCAAAGAGCATCACAAATTATAATGTGGCAGAGTGTAAACATGGAATTATGTGAATCACATAGTGACTTGCAAAGGACAAATGTAAGGAGTTCTCACTACAACTGATCCTGCTAGGCTGCTCACCCAAGGAAGAGTTTGCATGGAAGAAAAAGCAAAAAGCTTCCTTTGGTGCTGCAGGAAAAAGTAGTAACATTTTTGTTTTCTTTATACTTTTCAAGTCCAGTGTAATTTAATCTCTCTATAAATATATAAATAAAAGATATATATATATATATATAGTGTAAAATAAGATATGTTTCTTAAATTCAAGTAAGTTCAATGGTTAAACTAGTACTTCACCATTGTTTATTTTGCACTGATTTTTTTTAACCAGAGATGGCTAGAAGACAGCCTGGAATGCACTCATGGAAAATGAAAGTCATTACTTTCTGGCTTCAAAATGTTTTTCAGGAAGATGGATGCTGCAATCATAGATTTTTTTAAAACAAAATTGTTTTGCACTTAAATAGTTTAATGCTAATAGAGAATTACTTTAAAATTGGTGTCCAGACACCAGAAAAACTATGTTGTGGAGAAAAGATCCTTTGTATCTATTAAACATTTATTTTAATATTGTTGTTTCCAACTGCAATTGGCTCTGTATTATATGTATAAATAATGTAATTCAGTGATGGGGGAGGGGAGTAATGGATCATTACACTAGAAATTCTCATTCATTTAAGAAAGTGATATTTCTAATTCAGAAAATACATATTAAACTATATTGAATATGCATTTTTGTTTACTTTCTGTTCAAATCCAATCACTTTTGATGTAACCAATTCTTTGTTGAATTAAATGTTTGGTACAGAAATACTGTCTAAACCTTGTAGAACAAATTCCTTTCAAAAATACCTCATCTAGAACATTGCTTCATATTTAATAGAATTGAATTTCATTTAGGAAGGTGAAATACAATTGTTCTGTTCTTTTTCTTAATGGCCTATCTCCAAACAGATCCTACAATTTTAAACACATCATACACCAGCAATCTCACAGAGAGGCAACTTCATGGGGTAAGGATTTTATTGTGTAGTCCTGTGCATTTGGAGTTGGGAAGATCCCACATCAGTAGCTGCACACACTTTCTGACTTGTCAGTCAGAAACTGGCTTAACATACTAGAGTAGCATTTCTGAGACTCGTTTGTCTTACATAAGGCATCTCATTTATAATTCAGTGTCTGAAACTGGTAAGTGTGATAGGGATAGGCATACCCATGGATTTGCAGACATTAATGCTGCTTGTCTAAACACTTGTATTTTTAATTAGTCAACACACCACTTAGTTTGATTTCAGTAGTTCTTGCAAAGATTAACCGCCCATGTCCAGCCCCAGAATGACAGAAAATAGAAGTATCTGTCATATGCTTCCCTTTTTTCCTACGTAGCAATGTTCACAGTAGGGATTTGCAGGATCCTGCAGGCAGAATGGAATAAAGGCTGCTTGCCCGGGACCATGAACTTGCCCAAGGGTGCACGTGCTGTATCTGTGGGTGCATGTTAATGCCCTTCCTGCTCTCCAACAATAAAGCTGGGTACAATTTTTTTCATTACAAGTAAACTTAAGACATTTTCTGGAATGAGAAATGATTTGTTTTCAGGAAATGAATGAACATTTGGGGAGAAGCAACTGCAGTAGCTTGTAACTAAGTCTTATCCTTGCAATGCAGCCAGCATGTCGAGAACTGCCAGATCAGTTTATAAGCCGGGAATTAGTTCCCTACTTTATTCAAGATGAAGCTGTGCTCTACATTTCTTATCTGTCTTCTATAATACGAGGAATGGGGAAAATACTCAAACTGAGCAGGATTATTTTTTTATAAGTTTTGTTTTATTAACATAGTGGGTTTAACTGTTAAAATACAGATAAACCTCATCACTGAAAACTAGTGTAGTTATCTCCCCGTAGACTTCTTTTATATAAGTGCTTCATATGGCCTGAGTCAAAATGAAACAGTTGAAAAAATATGCAATAACTTTAAAACACTTTTTTCATTCAGCTGGAAAAATACAAAACCAGTAGGGGAAGAACTGCAGTATCCAACACCAGGGTAACAACAGCAGCTACTCACATCCGTGTTGGCAGGGTACATCCCCGCCATGAATCGTAATTCAGCAGCACACAAGGAATGTGTTCGGGTTTTCTTTTTTCAGCCTCTTTACTTTTAGGGCAATCATCTAGAAGCTTCAATTGCCCATACCACACTCTATGCCATATGGAAAAAAATAATTTTAGTAAGAAATAGGTTACTAATAACTTACCTGGAAAGAACTTAAGTCCTCTACTGTAGATACAGCTTTTAATAAAAATATTTTTCCTAATACATTAAAAAAAAAAATTAAAAGTGAGCGGAACACAGATAATCTCAGTATGGAATTTTAACTGGAAGAATGAGGGTAGGAACCATACTTGCCAGTTTGTAGTTTAAAGTTGGGTGTATTTTAACTATAAAGCAAGTGGGAAAATTCAAGTTTGCCTATTCATCCAACAGCCAGGGAAATGCAAGTTATCTCCAGAGGTTTAACTGCAAAAAACGTGTTAGGACATAAATATCCTTGAAGCACTGTATGTGCCAAACTAAGATCCACCTGAAAGCATAAATGAAATGAAGAAAAATTCCAATGTGGTCCTTCACTTAAGGTTTGCAGTTTTATAGCAAAAATGATCTGTTGAACATGAAATTGCCGTTCTCACTATAACAGCCTGACAGCCCCAGGTACACAGAACAATACACAAGATGTTACTCTGGTAGCCTTTTCTCTCCAGGTTAAAACTTACCAGAAATTCTGACTTCATCTTCTTCCTCATGTATGAATAATCACCTACCTGATCTATGAATTAGGGAAGCAAACAGTGGCAATAACACTTGAAATCAGAAAGGCACCTTGTGCAAACATAACTTGATGGAATTGTATATTTTTTAGTCAAATTACTTGAACTTCAGCATCTGTGGGTTGAGGCTTCCAGAAAAAGATTACAGGAAGCAACCAATACAATTAATATATCTCCATCAGAAATATAGTTTTGATAATCTGAGCTTTGACTTACCATGTAGTGCTAGGTAAGAGAGCTCTGAGCCAGAACAATCCATCAAACGTGGGTAGTAGGATTTGTCCCCTTTTTTTTGTAAGAAATTAACAACAGTGGAGAGCAAGCTCCCTTGAAACCAGTTAGTTACCTATTTTTAGACCATCACTTTTAATGCTACTCATTATGCTCAACTCCAAATAAATCAGCACTAAGCAACTCATCATCTTCCTATCTAGAAAAAAAAAAACCACTGGATAAGTTCATGGCACATTTTGCTCAGTGTTCCAAAGGTAAGAACTTGGAGGTTACTGTTGCCTATAGACCTGCAGTCCTTAATTTCATTTTCTAAGTGTAGCATCACACATTTCTCATATCTATCTATCTATCAAAAACCACTATGGTAGATATTGAGACAAATACTATATTGCCTTATTGTTGAAGTTCTCTGTTCTATCAGTATGATCTGCTAACATGAAAACATGACAGAAGTGGGGAGATGATTCACTGAAATGTAACAGAGCAGGAAAACTCAGCCAGTCACTGTGGTTTTACGTACTTTCACTGCACTTTGAGCTACTGTGTTCAGGAGAACACTTTTTGCTTGGAACTGGAGGAAAGCAGCATCCATCCAGTAGGAGTTTCAGTGAAATGAGAACAGTTAGTTGTACCACTGTGTTCTGCTGTTTCCCTTTGTTACAATGCTCTCATTCTACTGGTGTAAAACACTTCCTCCAATAAAACTCGGCTTATATATTTGTTCAGTCCTAGTAGAAAGACTAGGAGAAGACTAGGAAGAGAAATCTGCTCTTCCTATGGCACACCTAATACGAGTAGTAGCAGTAGAGGTTTCCCTGCAGAGCCTTGTTCAAATGCTTTAGCCTTATTTTATAAAAATTCTTCCCAGGGCTGGGATGTTTTTTCCATTCTTGCTATTGAGATTCTCAAAGTTTGCTATGAAGAAATTACATAAATTGAGCAGTGGTGCATGATGCAGGTGTATGATATTCAACTTGGATATTCAAATTTGAATCAATATCAAATACTCTCACAGTCTGCACTACATTTACTGGCAATTATTTTCACATTTTCAAGAATCTCCTTAAAAATGTCATGTTGATCCTCAGTACAGTATGTGATAGTAATATCTTCTTCCAAACATGAAGATAAACATAAGGTAGACAAGTGCTTTTAAGCAGTAGATGTCTAAAGGATTCATAAAAAAATCAAGCTTCATGAGCTTTTCCACATTCCCAAAATGTGGAATTTGGGCATGCTCAGAGTTGTCCAGAACCTGAACAAGGATTAGGTTCTAATCCAGTCACAACAGAACCCTGTAAGTGTTGAGATGCCTCTTCTTACAAAAACAATCAACCAATCAAAAACCACATCAAAAAAACCCACTTACTGGAAGACCTCAAAGTGAAAAGAATAATTATTTTCACAAAGGCACAGCCATATGGAATCTCAGAAGAAGAGCTGAGAGCAGGCATAATTTTTACTCTTAAAGGATCTTTATGTTAACCTGTATTTTACTGCATTGTTTGAGCTGCATCTTAACTGGTTAGAATAAATAGTTTGTCTGGATCTAGAGCATCAGTCTCAACTTGATGTGTAAGTGTTGGCTTAGTGACTTGGATGTGATGTGCTCCCCTCAGTGCCCCATTTTTCATGGTGCCTGCCCACAGCAGGGCCTCTCACACAAAATGCCCTTTGCCTCCTGCTCGTGGCTGTGTTTTTGAACAGCAGCACCAGAGCCCAGTGTTTGGTTATGGAAAAGAATGATGATCACTTCCCAGTTATGAGCAGAGTAACTATTATAACTGTAAAAATGTCCAAAAAAGTTATTTGCCAAACTTGTCTTGCATGCACACTTGGTAGGCAGAAGATTTTTAATATCCAAACAAGTATGACTTTCACAGACTTTTGTTTTCTAAGTAACAAAACTGTTCTGTATCACATCACCGAATTTAAGTATTGCAAATAATTAATGCAAATTTTTAGATCTCAGGAATTTTAAAATCAGTGGTATCAATTTGGAATAAGGATTCCTTCCTAGTAAGATAATATATTGCCTTTTAACTCTTACCTTATATAGCAATCAGAAACATTCTATTAAATTGTTACTGATGATCTGTGTGCCAGATTTCTGAAGCATGATCAGCTATATGTTTTTACTGCTCTTTGAAGCAACTGGCTGCAATATCAGCCCCTGTTAAGACTTTTGATTAATGTTAAGATCAATGGCTTGAAGCAAACTGTGACTAAGTTTTACTTGCTTGTGAATCAGATAAAAGGTTGATTTAGCTTTAAGTTATAGTTACATAAAAATATTCAGCAGTTATAAAAACTGCATCAGAATCAAGTATCTCATATGATTGTACAATCTGCACATTCTCAGTAAAACCTGAGGTGGAAGTTACTGAATAGAGAAGGGGAATAATTTCCAGAGCTAACCAAAAAGAACCCAACCAAACCCTTAAATCTAAAATAACCCCACAGCAGTTATCTGTCATTTGTAATACAATTTGAAAACTTAAATTCTGTAGATAGCATTCCATTCCTAATACTTGAGCTCAAAGAATCCTTTCATGTTATTTTTAACTCCTCCTCCACCAGGTTCTAAAAGGAACAAGTACTTAGGAAGTTCAATGCAGAATACTCTCTGTGCTCTGTAAAAACAATGCCTTAAGTAAATATTGACCCCCTTCAGGAACAGAATATCAAAATGGTAGGAAAGCAGCCCTCAAACCCCTTGTGGGGTTTTCCTTCAAACTGTCAGAGCAACACAAAATCAGGCACTGCTGTTCTTGTTAGATCTCTAACAACAGAAGTGACTGGGTCCGTGTCACTGCATAGCCAGGCTTTTCCTCACTTCTTCTCCTTCTATAGCAGGCAAATGGAAATGTTTCAGGGAAGACTGAAGTGCCTTCTGTTTCTCAGACTGTTGAAGAAACAACAGAAGTTTCAAATGTGCTTCAGTGGGCAAGTGAGAGTCTACACCTCAATATTTGATCCAATAAATCTGACAGACTGGAACACAGGGGTTCCACCACCTTCCTTACATCAAACTGAATGCAATGTAGGAGGAGGACAGGAAGTCAATTTGGCTACTCCAGAAAAATTTAATTGTGGTAATTTTCCCAGAGGAGGCCAATGTTGTTGATTTGGTTTTTTTTTTCCCCTGGACATTCCTAGGAGAATGCTTTTAAAATAAATAAAAAATATTCAATTTCTTTCCGAGAACATCTTAAGGAATACAATTAGAAGAGAAAACCCAAATAACCAGAAATTAAAAAACCCTCAGCCAAATACAACTTCACCTGATTCCTTTTTAAAAATTACTTGCCTTACTTGATGTTTCTTGAAATCTTGCCCAAAGGAACTTCTTAGAAAACCTACACTGATGAACCCCAGAACTAAATTAGTGGGAAAAGTGGCTTCTATAGAAGAAGAGTTCATGCTTTCAGAGCTGAATGCACAGCAGAAAATAATTTATAACTGTTCTCTGGTAGTTTGTGGAGGTTTTTGAGTTTTTTTGAGAAAAACCTGTATTTGAAAGTTTTCCATGTAGTACTAACTTCTACCTCACCTTGTTGATACAGCAAGTGAATACAATGAGTATTTTTCTCATAGTTGATAGATAAACAAAGTTTTAGTTTGTCAGAATTTTGAATCAGATTTTAATTATTTTTTCTTTCATGTCACATACATGCTTAGAATCTTCCCAGATATTGACTATATACAGGATAATTAAGTTTTGGGGTTTTAAAAAATTTTTTATTTGCTCAAAATGTAGACTGAAGCCCTGAAAAGGCAAAAGCATAATTCCTGTCTCTGCCAGAACTTCATCTGGAAAAGTCTTTAACTCAAAGGCAGACATCAAAACCAGAATGATATTTAAAAATAAAGGTGGAGCTGACCCTTTAAGTAACAGCAACTCTACTTTACTCTATAGTAGAGTCTACTGAGGGGATTATTAGGTATCAGAGCTTCTAAATTTTAACTCGTGTATGTTAGGGATTTGGGGGGAGGGGGCACTGCATCAGACCAAATAAAGATCTGTGTTTAGGCAGACGGAATAAACTCCAGTAATCAGCTTAAGTAAAACATTTGTTTCTAGCTAACAAGCTCAGTGCTACAAATTACTTTCTCTAAATGGGCTGACAATTCTTCCACTTAAATACTACCCATCTTGGACTTGCCTTTGAAATTTTCCACGAGGTACTTGCCCTTGATGTTATTTCCTGCTAGTCTTAATTTTTTGTGCATAGCTAAAGCTTGTGTATTGGCTGCCTTAAAAAGATTGGGGCAAAAAGAAAAATGGAGACAAACACCAGTAGTGTTTTAGGTAAGGTTTGGACTCAATGCAAAGAACTATGTTGACTGAACTATGTTTATTGTTGACAAGCCAAGGACTAGCACTGGAAATAAATTCAGTTTTACTCCACTTGAAACATGGACACAACGTTCCTCCCACCTTTGATTTTAGTCTTCAAAATTGAAGTGATTTGAAGTCACTTACCAGAGTTCTTGAAAATAAGGGTGCTGCAAGGCTTGATGGGCAGCAGTTCTCTCATTGGGGTCATATTTTAGCATTGCACACAGGAAACAGAAACCTTTGAAAGGCAGTTTGTGCACAACAGATTTTCCTTTTCCTTTCTTTAAAGGGAGGATTCATAACTCAAAATTCTTGACTTGTATTAAACAAGTTGAGAAAAACATTAATTCATGCATATTCAGAGAGGATTACAATTTACTGAAAAGAAAGCATTCACCTGATGTGGGTAATCATTCATTAGAGAAAAGTAAGTAGTACTTGAAAAAAACTCTTTTCTTTCCTAAAAATTTATGTCATTTGCCTTAAAGGTACTAAGGAAATAAAAGGCCAAGTAAAGCTCAGATTTCCTCTGCTCTGCCTGTAAAGTTCATGAATGGGTGACTGTCTCTGGGTCAGCACAGATTTAGGTTTTTGTGGCGGTTCCCTGAGCAGAAATTGCACACAGCTGTACAGCTCTATTGTGGATATTGAAACAGTGAGATTAGTAACTATGGGAGTACATACTTACTGCTTGAACTTCAGGATTTTTGTTACCAGGAGTGCCTGTAACTTCACGGATTTTTGAAATGTGGTCCAGCTCACTAGATCCAAGAAAAAGAGGCTGGAAACTGCAAGGTAAGAGATGGTATTAGCACTAGGGAAAACACAGTTAAACTGTCACTTTTCATTAAAAAACCCCTTCTTTTATGAGGAAGAGAACATGTTAGAATTATTCGTGGACGGCTTAATACCTATCAACAACTGGAGAATAATGTGAGCAGCAGAGCAGCACAGCTGCTGGTTTGGATTGAAGAAGTACCTTGGGTTATTAAATGGAAATCTGTAGCTTCCCTCTCCTGCTGTTTTGGGGTAAAATATGTAAAGAGAACATCTCCTGTGGTGAAGGGCAGTGGATCTGGGATTGTGTTTGTTTCTAGTAAAGTGGCAGATCCTAAAAGACAATGTGTTCTCTTTGTTTTAAAAGACAGCAGAATCAAGCAGTCCCTCTTGCTGTGTATGCACATAGAAATGTATTTATAACAGTCCATTCCTACACAGGTCCTTTGCAAGCAGCAGTACTGGAGAGATGGTAATTTGAACTGCATTCCTGAGCTTGATCCTCAGTTAATATAAAACTTGCATGGAGTCATTGAAAACATTGTTATCATATTAAAGCAATCTGTCTTTAGTCGGGTCCACTAACATTTATTTCCTGCACGTGTTGCTTTTTACTTTGGGCTTATAATTTAAGAAACACTTCAGTAGCACCACATGACTCATGAAAGCAAAACACTCAGCCCCTCTGTAGACATGAGAAACTTCTTTTTAACTGTTTGCAAATTCAATCGAACAGCTGGCTGCACACTCCTCTGAGTGTCTTCACAAAGCTTAGAGTAGAGGAAGACAAGAAAAGATCTGATTCACATTGTGCAGCTGCATCAAGACATGCAGCTGGGACTAGCTTCTATGTGAACTAAAAAATGTGCTGTCTTTGAATGTAAAACTGTAACAAAGTGTGCAAGCCACTGAAAAATGTGATCCAGGAATCATGACTTATAGGGAACAGAAAGAGGGAATTTTGCCCTCATGGTGAGACAACACGATTTGAAAGATCAGCATGGCTGAGTAAAAGACTAAAAGTTCTAACACAACATGGTGTAAAGCAGAAAGGCTTATGCAACCATTCAACAGCAACAACTGCAGGAGGCACTGAGAAACAAACCTGTCCATAATTTCTTTAGTTTGGCAAGACTGTATCTGTTTCAATTCAGTAATTTCCAATAAATGTCCCTCCTTTCTCTCTGAACACAACTATAAGGTCTCTGAAAAGATTTAGTGGTTATAAAGAGTGAAATTTTTTACATTAAGCTGAAACAACAAGGAAATATTTTTAAGATTTGGGTCTTTTTCCCAAAGAAAATTTAAGTTTGCAGCATGTAATTTTCTTACAAAGCTACAAAGCCCAGCTGATTCAAGCTGAAATGAAAAAACGTGGCATTCTTAAAGCTTTTGGTCCCAATTTACTTTGCAAGAGTACTGCCACATTTGGGATTTTTCTTCTAACAGTTTTCTGGCTGGAGAAGTAGAAATGTTTCTACAAGTTAGCAGGCAAAGCATAATGGTTGTCATTTAATGTGATGGTGGTGGCAGCAGCTGCACTTGCCATGTGGAGGAGGAAAGAAGCAAAGCAAATGTTATCAGTCCTGGTTGCATATCAGAGACAGCAGTGTGGGAGGAGAATAAAGAACTGCTGCTGTTGCTAGGGCACAAAGATACTGGAGAAATACTCATGGTGGGTATTTTTCTTTTTTCCTTGAAGACCAGTGACAAATTTTTTGAGTTATAGTTTCATCATTACCAAAAAACTTAAAAGACTTTAAATCGTGTTTTCCTGAACCCTTCCTTCATCAGAACCTGCTTTCAAAATATACCAGCACACAAGATCTTAATAGCACAGGGGTCTTAGACACACTATATTGTAAATCAAAGTCGTAAATCAGAGGGAGGGTATTCTCTAATCTCCTCTGTTTGTGCAGAAAGTATTAGTAAGTCCAAAAAAAGCGGGAAACATTTTATCACTAAGTGCATTAACAAGACTGAGGGTGGTCTGTGATCCTCATGAGAGGAAATGAGCCATACTCCACACAGAGATAAAGCAGAGAAAATATATTTTTACTATATATGAAGCCATTGGAAAAATGTTCAAAAATGTTTCTTCGTAAATCACTTTTGTTTGTTCTATGTTCTCTTGAACTGCTTTATTACTAACCTGCCATCAGGTGAAGAGAGTGCCAGACCAGATCAAATTACTGCCTCATGAACCCTGCAGACTTAAGCACAGAAGCTTCTTCTACAAATCCATGGAAATGAAGATCATATTACCCAAGCCACATGCTCCTAATTTGAGCTATTTACCTTTGATTATCTTGATTAATGATAAGCAAAACCCTCCACTGAACACTGTACCTTGTGATTTCATGGAAAACACAGCCAGGACTCCGCATACCCATTTTGTAACTATAGTGCCCATTTGTAAGCAAATATTCAGGTGCTCAGTACCAGCGTGGAGAGGTACAGTCCCTGTGTGCCTGCTGAGAATAGATACTCCTAAAAGATCCAAAATCTCTTAACTTCAGGGTGTTCTGCTGCAAAAATAAATAATTTCCACAAATTACAAAGGGTAAAATATTCAAGCAATAACTGTAAAGTAATCATCATAAATCACAGATTACTTTAAGAGAAAACTTTCCAAAATCCAGGGGTGGTAGTATCACAGCAGTAAGACTGCATTAAAATAGTAAGTAGCTCCAGGTATGAAGATATCTGCGTCCATAGTATGTAATGCAAATACTCTTCTGTACATCATGAAAAGAAAGGCCTAAGAGCATAGGGGCTATCTCAGAAGGAAAGGCTACTTAATAGGACATATGGATTAAGTTATTAGAGTTCTGTTTAGCAGTGATATAATAGGTGGCTTTGGCTTCTCCTGTACTCTTCTATGACTTAAAAGAAAAATTTATCTTCAGAAAATAAAATTTCATAAACTGAATTTAAAATTCTTGCTTTTTAAACATTAGCAAAATAACTTTCTGAAACTGTCAGGAGAGATGGTTACAATGAAATCTGCAAGCCACTATCTTCTGCTCTCTTTTGTATGTGTAACTTCCACTAAGTGTAGGAATTGAATGTAGAAACAAAAGAGCTGCAAAACTAAACCCTATTTCTTCTGTCTAGATTAAGACAGAAAGGAAAATATTTATTAAGAGTGGATAAAGAACAGGCTTTTAGGTTGGAGGGAACACATGCAGGGTGTAATGCATCTCAGTTGCTTCAGGTTTTAGCCAATAACAAAATTGTTTGCTCATTCCCCTAGATCAGGAATGCAGTAACTGTCTACGTATTTCTTAAAAAACTTTACTTTTATTCATGAAGAAACATTACCTTCTCAAAGTAAAGAAAATAATACTTATAAACTTCACTTTTAGCTAAATATCCTCACATAAAATTAATTACCTTTATTATTATGTTTTCTGGTTGCCCATCTCTCTGAAATACTCCATTTCTGTACTAACACAAACACAGCAGGGAAAAGAATTCAGTAAAAAGATAAACATTACCAGGGATTCGAGTTATTTGTAAAAAACCCCAAAAACTTAAAGAAACCAGCACTTTTTTCAAACTTATCAACAGAACAGTAAAAAATTAAATTTTGCCGTCATGATAAGACAACAGCTGCAGATATGGGAATGGGGAATGGGCAAGTCCAGGAAGGAGAGGCCAGGCTTTCTGCTTCTGCTCTCACCAGGGCTACCAGGGGATTGCAAGGGCCATCCTCTCCCAGGAGGGATTCCTGCAGCAGGTACTAGAGCTCCTTTGGGATGCTGGCAGCAGCTCTAGCTGCCTGCTGCCTCCCAGGGCTCTGCCGCAGGCAAAGATGTATCTGGGCCATGGCCTTTTCTCTGCCTGCAGCAGTCTGCTGCTGCCCCAGACAATTCTGTCTCTGCTTAGAGATGACCCTGAAATAAATGTATGCTCCATTTGCTGTAAAGCTGTTGCTGAACCAGGTCTTTTACCTATGTACACAATTTAGAGATTTGCATAACTAGTACATGTTGTTCCTGATCTTTTTTTCAGGCGATGGCTTTCTCCTTCCTAGAATAAAATTTTGGGTTGTGTGAGTCCTTTTTAGTAAAGAACAGAATACAAATACCATAGACTTCAGCTTCCTGAGGTGAATTGATATCACCTTTTTCATTTATACTACTACTGTCATTTATAGCTAGCTTTGTAATTAATTTTCCACTCAACTTCTGACATAATTTATATTTCAGTATGCACCAGAATAGCTCAGCTAACAACTGTCAGTTCAATGCTCTGTAAGATGCCTTAGTTTTTACTGCATGTATTACATGCAGTATCTATTCCTCAAATTCTAGCAGGACTGCAATACTTCACTTCTAAATATCTCATTTCCTCTCTACTCTTAAGTAATTGTCCTTAAGGCTCAAGATTTGTATCAGTCACCTCAAGTTACTGCAATGGTTAAATGACTGTGATTCACATCTGAATTGCAAATTAAAGGCTAACGTAGGTAGTTTAGCTTGCTGTTGCCATTAGGCAATAATGACATTTTTCTGATATTTTTCAGAGCCATTCAGTAACTGCTCAGCTTTTTTCTTTTATAGGCTCCAAAGGCCTTTTAATCTTGCTGTAATGCCTTTATGTAACGCTGCAATGCCATCAACGGAGGCAGAAATGATCACATTTTTGAAAAACAAAGCAGGTACTGATCTGCATGATGACAGTAGTATGAGTAATTGGCTGGGGAGGAGGAGGGAGATTATCAGGACAGTAACTCATTGAGGCCAGAGCCCCAGCAGCCAGTGGGATTTGTGTTCCCAGCTGATTACAGTGCTCCTCCAGGCAGCCACATAATCCACTGAGCAGGATTAGATCACAAAGCACTTGGAACAGAGTACCATTTACATCGGGAATTGTAGTAGTAGTGCCCCTGTAGAGATAAATGGTGCTTTCAACATCAGGATTTTTGTCATTTATAGTGGAAAAAATATTATAAAATACTGCTATTCAAATCAATTTAGATTGTTAGTAGTATTTAAGGAATCGGGCCTTCATAAAAAGAAGTCATGCTCAATTGCTTTTTTATTACATGTCACTAGTAAAATCTGGAGCAGATGCTCTTCTGCTTCCAGATTTATCATTGGAGAAACCTTATTTGGCAGTAATGGTGAAGTGAATCCTAAGGCAGTGGCACTTAAAGGTTCTATCATTTCTCTTGAGAGATCCTCCACACCCCTCTCAGAGCCCCTTTCTTCTTTGCTTTAAATGACCAAACTGCTGTTGATTAAACAAAAGGCAAGACTGTTTTTCAGTTATTAAATGCTTTCACTATAAATCAACAGCAAGAGAATTATGACTTTGTGTAAAGACAGATAGCCTTATCTTGATTGACGTAACATGGATCTCTTGGTTTTTTAAGGAAAAAACCAAAAGTATCAGCTTTCCACATTAGTAGCATTACAGTGAACTGTCCTTGTAATTACAGAAGTGTCTCCATACTCCTTGTCAAATTAAAAATTCATTTTCACTGCACTTCAATTCACTTTCCTATTATATTCTATGATTTGACAAGCTCCACCCCATGTGCCACTACCTTATACAACATTAAAAATAAAACACTGTATCATGGTAAACACAGTCCAGACTCAAAATTCAGACCATAAGGAAGAATCAGCAGTTTATAGAAGTTCAGGTAAATCCAGATTAATGTTCAGATAATCCCTAACTGCAGCATTTCAGATTACTGTTGAACACAGATTTCATTTTGAACTGATTCACCATGCCATAGGAAAGGAGGTTACTACAACTAGGTGGTGTGAAAACAATCTTCTGGAAAACTTTGAGAGAAATTGTATTTTTAAATTAAAAAAAAAAAATCTTAACATACTGAAATGATTATTCTAATTTCCATCTGAATACCATGCTAAATACAGCAAACCCAAAATGTCTTATTAAAACCAGTACACACTAATATCTACTTCAGCAATCAGCAAACAACTCAATTTTCTTCTCACATTCTTATCTAGGTCAGAAACAGAGTTATTCCTTTTGTTAGAGATCTGAAAACTCATTGTCACCAATGTCATGTTCAGGAGCAAGTCTTTATTACAATGAATCACAGTTGCATGTTCAGTTATTTAAATTAATCTCCCAACTGTTAAGACATTATAAATATAAAAATTCTTAATTATTCATTTTAAAAAATACTCTTTTACTTAGGAATTGTAAGCCCCTTCATTTGCTGTATACAATTCCTTTGCTGTTTATATAAGACCTGGTTTTAAATCAGCTTTTGTTCTAAACTTTTTTGTAGGAACTCTTCCTTAAGCTTTATGGTCTCCAACCTGCTCTGACAAACAGCTCCAGAATTTTTAAATACAGGAGGTATCAGGGAACAGTGTTATTTTATAAAGGAAACTTACTGAAAGGTTTTTTTACTAGGTATAAAAGCTGAAAATCCTTATTCATTGATTCGATAGTTTTGAAACAAATGGGAATAATTTTCTTACTACCTCACTGCAGCCCTGAGCTAACAAAGAATCTGTTTAAGTTTTATTTTTTGTTAAATAAAGCAATTATTTTGTGTTTTTCAGTCAAGGTTGTTTGACTGTAGAATAGATGGCTATGGACTTGACTTATGGGAAACCTGCATGCACCCATGCCCTAAACAATTGATTATATTCCACTGACAAGAACTAAAGGGTAAAGCAGTACAGCACAAAATTCCCTATGAGTTTTATAATCTGTAACAGTGAACAAACAAGGGAAAAATAATTAATTCCACTTTGTGATCTACACAAGGAGAGTTTGTGTGTTTCTTAAGCATATGCTACATACCTTTTATCACTCATAAATATTCAAGGACATAAATTCACATAACAGTGAAAGGGAGCCAGTGTCTTCATCACTGCAGAAACAAATAAGGAGACTTTAAGATAGAAATAAAACTTCCACATTGATTTGTACAGTGTAGAAGAAAAGTACTTAATTTAACCAGTATTAAAATGGACGTTTTCATTTTTAATTGGTACTGTCTCCTAAAAGTTTATAAACTTTAGTCTGATGTATCATACTTTTAGTTTATACTATCCAAAGTGCCCACTGCAAAAGTTAACTGATTTACTCTGTGAAGCTTTTTGAAGACGTTTTCTGGGCATATCACACTGTTCAGTATCAAGAAATTTCCAGTAAACTAACTGATACAAGCTTACAATAAAAGAGAGGGAAACTATAACACCATATGTGAAAATACTTTGTACTTAGATCTCCAGTAGCTTATTGCATGGAAATGAGCATCTGTTTGCAATCATTGTTTTGCTGACAACAGCAATTTAAAGTATAATCATGATGTAAGACATCTGACACTTTATTTTCCATTTCACTGCCCTGCAGAGGCAGACATCTTTAAGTCTTCAGTTTTTCTTGTAAGATAATTGCATTACAGTACATCTCCCCTGCAATGTTGTGTTAACCCAGGCAATAAAAGGTTGAGGGTACAATCTGCAGTTCAGCTTGCAGACAGACTGCAGGAACTCAGCAAGCTGGCTGGCCAGCTGGATTACACTTAGTTAACACCACAGCAGCTGAGGCTGAGAATTCCAGAAAGCCAAACTGCTGACACGATTAGCGGCTTCCCATGTATTTGTAGAAAATGGGCCTGGCAATAACAGTGAAGTACCTGAGCCTTGAACAGAGAAATAAGACAGCCTGAAGGGCAAGAAAAAATACTTCAGAGCAGTCAGCAAGTTTTGTGTCAAGTATTTGAATAATGAAGGATATGTCTGCTGTTGCACAGTGATGAAATGTAACATGCAGTAGTGGAGTAAATGTTGTCATAAAACGTGATCACTCTGTGAGACACAACATATCCCCAGAAGACACTGAAGTGCTCAGTGAGGACAAGGAACCCAACTATATCACTGCCACCTCTTTCAAAAGCATAGCTCAGCTATATTGTTCAAATACAGGAATAAGGAAGAAGGAAATCATTGCAACATGCATACAAAACAACTTTATGTAAACATAAAGATAGTAAGATGTGGACTCAGCCTCCTTAGTGCTTGTATTTTTCTCAGATTATTCACTTGTTCTACACTGAAGTTGAATTAAACAGAAAAGGCTGACTTGCTGTCAGGGACCGGATTATAGTTGACATTTTTCCCTGGCATGAGGCTGTCAGAACTTTAGTCTGTCACTGAACTTTCAAATGCAGGGCCTGATAAATTGTTTGCTTGCTGTTTCTTTATTGAGCAAATCAGTAATGAGTAAACGGCTTTATTCCTTCTTGCAGCTTGGAGTAGCTGGGCTTACCCCAAGAAGAAAAGTTGTAATGTGTTGAGCTCCAGACACCAGTTACCAAGCCAAGGAGCTACCCAGCAAGAGTTTTGTGTTGCATAAGAGTATGTATGATACTGTTTACTCTGCGCTGCTGTAGCATACATTCCAAACATTGCTCAGTGTGATGCATTGCCAAATTTAACATGTAAAATTAGGTTTTGATGGAAATCTTTTAAATGAAAAATAGACACTATTCAATTATTGTGTATATTATTTCATTGCCCTCCTAGGCTATAATAAACAAAAAAATCCCATGCTACAGAAACTCTGGGGAGGAAGCAGGAAACAAAGAGCTCTGCACACTATTGAATGGATCAGAGCAGGACATACGTCTTTTCCCACTCAGACTTAGAGCTAAACACCAAAACAATATTTTCCACTTTGAAACAAGGAGAAATACCTTGTATGGGCACGTTCTGTTTAAAATAATGTTCTTATCTGTTGTTAAAAGAGTTCACATCATCAAAGGAATTTGTCAGTCAATTTATCAAAGGGTTAAAGGCCAAAAAGATGTTTTAGATGACAAGATGAAAGAGTCTGCTTGTTGTGCCTTACCAGTGAGTTGTATATATCTGCCCTTGATACGGTTAAGCAGATAGTGTAAATACTGCTTTGATCATAAATTGGACAATTTTGTCAGTTGTAGGTAATGTATAAATTGACCAACAGATCTCTAACAATATAACAGAGAATCAGAAGCCACATTCTTTGAAGATATTTGAGTTCTCTTTTTTTAACTTACATTCTTTGAAGCTCTGAGTTACATTTTGAAATCTCACCCAAGAGCAGAGTGTCCCATCTGACTTTATATGTACAAATGAGTCATTCCCAGTGATTTCATTAGGAGCTTAATATATTTAACTGAGAATACAAAATCAGTAACCCAAGAGGCACTGGTTGGCACTTACATTCTTGGAGGACAATGTCAAGTCTATGTCTACTTACGTACAGCCCTCTCCTCTATTTTCCTAATTCATAAAAAGCACCTAGTTTTTGTGACCATAAAACATCTGGATGATGGATGTAAATATAAATGCAGATATGAAGGAGAACTAATACTATACATTGACTAAGGATAAATACACTGGTTTTAACCTACATTAAAACAGTATTTAAAGAGACTGAAAAAAGTATTACCCAAGGAGAGGACTGACACATTTCCTCCAATTATTATTTACAGCTAAAAGAAAAACAGCACTAGTATATTCAGTGCATTTGGCAAGGCAGAGATCAACTATTTATTCCTCATTCATCTTGTTTCACCCTAGACCCAGTGGCCAGGCACCATTTAATACAGTGGGTAACATCAGTTAGAGTACTCAAGGAAATAACACCCCAGTGCCAAACACCAAGGCAGAGTTCCCCTTCTGTACCACATGCAAACCTTTTCAATTCACGTGTATTTAAAAAGCTTAACTTAGTCTTAATTTCGTATTCCCTCACTGAATTGAAACAAGATTTTCTGTAGAACTTCCATTATTAATTATGCATACCTTTCAAAATGTTGCTTCATGTGTTTACTTGCATAGTACTTTCCCTCCCTAAGACTCAGTTTCTCCAGAACATCAGAAAACGTTCCCTCTCCTTATCTTACCAACTGGTATTTTAAAAACAAAAATACACTGTTTCAGTATGTTTGAAATTGTTATGAAGACTGTTTATCGATCCTTATTTGACTGGTCAAATGCTGACTAATGGAAAACATTCAAATAAAAGAGGTATTTTGTTAACATATAAGTTGAGAGAAAATAAAAGCAGCAAATGAAGTTTTGCTTCCCAGATTATTTTGCTGCCTATATTCCAGAAAGTAGAATACAGTAATTCTTAGACAATAAACTACCACCTCCTTGTTTAGAGACATGATGCACACTGTCCTTTGTACCTTTTTTATGCTGCAGCACATTAGCAATTCATATATGAATTTAGTCTTTGCTTCTTTCACAAAAAACAAAAAAAACTTCCTTTATTTACAATGTACTGAAAACAAAAGTATCTTGGAAAGCAAGTGTATCATGGAATCATTGTTCCGTGGGGGTTATTTGTTGGGTTTTTTTGTGGAGGTGTTGCTTGGTCTGGGTTTTTTTGTTTTTGTTTTTTTTAAGCAAAGCAGTTTCTGATTTTAAAGCTTTATTCCCATATTAAATTCAGATGAGATTTGCACTGGGCCAAAATTAATGTGTGACTTTGAAAATGAAGTGCTTCAAATACAAGGAAGTGAAAAATCAGTCAACTCTAATTCTGCACAACTTTAAGAGATTAAGCAGATAAGGGTTATCCAAAAAGTTTTATTTAAATTAATTTTCAGGTCTTCTAATTTCCATCAGAATTGACTTTTTTCTTTCCTCCTTTATTCTACTTCAGCTTTGTGATTAACTGTTCCTTACCAATCCCAGTGCCTAGTTTCCTTCACCCACCTCATCCTCCTATTTCCTTTTATTTTTAGCACATACAGATTCTATCCTTGATAATTTTTTTCAGTAAATTCACCTAAGCAAAATCCAGTTCTGGTTAGCTTTATGCTACTGTTGCTTTTGACATGGTCTTATTTATTATTCAAGTAAGATACAAACCCGGTCATTTTGAGGGAGGCAGGGCAGAAAACCTCTTTTATCATATTCAGCCCTTTATGGGTGTCAGAATAACTGTGGGAGTTTCAGGCTATGTTGATAGCAGAAAATTCAGTGAAGCTGCCTGTTATTAGTTACTGTGACAACAGTCCCTGGCAGGGATTTGGCCTGTGACAATCAGCACTTCCTGAGGCACCTTCCCTGCCTGGTGTGGGGACTCCTTCTAAGGTCAGTTCTCATGCAGTTTCTGTCCTACTGCCTTGTTTTGGAAGATAAGAGAATTTACTAGCAGAGATGGATGCCATTTCATGCCAGTTGCTCTTTGTGTCCAAGAAGATTTCCAGATATGCTTAATTTACAAGTATAAACACAGCCTTATAGTGGAGAAAGCCTGCCAAGAAATTTTGCAGAGGGAAAAGTTACTTAGGCAGGGATATTCTAACACTGTCTTCCAACTAACAATCAATTTGTGTTGTCTTATTCTCTTTTCATCTCCCCAGCTTTCACACTTGCTCCTGTTAAAAAAAAAAACAAACAAAAAACCAACAACAAAGTGTTTTCTTTCCTTGTGAGCCAAATGCATGTATTTTAATTAGTAGAAACCTTCCCCTTGCAACCCCTCTGTCTCCAATACAGTAGCAGCACTTACATGGGAATTGTCAGTTGCTCTTCTTATTTTTATCATCTGCTGCTTCTGTTTTCTGATCACTATTATCATTCTGCATCATAAACTAATTAGGCCATCTGAATTTGAGAAACTGAAAATAGCAGAGCAATTTAAAATCAACCATCTAATGCACTCAATACAGACAATTTACATATAGATCTATTTTAAAAGCAGAAACTGAATTTGAAAATCATTGTGGGTAAAGGAGGCAATCTCTAACAGACACTCCCAAATGGGGAGGAGACCGTGGGACTGATTGATTGCTTTGGCTGTTCTTTGATAACTGGTCAGTTGATGCTTCTAGCGAGCTGATCCTCAGCCTTCACTAATGAGACTGAGGAAAAAATGTCTCATCAGCAAAAATCACCACCTCTATCCCCCACATTAAGTTTTAATTTCCTATCTAAATTGCTACATATAAGATGGACATTGTAAATTCAGACTACTTAAATACTACGCTCACAGAATTCAGTGTAAATGGATTTTTTTGGTAGAAACTGATACCCTCCAACCAGTCAGAAACACACTGGCTATGTTATATGTTCTTGTAATGTCAGAGCCAGCCCTGGGGCCAAAATATACCCAAGACAGACACAAAAAAAAAAGTCAGATATTTGTTGATTTACTCTTTTCTTCTAATAAATGGCCATCCTGTTGTTTTTGTTCATTTTTTTTTCTTACATGCAAATAATTGATTCTCTGGCATTAAAAAAAAAATCAAATCATATGATCTCAAAATAAGATCTTATTATCTGTGCCATACCTGGGCAGAGAAACACAGGGGAAGTATTATTGTACAAATTTATTGAAAATATCTTTAGGTATATACAGAAGTCAGATAGTATATGTTCATACTATTTGGTTATGTTTATATATTTTCTTCTATAAATGTATTTTACTCATACAAAAGAAGCCCAGGTCACAGTGGAGAGCTCAAAACAACTTGAGTTATTTAAATTTGAAACTGTAGAGTTCTAATACTGTACAGACAGTTAATCATTTACACATTTTAAAACATTCTTACAGCACTGAAGATTTTTTCCAGGTGAGTGTGTAAAGCTTGTTACTGTAATTCTGTAATAAGAGAGTGCTAGACAAAATAAATAACTCACACATAACTAACAACTAGGGCTTTAACCTGGCACTTATGAGATCCATTCAGTGAAAAGAATGAAGCAAAGGCCTGAATAATTTCAACTGACTGAATAAAGTGAAGAATCGGGAATGAAAAATGCATTATTTGAGAGGTCACTTTGATGAAAAAAGTCAAAGGGTAAACTCTGAACAAAACAGGTCACTAAAATAAGAGCAATTTTCTCCAGGGGCACAGTGAGAATGATCACATGACAAGCTAGGTAGTCTTTAATCAGCAGCTGAAAAAAAATCAGGTATTGTAAGAATAACATCATAGAATTTTATAGAGAATAAGAAGAAATAAAATTTAGATGTATTAACAAAGTTTGATTTTGCATTCATACGCCAAGATTTTTGGAGATTCTTAAAAATCCATCATCCTGATCATGATGTGATCACATCCTGAGAATGACCAGGCAACAAAAAGAACCCACCAAAACAAAAAACTTCTAGCACACACTGAACAAAAAAAGCCAAGTAGAGCCTGGCAACTCTAAGCTATGAGAATTATTACAGCTACAAAACAAAACTTACTTCCAGTTAGATTACCTGAACTTGTTGTACTCAAAGATGAAGACTGAAAGAAAGGTTAAAAATTTTATGAGCATTGTAAGACTGAAAGCTTCGAGGATAAATTAAAGGAAGTGTTTTAATTACATTTCCATAGAACACTGAGGAATAAAAGAGACCTGATCACTGCGTAGCAGTTCTTTCATGCATCTGTAACAATAGATGTTATCTAACCTCTCCCCTCCCCTCTGTTTCAGCACACATAGCTGAGAAATCAGCTTAGAATCATTAGTGGAAAGGGAAATAAAGGTTGGGAAGAACAAGTAGCAATATGAACTCATCTAACACGCCCAAAAAAGTGGCTATGAATCATTCAACAGAATAAGAATTTAATGTGCAAGAGCCTAAAGAACCCAGGAAATAAGGAACAATATAAATATAAATTATGGGCAAGTGATGGAATTCAAAGACAACACCTGGTCACTGCAACTAGAGAGCAGAAAATTAATAATCATTTAGAATCAAAGAATCCAATACAAAATGACAGAAAAGACAGCATTACAGTAGTCAAAAGAGGGTATTATAAAAATCTAAAGCAGACACTTTGTTACAAAGATCCCAAGATACTGAGGAACAAAAAGCTATGATGTTTAAGTATGACATTGATACACGTAGGAAGAGAGAAATGAAGAAAGCAAGAAGTTGAGCTTCAAGGCCATGGTACGTAATTATTGCACTCAGAGACACGCCAGATGTGCACGGTGTGACATGGCATGATATGAAGAAGGATGCTAAGCAATGAAAGGCAAGGCGTGCCGAACCAAGAAAACTTAGCAATTCCTGAGAAAGCACTTGGGAGAGACCAGCACCCAGGGCGATGCACCGCAGGAGCCGAAAGACCTATTCGCACCCTGTTGCGGAGGGGCAGGACGCAGAGACTAGCGTTGGCATGCGAGACCCAGGAGCTGCCCACGGGCTGCAGGGACGGCATTTCCAGGGGCTATAGAAGCACCTACGGCCCCCTCAGCGCGGGTACTCCCTAAGAACACAGGCCCCTTGGTGACCGCCAGCCTCCCTGGAGGCTCCGGGCCCGAATCACCCCTCAGAAAGGGCCCGAGACCTTCCCCCGTACCCCCTTACTGTGCATCCTGCGCCGTCCCGCAGGCGCGGGGGTTGGCGGATGCGCGGCCGGGCCGGGCCGGGCCGGGCCGGGCCCGACCCAGCCCCGCTCCCGGCCCCGCTCCCGGCGCTCCCCTCAGGCCGCCATGTTGTGTTCCAGTCGCCCCGGCAACCGCGCACGCGCCGACCCCACGCCGCGGCCCGCTGCACACGGCACTGCCGGGAGGCGCATGCGCGGTGCGCACGGGGCACCATCACCCCGCCCTACCCGGCAGGTGCGTGCCCAGGTGTGGGGGAATTGTGGATGTCGCACCCTTGGATAATCTCGCGTTTTAAGGAAAAGGGAAGACAATCTCAAAGTGAGTGGGCCGTCTGGATGAGAGCCATCACGACTGCAGTCAGAAGAATGGAGCAGTAACTGGGAGAAACGTAATTTCGGCAGTGCGAGATCGCAACCCATTGGCCCCCTACCCAAAACGGACCCGAGACTCAATTGGAAGAAAGAACTGCGCCTGCGGACTAATTAGCATGAGAAGCAAGATGCAACTAGCAAATACTGGTTTGAGTACTAATTAACAGAAAAGTTATGTAGTTGGTAACCAAGGAATGCTGATGTCTTTGTTTGTTAAAATGTATAGCAAGTGTAAAGTTTTGATGATTACTGAGTTAGACTTTTGTGGGTTACCACCCAGCTCCCTACTTTGCGCAAACTAGAATAAAACCCAGAAATGCCTCGCCTAGAGGTATCAGCTGGCGCTGCGCATCCGGTAACGAGCCCGCGTTCGGGACAACACCACGGTCCCGACTCCCCGGGGGTGGCGGGGCTGGGCCGCCCGTGGATGAGGGGTTAAGGAGGGGAGCCCTCGGGACAAGAGATGTGTGCTCCATGAATCCAGCGGCGGGTGCTGGCTATGTCAAGTCTCCCGTGGCCGGAGCAGCGCCCCGGCGGGCTCAGATTCATCCCCGGTGATGGCCTGATCCCTGGCGGATCCTGCGCGCCACTGCGGGATGTCGAGAGCAGCCGTATCGCCAGCCCGGCCTGAAGAGGAGCCCGGGGAGAGACCAGGGGCTGCGGTCTCCTCACTGACCTGTCTCAATAAAACTGCATTTTGGAGATCTGTGTCGTCCCCTCCGTGTCCCCGCTCCCCCTCGGTGTTTGCCTCTTGCTAAACTGACATCCCGTGCTTTAATGTAGGCTTCAAAGGTGAGCAGAAAAGTTGTCATTTATATGCAGCATATGTAGTAAAAATCAAAGTACTAGGAAAAGGTGAATCATTTTTCCGTGCAAACTAAGATCCTAGTAGTGTGTTAAATAATAGTAAATGATTTTTAAGAATGTTCAAATATTTAAATTAAAGGAAACTGTACTCACAGCCCAGTAAACTTGAAGTATTACCCAATTGACTTAGAGGCGAAGTTGTCCCTGATCCCGCTTTATGGTTGTTCCACTACCAGGCGCTGCATCTCTCTATGGGCAGGGCAGAATTTTCCGGTTTGCTTTTTGGTTTTGCTGAGTAGTTAAGCGTGTGTTTCCATATGCGCGGGCCCGGCTCCGCCGCGCCTGGCGACGAGAAAGTTCCTTGCCCAGTCCATCGCCTTCACTATTCCCACCGAAGGGTGGAACATGCGCGTGGATTTATCTTTATGTAAAGCAGAGGCGGCGATGTACAGTAGGTGGCCGGTTAGCTCAGTTGGTTAGAGCGTGGTGCTAATAACGCCAAGGTCGCGGGTTCGATCCCCGTACGGGCCACACAAACTCGTATTTTCTATTCTTTTTTCCCCCTTTTCACCTCTCTCCAATCTGTCCTAGCGATTCCCAACCTCACGCGGTTCTGCTGAGACGCGCTGTGACCTCCGCACAAGGGCACGGCCGCGAGGTGCGGTGTGTGTGCGCAGCCCTCGAGCACCCCGGGCGGCTGCACCACTGGCCGAGCTTCCTCGCGCTCCTACGGCTGAAGGAGCCCGACCAGCCCCGGCAGAGCACGGATTTGTTTCCGCGCGGGCGGCTCAGCGTGCTCGGGTGACCCCTTCGGGCGCTCTTCTGCCGTGTGGGTTGCCCTTCCCGCGTGACACGCGCTTCCCCGGCCAAAACCCGCCCGGTGACAGCGAGTGGCGAGTGATTCGCAGTATGGGCCACACAGGAGGAGGACCTCTCGTCCAACCTCCCCGCTCAAGCAGACTTATCCTAGAGCACACAGCACAGGATTGCGTCCAGACTCTTCTGGGATATCTCCAGCTGAGGGAAACTCCACAATCTCTCTGAGCAACCTGCTCCAGTGCTCGGCAACCTGGACAGTAAAGTTCATCCTCATGTTCAGGTGGAACATTCTGTGCATCAGCTTCTGCCAGTTGTCTCGTGTCCAAGAAGTTGGCACCTCCGAGAAGAGCGCGGCTCCGTTCTCTTGGCACAATCCCTTTAGATATTTATACACAGAAATGAGGCCCCCCTCTCAGTTGTCTCTTCTCGAGGCTGGAAAGGCCCGACTCCCCTCATCCTCTTCTCGTAAGAGAGACGCTCCAGTCCCGCAACTACCCGCCGCTGCCCTGCACTAGACCGGCTCCAGGAGCCGTACGGCCCTCTTGAACT
>VXAC01006317.1:721910-800998 GCA_013399225.1 Rhipidura dahli
GGAAGCCTGTGAGGGGTCGGCGGCGAGCGGCACCGTGCTGTACCTGCGGGCGGACGGGAGCGCGGCGGAGAGCGCGGGGCTGAACGCTGGCGAGCAGCGGCGGCTTCTGGAGCGGCTGCTGGAGAGCCCGGGGCCGCCCCCACCGCCCCGTACCGCCGCCGCGCCGCTGGCCCCCGCGGAGCTCCGGCGGGTCATCGAGCAAGTGAGCAAGGCCCAGGAGCAGCTGAAGCCCGCGGCGGCCGCCGTGCCCCCGCCGCAGCCCTGCCCCGCGGGAGGCATCATGCAGAACGCCGCCCGGCAGCTGCAGAGCGTGGCCCAGCAGGTCGCCCTGCAGCAGGGCAGGGCCGCCGCGGCCGCCCGCCTCCTCCCGCAGAAGGTAAGCCCGGGGGCTGGGGGGATGGAGGCTGCGGCGCTCTGTTGGTGATGAAAGCCACAGCTCCGGCGGATTTAATCCTTGTCAGTAATTTCTTTTTTTTCTTTCCCCCGTTCTCCTCAGTCACACCTGCCCTCGGGTGTAGACTCCAGTCCCATAGCTCAAAGGCACAGCTTTCAATGTGGTTTAGGAAAATCTGTGTTTGAATGTAGCTAATAACTGCTGTGGTCAGTATTTCGGTCTGACAACACGTGCAGCCAAAAACAGCTTAGAAGAGCTGTTTCATAGTGGTTAAGTGGTGATACACAGGAAGTTAGTGCATTTCTCTTGCAGTTGACAGTATCTGGGCTTTCAACCCACGTTTGGGGTGCAGGGGTTGTCAAGTGGTTGATTCAAACTGAGGTAGAAATTTGGATGAAGCAGACAGAACTGTGATGGAGATGAACAGTAACATCTGATTCTCTGAATCATCACCACAAAGTTTTTGTGAACTGAACACCTCCTATAGTACGTCCTGGACTGGTTATTTGGCCTTTGTCATGTAGCAGACTCTAGTTCTCCCGTGTTTGGGGTTTGCTGAAGGTTGTGAATATGCGTTGGTGTTGGCATTGACTCTGCTATTCCAGACAGGTCTGCTAGCAGGAAACAAAGCTGTGACATGGCCTCAGAGCAAACTTGACATGCTTTAGTTGTACATCAGTCACAGTAGTAAATGTGCAGGAAAACCCATAGCTTGGAGGAAGGGAAATCTGTACGTTGATGCAGTAAAATGGAAAACTAATGATGTGCAGTGGTTTCTTCACTCTTTGCTTTAAGGGCATGTGTGTATTATCTTGGTAAGTATTGTACTTATTTATTAATGCTGTACTTGTGTCATTGCAATTCTTCCTTTTTTTCCACAAAAGCAGCTGGAAGCCATTTGTGTCCAAGTTCAGCCAGGACAGATGAAGGAAACTGAAAGGCCAATGACATCATTGGCACCAGTCCAGTCCAAAACTCTAACGCTGAGTCAGCCAGTTGGTAGGAATTCTAGCATACCAGGACTTGGCATTATTAATCCCCAGATAATTAGGATACAGCCTGTTTCAGGAACTGAGCAGCAGCAGCTATTCCTGCAAAGTTCTTCTGAGTCTCCGGTTCAGTTGCTTATGCAGAGGCCTTTACCATCTCATGGGTCAGTGTCTGTGAACAAGATTCCCCCATCTAAGATGATGAATGGACAGAGGGCTACTCGTGCCACAGCATCGGCTTCAAGGTCTCCAAATCCTACCATGGCTGCAGCCAGTTCAGCAAGTACACCATGCCTTGAAAAAAAGCAAAAGGATGACAAGTTAAAGAAATCCTTGAAGGTAAAAACTCGTTCTGGACGGATTTCACGCCCCCCCAAATACAAAGCTAAAGATTACAAGTTCATTAAAATGGAGGATTTGGCTGATGGACATCAGTCTGATTCTGATGACTACTCTGAGCTGAGTATAGAAGATGATGAAGAAGGAAAGGTGAAGGGAAAGGATGCATTATTCAGTTCTTCAAACTATAATCTGAAACCCAAAATGTTTAAATGTCAGACTTGTGAAAAATCTTACATAGGAAAAGGAGGATTAGCAAGACATTATAAACTTAACCCAGACCATGGACAGCTGGAGTCTTCACCTCAGAAAATACCTCTAAATAAGCCTAACGGAAGTATATTTGTGGAAGATGAAATGATGAGTCCAGCGCATTTCGATTCAACTGCTGTCACTTTAATTCATGAAAAAGCACTAGCTACCAGTCTGGAAGAAACTGTTGATTCAAAGGCTGGAGATCAGGTAAAGTGTTACTTAAAAAAACTGTCAGTTCTTTCATTTGAAGTAGAATGGCAGTTCTGTAGCTGCACAGTCTTGTACTGCTCAGAAATATCCACTGATAGACTATATTAGGTGAATTTCCCATTGAAGTGCTTTAAAACTCAAATTGTCTCTTGCAGTGCTGCAGCAACAGTACTCTTGCACAGACACATATAACTAAATGTTCACTGAGTGTTCATTTGTTACTGGGTTTCTGACAAACAGTTTTCACCTTGTCTGCATAAATGACATTCTTTGCATTTGGATAAGAACACCGTTGTTCAGTTACAGCCTTTAGCATGGCAGCAACACATCATCTGCTCTCTCATCTTCTGTTGCTGAAATAATGTCATCACAGAAAAATCTTATTTGGAACACAGCAGTGAACTGCAGCTTTTCCTAGAGCAGGTTTTCAAAGTGGGGCTTTGAAACCCTGCACACCAAACACTGGTGACATTTGAGTCTTTGGGTTGGAAGCTGCCTCAGCTGCAAATTTTTTCCTGTGATGTTTTAGGCTGGTCACTTCAAAGAAAAGTTTCTCTTTTAATATTAAAATGACTCTCAACATTTTGCAGCAAGTTGATGCAGCTGCTGGCTAGGAAAATGTACTTGTTTAGATGTAGGGGTGTCACATATATTACTTTTGTTTGTAATTGGGAAATTGTTGTCAGGAAAGTGAAAATTTACAGTTTAAGGTGCCAGTGCTGAAAACAAACCTTCCCTCATCATCTACACTCTCTTATTGTCTCTGGAAAAAGAAAATTCCAGAGTACTGAAGTCTCCTCTCTGAATTATTGTACAGTTTTTTGATACAGACAGGAAGCCAATCAAGATCCCCATGCTCAACCCCTAGTCTTCTGACAAATTTAGAACTAATTTAGTAATTTAATCCCTGGATAGAACTGACATAAATTTGCCATTTTTAGAGCTTCCCTAATCAGTAGAATACTAGAGAGTTACTGAGTGTTAGGATGCAAATGTACAGATTATGCAAAGAAGCCTGATGTGCCTCAGTACTATTATAAACTCCTTTCTTAAAAGATGCTAGAACATTCTTAGAAATTCTAGCTTGGAAGGGAAGACGTTCAAGTAAGAAATCACTCCTTTGAACAGTTAAAAAGTTTTGTACTGAAATGATGATAACTTAGAAAAGGTATGTTGAGTTTTTGTGTGATCTTGTAACAGAAGCTACTTGCTAGCTGTGTTCCTAGGGGAAGATTGGATTTTCATATGTGGAAACTGGGCAGTAGTTTTGATATTTAATTACTGGGCTCGTCACTGTTCATGGTGTCAAGAGTTTGTCTTTTGTATAAAGTCTTCATGCTTTGATGTGTTACAATGAAACACAAATTATTCTTTGAGTATGCTTTACTGCTAATTAAGTTTTATTTCTACAACCTCTTTATTTAAAGAGGATATATTTTACTTCAAAAATATTAAATGTATTTAACCCACTTAAAACAGCTCATTTGTTATGTTTATTTATTATCTTTTATTTTGCATGACATCTTGTGGTTCAAAAATGCTAACTTTGCAAATAATGACATATATGTGATGCAGAAGTAGCAGTCTCACTAATGTGCTGGATTTATTCCACAACTTTCTTGGCAAGTTTTGCTTGTATCCAGCTTTGCATTTTTTTAATATGCTCTTATTGTTTCCATAGATGGCAAACTTAATGATAAAATTGTCTTCCTCAAACCTACTTAAAATGGTGAATAAAACTTTTTCTTTTAATTAAGGCTTCAGAGTCTGAGGAAAGCAGACACTTGCTGGCAGAACAACCAAATGAAAACAGTTCAGGACACTGGGGACCTGTAACACCAAAAGGGCCTGGAAGACCCAGACGACCAAAGAGACGTGGTCGACCCAGAATGGGTGGAAGATCCAGGTGTTCTGGAAGGCTTAGCAGACCTGGTCAGTCCCCTTCAAAGTCACTTAGTAGTGTGTCAGCAGAACACAATGTATTCAGAAGAAAAGCTAGGTTAAAAGAGGTATGGTTCTCTTCTGCAATTACTTCACAAGTATTTTTCTTCTGCCCTATTTCCCCCCTCCTTTTTTTTTCATTACTTACTTTCAGTGATTCATTTTCAAAAAACATTTTTTTTACATCCTTGTGTATGGACAAGAGAAAAGCCTAAGATGGCTTCTAAGAAGAAAAAATTACGTTGTCTTTTAAGAAAAAAATACTTCCAACAGAACACTGGAAAAAGGGAAAATGGGAACTCAGTCTGGAAAGGGATTTTTGACATGTAGATGTATTCTTGATACCCTTTCTCTGGAGAAGGAAAGTTACTAGCTACTACTACGTATCTTCTCCAACACAAAAAACCAAAACAAACCCACAAAGAAGGTCTTGGGGGAGGATAGAATGGGGATTAAAATCCAACACAACTTATTCTTTGCTTTCTGTGTGTTGTAGATTCTTTATGGCTACTAAAGCTACTGAGGTTGCTGTTCTTTTTATGAATGGGCAACATTTTTGGAACTGAGTTTTGTCTGCACATGAGTAGTAACTGTTGTGAGGTCTTGCAGCTTACCCCATTTTGGAGTTAGTTTGCATGTATTCTTAAAGCTGCCTAAGCATACAGCACATCTTTCAAAAGAAAAGTAGTGATATTTATGTTCTGAAAATGGGGTGCATAACATGTGGGCTGCTTTTTCCTAATAATGTCATTCTGGCTTTTGACAGCTAATACAACAGTGTGATAATGAAGACTTAATGGAGCTGGCTCTCCCACGTCTTACAAAGCTTGTTACGGTGTATGAATTTCTGTTGATGAAGGTGAGTTTTTATGTAAAAATACTAAATTATTTTAGGGATACTTCCATTAGTATACATAAAAAGATTCCTTTAGAGACATAATTGAATTTCTTAAATTAGTAGTATGCGGCATGTAGATGTTCCACACATCACTTCAGTCTTACACAGGCAAAACTCTCGTGGGTTTCAACTCAGAGCCTTGCTTTTTGCTGCCTGGTTCAGTAGTATTTTGAGTATTCCATAGTATTTTGACTTGCATGTTTCTAATTTTAAAATGTTGAACAAAACAAAATTGACAGATCTTAATTTCATCTTTTTTTAAAGTATAGGGAGGGAGAAACAAGCCCTTTTTTATTCACCTCTTATTCCTAGGTTGAAAAAGGATATCCAGCCAAAGCTTACTTTCCAGATGTGTATAGGGAATTTGAAGACTTGCATAACATGGTAAAGAAAATGGCTTATGATCACCTCAGTAATTCTGATTCTGTGAGTTGCCAGCAGCCTGTTGAAATAAAAGATGCTAAGGTAATAAAGCACTGTTTGGAACTATGATTGGTTTGTTTGCTTGCTTTATTTTATTTAAGTGCCTTGCATTTATAATTTTCTCTGATAAGCTTTCTCATGCAGGTAAATTTATTTGAAGAAAACATGATTTTTGATGAGCCAACATTATTGTAAAAAGTCCAACAATTTACCAAGAAGAAAAAGAAATCCTTAATAAAACTACAATTCTAGTTTATGTTAGTGGATAAACCTAGAAAGATTAAAAACAATTTTTGCAGTGCTGATACCTGCCTTGCATTATCTGGGGTAGTATGAAGCTGCATGTTACTGCAAGGTGTATTTAGCATTAACTGCTAATAAAAGTACTTCCTGATGTTTGATCAGAAAGGGGGGGGGTGTGTCTGTATTTAAAATGAGTGACCTTGATTTGAAGGGATAAGTAGTTTCAATGCAAAATGAGGGCAAACTGAATGCATCCTTGCAGTTCACAGTGATACTAACAAACGTGAAAGGGAGTGACTACATTAATAAAACTGCAAACTATTATTTCAGTGACTCCAGATCCATTGTTTATGGAGCTGTATCTAGAAAGACAGATGGAACCTCTTTCTTGCTTCTCTTCTGTGTTCATGTGTGTTCTTAATATAGAATGATGTTCTTTAAAAAAGAAAAGACCAAACCAAGCCACATAACAACCTAGCCATGAGAAGCTGGATAGTAGCACCTACGTAGGGATGAAGCACAGGAATGGAATGTGAGGAGGGGAAAAACTGCTTAGCTATGCAGAGATACTCTAAACAGGAAGACTTGAATGTTTTTTATATGATGGAGAGTCTCAATAATCTTCATTAAACTCTGCTCTGAGTAACTCTCTCTGGATTCTATATATAACCACAATTCTTTTAAGTTTGCCTGTTAACAGTCACCTTCAGATAAAGATCATGTGTCATTGTGAAGGCTTGTAGAAAACATGGGAGTATAAATACTTGCATTGAGCTGGGGTGATTGTCAGGCTAGACATGGTGTAGTTCTAGTTCAGTTTTAAGAAAACTAATCTGTATTTCAGCATCTATGTATTCAGATCTGAGAGGCTAACTTTTACTTTTTTCCCTGTATCTGTGTTTAAAGGTTGCTGAATCTCTAGGAATCACAGAAATACTCAGTGGAGAACAGAAGATGCAAGGTGCAGGCTCTTGTTCACAATGTGTAATTGAAATGGTTAGTGAGCAAGTGCCTGTGGATGTACTGGGACAAAAACGGTTAGCTGAGGTATGGAATACCTTTGTGAAAATTAACAGTTAAACTAAGACAAATTAAAACTTTTAAAACCACGTAATTATTCCTTACAAAATCATGCTAGTATTATCTGAGTCATGTTAAAGTAAGTCTTTCGGTGCGTTCAGAAATACTGAAACTACTGTCTGCTGTGGTATCACAGCAGGGCATATGAACTAGCACACTAAAGTTTGTGCTTTGGGAAGTCACTTGGTAGCATTCAGGACAGAATATCAAAGACTTGCAGGTAATGTGATACAGGGACAAAAAAACTTCGTTCAGGTGCTCGTAACTGGGGGCCCTCCAGATTCCAACCTGTGTTAGAGGAAATGGCCTAACCTACAAGAAGCTCAGACAATGGAGAAGTGATTGCTGTGCTAATTGGTGGTGGATAGAGGGGCATGAAAACAGTTTCTTTCTTTCTGACAAGTTGACAAATTTCAGTCTGTTTACAGCTGTAGCAGAGAGCTGTGTTTCCTCCCCTTGGTGTTTTGGCAAAGTGTGAGCGCTGTGTTGAAATCCTTACCTTTTAGAAGACCTTTAGTGTAAACCCAGTTTTTAAGGATCATTAGTTCACTGCCATGATGTTTCCACAATTATCTTTTTCAATATTTTCAACTGTTATATGGGCAGCAATTAATCATCTCTTATGTTGACAGAGCTCAGGGGAAGAACTGTTGCCACCAGCCAAGAGGACCAAGTTAGAAGACGCAAAAGAGAATGTGAATGGTGCTTATGCCAGTCAAGATGAAGTGGAAGAAAAGAATGGAAGTTTGTGTACACTGTTTGAAAAAGATGGTAACCTCTTTAGATTTTCCAGTTCTGTTCTGTTCACAGAGGAGTTGAACAAATCTTTGTTCTTCAGGCTACTGTGGTTTTTGTATTAAAGTTTAATTTCTTAACTTGCTTCCCCGGTCCTTCAAAAGCAACTGTTTAACTAGGAAGGCCTCATGAGGAGGGAAAAGTTAGAGATGATGCAGACAGCAGTAGGTCAGTTCTGGATGCATGATAATCCAGTTATTGATACTACTTAAGATCATAGTCCTGTCCTCTGCCGTGTGCTTCCTGTCTGTCCTATCCCTCAGAGTGCTTGACCATTGTGTCAGCCGTGGGAGAGCAGAGGAGGAGGAAGCAGAGTGCACGTTCTTCCTCTTAGTCCCAGCCAGCTACAACAGCAGAATTCCCAGAGCTTTGTGGATCTTGTGGGAAATGGAGAGCTAGTGTAGGCTGTCCTGTATCCATCACTGGAGTACATCTTGTATTGGAATTGAGGCATCATTTTGCACCAGTCTTCAGGTGGTTGCCTTCCTTTTTATTCCTTCTTCATCCTGCTGCCCTTCGGATTAGCAGGGTAACAGTGAAAGGAAAGTAAATCTGTAGTAAGATACGTCTGTCAGTACCATCCTCTTTGTAAATACCTTGTTTATGTGTTGCTGTAAGAGGCTTTGCTTTTGCCCTTTGCAAGTTTTTCAGTCAATGGTTATTTTTGTTTCCTTCCATTAGATTTTCTTTCTCTGAAAGGCTCTCTCTGCATGACCATGCTTATGTCTTGCTGCACTATGATTTTCTTCTATGAGTTTTTTAAATTATGTTTTGCTTGCACCTGCTAGTAGGGCATTTGCTAGTCTACAGTGCAAGAAGTTAAAAATAGTCCTTTCTGCAGTGTTAGGTCTCCTTTGTTGTGCAGTGATAGCTTTCATAACAAAAAAAAAATCCAAAACCAAACCAACCTACTTGTTCCTTTTGACCTTTAATAATAAAGACTGACAGCTCATACTACTGCAGCTTAGTAGTTATTGTTCACCTACCTTCAGGGTTTGGGACCCTGGTCAGGTCCAGGACAAGTAACTGGTAGAACACTGCATTTCTTGTGGTTTTTACCTTTTCTGACAAAGGACAAAAGTGCCTCTGTGGCTCTTAGAACATTAATATGTAGTAACCTGATGACATGTCTGAGTCCAGGATGAGCTTGATTAGGAATAGAAATTTCAACACAAATTTAAATGCTTCCATGAACTTACTAATGGTAATGAGGATGAACAGCTGACAAGTTTGTGCCTGGTAAAGTCTTTATCTTTTAATGTTACTGGCTGCACGATGGTAGAAAACTGAGTTTGACTTTCAGCCCAGGTTGTTTTCAGGATTAACAGAAAAATGCTGCCTCTTAACGTAATGTCTCTTACTATCTCTTAATATAGAAATACTTGATAAAATATCACTATTCAATAATTCCCCTAATATTTTTATACTGATTTTCTCATTGGGGAGTTTTGTCAAAGTCTTGTAAGGTGCTTCAGGTTTGCTAATTCGGGGGAAAGAAAGCAGGGAAGAAGTCTATCTTTTCCTCCAAAATTTTTTGCTAAAAAATAATTTTTTTGGCATGCAGTATTAGATTGCCCAACAAAATTATATTTCTTCTCCCTTTTCAGGTTTTAATCCATTAAATGGAGAAATCTTGCTTTCAGAAGACAGGCATATCACTTGCTGCACAACTGGAAATACATTACAGACAGCAGAAGAACATAGTTCAGTTGCTGATTCAGGAGTTAGAAAGGATGCTGAAAATTCAGGTACCTTCTCCCAAACTGTGGAGATGAGGATAGAGTATCCCCAGCCTGTGAGCATGCAGGGACCAGATCTGGCAGGCGAAGCATCTCTGCTGCACACTGAAGTCGTGCTGCCTGTTGAAGCAGGTGGCTCAGCTGGGCTGGTTCAGGCACACTTAGTGAGCGGGAATGCGGCGGGGGGACTGGCAGCTCCTGAACTCTGCAGCTCCGTGTCAGAGCAGGCAGTGGCCAGTCAGAGCACTGGCTTACCAACGAGTGAAGAAAATGGTCACAATCCAAAATACCAGGAACTGCAAGAAGAAAACCCTAAATTTGCAATTAAAGAACGTTCAGAGGAACTTCATAATGCTGCTATGACTGATGAGATACAGGAACTTGAAAAAGTTTTTTCAACAAACATTGTGCCAATAAACTACCCCCACAGTGCTCAGGCTGAGTCGCACCAGAATGCTGTCCAGGGAGCCTCCCTGTACACTCATGGGAACCATGAAAATGTTTTTAAAAACGAGAGTGACTATTCTTCACAGGAGCTGGAAAATACAGTTACTGTAGATGAAACTGTAGCTTTTGAGATTTCAGATGAGAGCCATGATTTTTTGTCTCAGGGACACGAACAGATTTTTATCCAGACTTCAGATGGGCTTATCTTGTCTCACCCAGACACTGCTGTTTTGTCTCAGGCGGAAGGCATCGTTATTGTGACTGATTCCAATGGTACTACAATGCACATTCGCACCCCCGAAGGCATACCTTTGGAAACGGTGGAAGCACTACTGGCAATGGAAGCAGGTGGCCAAAGTGAAGATATTTTGCTCTCGCAAAGCGAATTGGAGCCATAAATTAGAAAACCCTATAAGCTTTCTTCTGGAAAAGACTGATTATAAAATGTATATTTTTCTAATGTGAATACTGAGATAATTGAGATTTAACTTATTTGTAAACTGTTTCTATGCCCTGTACTTTTTATAACTTATGTTTATATAAATCTAGCAGCATTGCAACCAAAAATTCTAGAATTAACATTGTTCTATTTGCTTTATATGTTGGGGATGGGTGGAAAGTGGAAATCTTGTCAACCCTAAAACTTGCACTGTTCCCTTTTGTTACATAATTCCTTTTCTCTCTAGCCATCTAAAAATGCAGTAAGTTGTACTGCTGTTTAGCAGTGATGTGCTGTGTACTGGCAAGCTGTATATGGGTAAAATAAAAGCTATATTAAAAATGTGCATTTTCTGTGCCACTGAGATTACAAAACACAGTTACTGCGCTTTTTAAAAGCTATCTTGAATATTCATTAGCATCTAGACTTGATGCACGTAAATATGCCTGGAAAAATGGGCAGTTTTAAGTATAATCCACACTTGTGCATTCCGGGAACAATGTGACAGCCTAGCTGATCCTTACTGAAATAAGCATTCACTGAGTTAGAGACCAAAATAGCCTCAAGCAAGATAGGATTTGTACTGAACAGTTGGAAATGTATTTAAGTTGCTTGTCTAATGTTCAGCCACACCTTTAAAATTTGCTGTTGCGTAGACATAAATGGGAAGGTGCGTAAGCAGTGATTGCTTTAGTCTGTCGTGGCCTATTTTTGTTAGACTGGTATTACACTTTTCTTACAGATGATGCATCCTTTATGAATTCTACACTTTGACCTTCCTAGTAACTCCACACTACCGTGTACTGTTTATTCATAATACAAAGGGACTGTTTCTCTAGGCAGGGAGAGAACTTGGCAAATTACTTGAGTTTTCGTCATACTTTCAATATGATCCATGGATCATATTATATTTTTCTGGAGACCTACCAACATTGTGTCTGAGGCACTGTCTTTTCTTTCAAGAAGTTTAGCAGGTGAAAAAGAACAGCATTAAATGAGTAGACATTACTGAAAAGTGGTAACATAAAATGATACCTTAAAATGTGTGTGTGCCACCTCATTGCTGAATAGATGCAACTACTGGGATAACTGGGCAGATCTGCCAAGGACAGGGGACTCTATTCTTAAATAGAGTATGAACACTGATTTCTTTCATGGTATTGTTACTGAAGAAAAACACTAAAATTGAATCTAAACAAAAGAGAAGACACATTTACAGATTAAATAAACTGCTCTACTCTGTCCCTTTAAATATAGTTGAGTTAGGCTTTTTTGTTTGGTAGGTTTTTTCTTGGTTGCCTGAGTAGGAGATGAATTTGATTACCCAAAATGTTGCCTTTTATGAGTAGTTGTGAAAGATAATGTACGGATGAGTTATTAATGTGTTACTATTTGTTTTGGGTTTTTTTCTCCTCTTTTTTAGGAGTTGGTAATTGCCAAAGGATACAGACCTACCTTTTAAGTGAAGGTAGTATACAAAGCAGAGTTCTGCTGGTCTTACAGTCTTTGATTGCGGTGACTAATTCTTTATCATACTCTTTTGTATTGGCTGTCTAATAATGATATCTGAGAGCTACAAATACAACAATCAACTGCTTAGAGCTGGAATGACAAAACATCTCTGCAATGATTTTGCAGTAATCTTCCAATGTCCAACAACAGTCAATAAGCAAGAGGGTCTGCGAATATGAAGACCCCTTCCTCAAGAGCTTCTTACCTCTTAAGAAATGAGAACAAACCACAGTTACCTCCTGTGCAGAAAATGAAAATTTGCTTCAATTTTGCCTTCCCTATCCATTTGCACATGCTGGGAAATACAATACACCTACTCTCATCTTAAAAGCACAGTTCTATATGTGAACCAATCTTTTCTCCTTGGAAAATATTTCTGAAGTACAGAGATGTTTCCATAGTGACACAGGTCTGGCCCTACTCAGATGAATTAAGGTGGCTGTTAAACTAGGTGAACATTTCCACTGAAAAAATAACAAAACCCAACAAAGCTGTTCCTAACTGTATTCTTGAGCTACTGCAGAATTTCTTTTCAGATGCTGGAATTGTGGGCCAAGAATAGAACTCTTATTAGCTGCCAGAAACAACCTCATTGTTCAACAGAGCAACATTTCAAGAAAACTTTTCAATTCATGATTGTCTGTCCTGTTACTGCAGGAAACTGATGTTATTTCCCTACTATGCTTACAAGGTTTCAGCTTGGAGCTAAGTAAGTAAGTGACCCTGCTTTTCTTATCAGTACAGAGGAACACACCTTCAAACCAAAACCACCTGGCATCAGTAAAAGTAATCCAAGGAAAAACTTACCGAGCCCCATGACAGGGAGCAAATAATATGGGAAACAGCCTTGATTAAAGAAGGTTTTGTTTTATTCAACAGATGCTTTCATGAAACATCTATTAAAAAAAATAATATTAATTAAAAGGGACAAGACCTTATATAGTGACTGTGGAATACTGAGTTGTATTAAAGCTTCCTGGGTGCTTTGGATCAGGCTTGGATTACTCTCCGAGGGTGATGTACCCAACATCACCAGAATCAAAACCAAACCAGAATTTACTGTCTGCAACAGCATTTCAAAACCACAAACCAAACTATGTGGATTCTTTTGGATTCTTCCTTTCATGCTTTCCCCTTCTCCACTTATAAAGAAAGTACAAAAACATTTGCCTGTTAATTCATGAAAAAAAAAACCCATGACAGATCAAAAAGTGCTGAATTTTGATGGCAAAAGGTAGGTATTTTATGCTGTCCAGACTTGGAACATTTTTTGCTGTAGCTTCTATATGCATTGAATCCCCCCAGACCACCAAGCAGTGCTTACCTCTTTCTGATTATAGAGGACTTAGCCTCCTACCTGTAGCCTCTGTGTTGCCCTAAAATAGATAAAAGCAACCAAAACTAGGTTGTCCCACACAGGAAAATGAGTATCAGCTGAGACAAAGTAAGGAATACAAATAGAGAAAAATATTTTTAATATGTTTTACAAAAAATCAACTTACTTGGTAAGCCTTGCAATTTGCCAATTCAGTTTCATGTAAGCATCTCTAGAAGCCAGCCATGTAATCTTTGGAATTCTAGCATTGCCTGTGTCCTGTTTCCAGCAGCATGGCTTCAAGCAGCAGTGTGCTGCTGTTCTCAATGTAAGGCTGGTACAACCACGATGATAAATACACCATCATCAGATCCTGGTCAGCAGAATGAGCAATGTCTCGCACAATTGTTTGCTTGAGTTGTAGTTCCTTCTTGTACATTTCAGAGAGCTTCAGAGAAACCTCATCTGAAATGGATTGAAAAATCATATGCAATGACCAGAACATTTCAGCAATTCTCTAAAAGCTAAATTATACTTGTACTATGTGGATCATAAAAAAACTGTACCTTACATAAGGTACATAATTCCCAAAATTTAGCCTTTTTTTTTTTACAGCATTAATCACGTTTTTACATTAGAATATAAAATGCTAAACAATTTGGGATATATTTTACGCACTTCTGATTTTGACATGAGTCCCCATTTAATATAGAATAAGCAAGGGCACTGGTTCCCAGGACCCACTGTAAGATTATCAATTACAACTGTTCCTCAAATAACTGAAATTTGATTTTAAAACCTGGTAATGCTATCCTACAATACAATACAAGCTTCACATTTTAGAGTCCCTCCTGATATTAGCTAATCTAAAGGATGCTCTCACATACTGTGATGCCCTTCAGCAAAGCAGGATCACCAACAAGTAACACCAATAGTGAAAAACAACAGTAAAAACCCCCAACAGATAAAACTGAAGTGTTTGTTGTAAAAACTGTTACTGGTTATGTTAGTAATACTGTTGGGGGGTACAAATGCATCTGCAATCTTTCATTGTTTGACTTCTTAAAAAATAACCGCACAAAGTATTTTTGAAGAAAGACTGATCTTGTGTTTCTAGCTCAGCCTGAACTATCACTGCCTTCAGAAGGATTTAGTCTTTCCTGGAGTAGACAGCATCACTAAATGATTCAGTCACAATGAGTGCTTTGACAGCAGTTGCAGTTGGCTTTGTCATTCTTATTCTTTTAAGCTGGCAGAAACTAATACATAAGATTCCTACTAAACTGTGGTAGTGAAGTACAAAGCAGGGCTTCACAGAGGTACAATTTTCACTTCACAAAGAAGGCAGTTGTCTTGCATGCAATCAGGCCTCTCTTGAATTCAGAGTTTTAAAACTGGGGTAATACGAGTAGGGAGGCAGTACCTTTTGCCATCAAGTGGATGCTGAAAGAATTAATATTAACAGTAGACAGTAACATTTCTTTACTTGTCTTGACTGACACTGAGATCAGAGGTATTTTTCCTTGGCTGCTTGAGAATTAACTGAGGTATAGCTTGCTCTTTGCATTCAAGGATTTAATTTCAGTGTCAAGTAACAAGTCAAGTAGTTAAGCCTGCAGCTTAACACCAGCAAGTTGCAAATACATCTCTGCCTGCAGAGGATGTGGCTCATGCAGCTTGGACACTGTAAACTGCTGACAAATTTAGTTCTATGCTGTAATTGTTGCATGTCAGACAATGCTTGGCAGTCATCAGCAGTAACCCTACACCAAGTGGTGCATTCATGTGTTTATTGATTAGTCAATTGTAAAGGAGACTCTCCCTCTCAGGCAAGACATCTAGATAAGAGGGCTTATTTTTCAGTAATAAATTAGATGACATTGATGACTCAATGTAATTAGCTACGATAATCAATATTTTACTTACAGAAGTATGGTGTTGGCCATGTATGAAAAAAGGGTGCTGTGCAATTCCCAGCTCCATGATGGAATGTTTCCAAGTCACAAATTGCTTTAGTGGTTGAAGTAAGCTTTTCCATTTTCAGTTGTATTTTTGTCTGAAAATTATGAACACAGAAAGTTAATGAATATCTCAGGAACATTAGGTGCCTGTAATCTTAAGCATTTTTTAAAACCACACTATTTATGAAGGCTATTAACGTTTCTAACTCACATTTTTTTAACTCCAGACAGGAATCAAAGCTGGAATCTATATAAAGATTTAATATGAGATACCCTGAAATTCTGAACATTGCAGATATGACTCTGATTTTGCACATTCTTTTATTTCCCTCATGTAGAAATATACTAAAGCCCTCTCATTTTTTCACCTCCCTACTTTTTCCTATAGCAATTTACAGTGGGGAAAAACATCACATAGGTGTAGCATAAGCCCTATCATGTTTTCTTACATTACCATATCGAGATGACTTTCAAAAGTTCAGCAGCAGGTGAGAAAAGCAGCTCAAGCTGCTACTGACAATACATCTAGGCTGATCTAACAGCTTGTTTCAAAAACCAGTTCATTTTATCCACTTCCTTCATGTTCACCCTACTTTCTCCATTTGGGTATGAATATTTACACCAAAATGAAGCTTGCAGGCAGTATCTTTAAATCAAGCAGCTAAACCACAGATACATCTGTGAACCTGTAAGCTCACATAAATTCCTAAGGAATGAAAATTAAATTAGGTCATAGTTGCTATGTTTAGTATCCAATCTAACACTGGCTGCTTATACTCCTCTGTTACTCAGGAAGAGTAAAAAATTTCACCAATGCATTTGTAGTCTGAATACAAAGGTACCTCAAGAAAAAAAAAGAAAAAAACCTCACATTTTCCCCACAGAACAAAATCTGAGGCAAATATAGCCAGTTTCCTGCTCTTTCTAAACACTGGAGGACTGTATCGTGTTTATATAAAAAAGAAGATCTACCATTCTTTTAATGGGCCTCCACTTTGGCAAAAGGCTATAAAAGTTATTTTTAACAAGAATTTAAAATTACAGTATCAGGCAGAAAAAAAATTTGCTTCCTGTCAAACTGACAGGTGACATTAATTCTTAGCAAGGTATCCAGAAAAAAAGGTGGGTTACATAATAATTATCTTACTCCACTCTCCAGAAAAGGAGATCTGCACAGCAAATGAAGGTAGGCAGGCTAAAAATATGACTACATTATGTCTGATCAAAGACAGTTGCAAAGATATGATGGCAGGTAAAGCACTGCTTTATGTTTTGCTGTTTCTTTTGTTCTAAACAGAGGGAATATCCAGGATGAGAAAACAAAAAACAGGTGCAGCTTTGGAATGCATTTTTTCTATGATTTGTCTCCAGATCACTTTATAAAGGGGGGAGTAGAACAATAAGCAGACAGCAGATGTAAAACCAACTTTCAAATTTACCAATCAATCAAATAATTGGTGCACTCTGGATTTATAATCATTAAGGTTTGAAGTCAAAGAACTAGAAATGAAAATCCCAATCTTCTGTCTATAATAAACACTTAAGGACATTTCCTTATTACTTGAGCACACTTGGAACTGATTTATATTGACTAAGTCTGAAAAATGAGTATTACCATATGCTTTAAGGTCTCAAGTAATTCTGCACAGCAACTGTCCAGCTCTTCATTGTATTTTGGGCTTGGCTTTTCAGGTTCTGTGGCATTGTTATCACATGCTATCTCCAGTTTGTCTTGAAATCTGAAATAGAAACATAAGGCTGTGTAAACAACTGCATATAGGTTTACTTGAGCAGTGCAGATTTTAAATCCTTGTGGTCTGGCCCTACAAAATCTCTCTCCCACAGGCTGTTCATGAGAATTCCTACATAAAAATATCATGATGCATAGCTGGCCATGTGAGCAAATGGGGCTAGTATCATAATCTTCACAGAAAAACAGAACTATGCTACTTTAGAACATGTGCTTGAAAAAACATTTGCAGGTGTTAAGACAACACTGTTTCCCTCTTTACCCTGCCCCTGTGCTGGAGGTTGTTCTCTCATAATGGACCAGGTATGCCTGGGCTTCAGCTGCTCCATGGGATAGTCTGGTGCCTCACCACAAACTCACCTTTGTGCACAATTTAAGCCAAGACATTCATCTGTGATACCAGAGCAGCCAGTGTACAGACACCTGCCCTGTCTGGCAGACTTTCTCACACCAGCTGTACACTTAGACCGAGGAAAGAGAGCTGCTAGAGAGTAAAAGCAACATCTGGCACCATTACAGCAAAATATTCCTCAGCTTGTACCTGTCAGAACTCTGCCAGACAAACCCTCTTCAGCTGTCAGGATCCTGGAGAAGCTGCTCAAAGCCCTGTTAATTAAGGTTTTTCATTACAGCATAAAAATAAAAGCTGGGGTTTTTTTCAGTATTTTGGTGGGGTTTTTTTTTGGTTTGGGGTTTTTTTAATGGTGGTTGTGATGTGGTTTTTTTGTTCTTTGTTGGTTTTCTTTTAAATAAGCACTGTTAAAAGTTTTTTGTCTGTACAAATCAGTGATTCTTTCTTAAAATCTGAACTTTTGACTTGAGTGAAACTTGGTAATACATCACTGTAAAATGTGCAAGAGAATAAGGGAACTCACACGGGCTGAGGTTTATAGAATTAGATTTTAACTTGGTACATTATATAAAGATTTTTAATATGTTATGTTTGACTATGTAAAATAAGCATTTCTCATTTCTTGCAAATATCATTACTATAGGAGACATTATTTGAATGTAAATAGTTTATGTAACCAAAGAATGCAACTGCTGAGTTTGATCTAAGAGCTAGTTTATCGACTGTGACATGTTATTTCCCAATCTCCAAAAAGAACTTTCTAGTGAAGAAAGCAGATTATTCTCTCAATAATAGCAATCTTTATGCTATCTTTACTCGTATTAGCATACTTACTGCTCACTGATCCTCATGTTGACTATTTTGTTTGCCGTAGTAAACCCATTATCATTCAGTCTCTCCCATTTCATCATTAAATTATGCCAGTCTGCTGCATTATCTTTAATTTTTCTTGCACTGACAGATAAAACAGGCCTTCTTGGAGTACTATCAGGAGGACTTTTTGCTGTATGAGAAAATAAAGATAGAGAAGCCATTTAACACGTACAGAAACAAACCGGTGTCAGGCAGCTATTTGTGTTAAAGATTTTCTTGCTTTACTGGTGATTATTGATTAAAGTAAAATGAAATTTACGTTAACTGTCTTTGATCATGAAATCTAATTCCTCATCTATTGCTTTGTACAAGAAAACCGTATTATTAAACAAATGCAAGTACATTCTGAGATGTGATGTTGCAGCATGGGCAGCAGTGGCTTTGTAGTGCTGGCAGATCTAGCAGTCTTCTGACATCAATAGATGTCAGATGCTCATGCTTCTGACAGATGCTCATGCAGTGTATGACAGAAAGAAATCACGGCAGCAATTACTGTGCATGCATGCAGTGCTCATGCCATGAATGTCAGAATTAATTCACAGCAACACGTGAGCTGTAAGTTTGGGGGAAGGCTGGGTCGCGCTGAAGGTGGTGGGTGCTTTACTGCTGATCACAAAGCCCTCGTTTCATGGTGTCTCTCTGGAGGCCAGCCAGCCACAGGAACCTGCTGCACATCCTCTGATCACGCAAGGCAGGCCCTGCCCTGGCAGCCAAAGCAGGGATCAAAGCCAAGCCAAATGCCCTGCCTGAACGTTTTCTGGCTTTAATTTTTATCCACAGAGATGCCTGAAAAGAGTTCGTCACATTAAAAGATGTAAAGTCCACACAGAATCGTAGAACGGGTCAAATTGGGAGGGACCACAGTGGGTCACTTGGTCCACCCTTCCTGCTCAAGCAGGGCCAGAGCACATGGCACAGGATTTCGTCCAGATGGTTTTCGGATATCTTCAGTGAAGGAGACCCCACAACCTCTGCGGCCAATCTGTTTCAAGGCTCGGTCACTGCACAGTAATGAAGTTCTTCCTCGTGTTCAGGTGGAACTTCCTGTGCTTCAGTTTCTGCCCGCTGTCTCCGTCCTGTTGGTTGGCACCACCGAGAAGAGCCTGGCTCAGTTCTCTTGGCACCCACCCTTTAAATATTTATACACAGAGATACGGTAACAGACATGGGGAGACACGGGGGGCCCCCGCTCCACCCGGGGCATGAGCGAGGTGCTGGAAACGATGCACACCAGGGCGTGACAGTGGCAGCCCGGCGGGCTGGCAGGGTACCACAGGCACATTAAACCTCGTTAGTTTGCGGAGAAAACGCAGGCACCCGGCCTCCGGCTANGGGGGAGCCCCTCAGGGCTGGCCCGGTCCCGCTTCCCTCCCCGGGCGCCGCAAGCGGGGCCTGCCGCGGGCGCCTGTTGCGGGCGGCGCTCCCGGGGTGCGGGCAGCGCTCGGTGAGGGGGCTCGGGGCGTGCTCCGGCGGGGGCTCGGCGGCTGTTACCGCCCGCGGGGAGGCTGGAGGGGCTGCGTCGCCCTCCCCTTGCCAGGGCTCTGGGTCTGGGCTGTAAATCCGGCATAAGCCGAGGTATAGCCGGCGGGAAGGCGAGGCAGCCCCGCGGGGGTCCGGCCGGGAGCCACTGGCTCTCTCCTTCTCTGGCAGAGGCTGCAGCGAGAAAGCACCTGTTGGGAAGGAATGATTTCAAACATTTTAATGTATTTCAATAGAATATGTTTCAGAAATACATTAGAGGAAGGGAAGTTAAGACAAGAGGGGATGGCTTCAAACTGAAAGAAGGGGAGATTTGTGTTAGATATTAGGAATAAGTTTTTCACTCTGAGAGTAGCGAGGTGCAGAAACAGCTTGCCCACAGAAGCTGTGGATACTCCGTCCTTGGAAGTGTTCAAGGCGAGCTTGAATGGGGCTCAGAGCAGTCTGGTCTGGTGGAAGGTGCCCTGCCCATGGCGGGAGGATTGGAACTGGATGATCTTTAGGGTCCCTTCCAACCCAAACTGTTCCAGGATCCTGTGGTGGTTTCAAAGGGTGTCACAAGACCATCAGCATGAATACAGCTGAGTTTTCCCATCCCTATAAGGATGTGCAGTGACTGTGGGTTCTCCTTTTCCTACCCTTTCTGTCGCTTTCATTTAGATTTGTTGTTTGTTTTTTATTATGTCACACAGAAAAGAAACAACCCTCATTTGAGCCAAAAATGCAACATTTCATGAGTTGTGTAAAGCCAAGTGTGTGTTAATCTGGTAACCGTGACCTGTGTGCCAGCTGGTCATTTGCCTGTGTGTAGGGCATATGAAAACAGAGCTCCATTGGCGGGGTGTGTGTTTGTGTTCTTTGCTCTGCTTGGCAGCATTCTGCTGTGAGAAGCTCTGGAGATGTGGCAGTGGGGTAGCCGGCTCTGGGCTAAATCTGTGAGAAGTATTAGAAAAGAAAACCACTTTTCTTTTTAGTTGGCAGGATCTAGCTGAGAACAGAGACTGTTGTGTGTAGCTCTGGTCATGGGGGAGTGGGAGTTTGCTCTGAAGAACTTAAATATAAGTTTTAGTGTCAAAGATTAAAAAAAAAAAAAAGGAGCTGTCATCTGTCCATCTTCTACAAACAGGACCCTTGGGCTTAGAGAAATGCAGTGACAGCTTTAGCTTCCTGCAGTTTATCTGTGGCATATCCTGGCACTGAACCTTTAACTACTGCCTGTTTGCTGAACCACGGGATTATCTCTCACTTTAGTTGCCTCTGTTAGGCAGCATTGAGCCTTATTCCTGTTTGTAAGACCAGAAAAAAAAAAAATTAAAAGCTGCTTTTCAAAACATAGCCTTGAATGTAGTATTTAAGAACTTGTGAAATCTGAGAGTTTAGAAGGAAGGACTCTGTCTGGTGATTGTTTTTGATGGGGTGTTTTTCTGCACTTTATCTCTGCTGCAGGACAGCTGCTTAGCAGAAGCTGATTTGCCCTGTACGACTGTTCTGTACTTGAGCATAACTGTGGCTGACGCAGACTGAACATATGCAACCAGTTCCAAAATCTGCCTGAGAAAATAGATTATATCCACTGTTTGCCTTTGACTAATGAGGTAGGAAAAACAGATAACAATTAATCCTAAAGCTGTTAGTGACTACATGTGATACACAACTGTCATTAGAGGAATATTGAAGACTTCAGGCTCAAAAGCAGAGAATTACAGCATTTGTGCACATGTTTTGAATGTACGGGCCACACTGGAGATCTTCCAGTCCCTTATAAGTTTGGTTAGTGTAGATAAAATTACTTAAGTAGTAGTATTTTTAATAAAATTATGATTTTGAGCTTTCACTTACATGTTTTTACACAAGCAGTACAAGCGAGTGTAAACCACTCAAGGTGAAACTTATTTGTATACACTGTAAAGAAATTGTAGTTCATTGATAAATTTTTCCTTTTTTTTTTTGATTTTACAGGGTGAATGGGTTATAGAGGACAAAATCTTAATTTGTTTTATTGACTACTTTGCCATCAGAGATTGTATATAAATTTTGCAGAGAGTGAGAACCCTAACCTAACAGCAGAGTTTTAAAATTTAACTTAGTATGTGACAAGAAATAATTCCTCCCATGGTTTTTTGTGGGTGGGAAGAAAAAAAAGATATAAAACTTTTCTTTTTTCTCTTTTTTTAAAAATTAAATGTAAACTTCCAAAGTATGTATCAGGTTGCAGATAGGTTTATTGTAGAGGAAAGAAAGAAAGTCTTTTTCTGGATAATACAAATTTGTATATTTCCATAGCTGGTAATCAGTTACTGTATTTTAATGGTTTAGTTGAGCTGGAAGAATAAGTGATGGAAGCTAAGAAAGAGGATGAATTCTGAAGGCTTGGAAGGTGCTCTAGTAACTGAGGAGTGTGAGATGGTTCCAGCTACAAGAGCAGCTTTGGATGTTGGCAGATGTAAATTGCAAGAGTTTCAAAGGGGACTTAAAAACCAAAATATGTGAAATTCATGAGGCAGTAGCTGGGTAGTGGTAGAAGTTGAGGTTAGACAGAGGAAGTCTTGTACATATGAGACTCAGGACAAAGACTGGATTTTGTTTTATTAGAGAAAAGGAAAAAAGACCATTGACTAGTAAAATTACTAAAATGGCAAAATAGCACATTTAGAACAGCAAACAAGACTTCAGCAGTGGATTCTTTTTATATTTAGTTGACTGTAGATAGAAAGTAGTAAATGCTGAAGGAAGGGGTAGGAGACTTAAAATATAGGATAGGAAATAAATTGTGAAAATACTGTGAAAATGTCATGATGCACTGAGGTTATCTGTTAACTTAGTAAACATCTCTGAAAGGAACTCTTCATTCAAAAATAGTTTGGACACATGTATCAGCTGGTCTTTATGGTATTTCATGAGATACATGTCATGGCAGGTTGTAAACATTGGAGGAGAGTGGAATTCATTTCTAAGTTCTAGCAAGCAGTAAAATTTATCACAATTAGGAACATCTTACAACGGGTTCCAGCATAGCTACTGACACTTTTTGTAACAGATAAAATATAAGCCAGATAACCAGCCTTTATTCATATGGTGTTGTCTATGACACGCATGGGCAATGCCATGCAAACAGTCCCTTTGGATTTAGTGGAATTGTGTATTGACAGCAAGTGTTGCAGGGCCCAAAGTGTGTGTGCTGCATGCTCTTGCACAATAACTGAAGTACTTGGAAAACTGAGATGCCAAAGCTTTTCACAGTAATGAAGATACTAAACTAGAGCAGCTTTTTTTTTTTTTCCTAATTTAGTTAATACACATTGCAAGCAATGTATGAAGCTGCCAAACAGATAACATTTTCCATCCTTAGAGAATTAAAAACTAGGCACAATAGGACATATCACAAATATCAGTCGGAGTGCTTCACAGAATAATTGTGAGCATTTAGAAGCATTTCTAACTTCAACTGGCAGATTTCTGTTTTTTTGTTTCTCTAAGGCAATTCTAACTCTGCTGAAGCTAAAGAAAATCTTCAGCGTTAAGATCTTAAACAACCATAGGAAAGTTTCCTGTCTACAGAAATCCAAAATTCTTGTCTTGGAAAACTGCAAGTATTTTTGGTAGACTCTATACCATTCTGTTAATTGGACTTGCTCATGGCAAAATAAAATTTAAGAAGTGAAAGCTTCTTTTCTTTTCCATGTTTCAAAGTCACCCATGATGAGGAGCAGCAGCTAGTCCTGCAAAATGTTCTTGTCATGGTTGTAGTGATGAGAAAAACTACTGGGTTTAATTAAATTTTTTGAATATTTTTTCAGTATCATGGTCAACTTTTTCTGAAGGTGCCACTATGTTGTTACTGTGATCAGCTCTGACTACACTGTTTTTCTTGGAGAAGGTAATCAGACTCTTTGTTTCTGTTATTCTTAGCTATTGTTCCCTAAGTATATTTGCAGTATTGCTCACAAACATGAAATTATTTTCTTATCAATAAAAGGAAAGCTGGACATAAGGTACTTTTTTCCTGTTTGCTCCTTATCTTTCTAAATTCAGTTGCTGCATTCCTGTGTCTGTCAAAACAGGAGTTCTTTCATTTTTACTTTCCCCCTTTCTTCCTGCATTATTCTAATTTTTTGGTTGTTATTTGAATGTATAGCAGACTTAGCTCTAGCTGAACTGTTTCTCAACTGTGTTTTTTTCTTGGGCTGTGGGCCATTAAGGAATGGAGCACAAATGCTGGTTTGTTGCTTCGATCTTACAGCACTGTCTGACACATTGAATATCCCATGCTCTGGGGCACTGGTTGGATTGAGGGTAGAGGTTAAAGAAAGATGAAGAAATGTATCACGTGGGTTGTTCAGTGTCAGACGCCTTATGTTTTTTTCACTAGATAGAGGAGAATACTGCATTTGAACTCAACTTTGACAAGCTTACAGCTGCAAGAAAAAGTGCTTATCCCATATTTAGTGGTTACCATACATCCTTGTGTGTTAGCTGAACCTAAGGAATGTAATAGATTGAGTCTCAATAATCAATCAGAGACGTAGATTCAATTAGAGAATTTACTAATTAGAAGCAAGCGGGTATCAGCCAAAACGCCCCGGTGGACGGGCCGGTAGACAAGCCGTTTCTTTGTCTCCGTGCACCGCGAGGAAGGTTACAGAATTGTCACTTTTTATAACTTCTGGTATTACCCTCCCACAGTGTCCCCTCGTGGGTCTTGATTGGCATCTTCTTCTGACTTTTGGTTGGTTGCCAGGTCGTCTAGGCTGGGGCGCTCTGCGTTGTGTCGTTGTGTCTTTCTCGTGGGGGGGGGGTCGGTGATGGGAGAGGGAGGAAATGCTTTACATACCTTTAGTTTTTAGATAAGCTGGGAGGGTTAACACACTATGGGGGCTGTCCGACATTGCTGGCTCATCCCAGCACAGTGTTTTATATTAAATTTATATAGAAACACGATTAAATTGAAAAGCAGTTTAAAACCTACTAGTTTATCTACACAGTTCGTGAGCTACACTTATAGTAATTTATTACAAGGAATACACTTTTTGTTAGGAAAAAGTTTCTTCTAAGAATAGGTTACATTCACTACAGGAGTTTAACTTGCTTTTTCTTTATGCAAAGCAAAAACTGAGATTTTTTCTTCTTTTTTTGCTAAATGGTGGCTTTCTGTTAACCTTTTAATCTCTCCACACAAGTTAATGATGTGTCTTTTGCTTTTGTCTTTCAGATTTCCTTATGTGGTCATGTAGATGTGTTTATTTCAGCCTTAAAATTGTTGATGCAAATCCTTGCTATGGCATCTGTGGCTTCACCAGTTATATTTAAGGAATTCTGTCCCTTGTATTATCTCCTCAATGCCATTCCTACAAAGATCCAGAAGGGCTTTCGCTCTATTGTGGTTTACCTCACAGCGCTTGATACCAATGGAGACTACATTGCTGTGGGGAGCAGCATTGGAATGCTTTATCTCTACTGCAGACATTTAAACCAGATGAAAAAATACAATTTTGAGGTAAACACTGACTTTTACTGTTGTCTCTTCCAGTGAAGCTGAGTTGCTCAGAATTGAGCTCTCCTACTGGTGTCTCATTAACTTTGTGAGTTCTTTGTATGGTTTGTTTCAACAGGGGAGGTGTGAATCTATAACTTTTGTAAAGCTGTTGAGTTGTTTCGATGATCTGGTTGCTGTTGGTACAGCCTCAGGTCGGGTTGCAGTTTTTCAGCTTGTGTCTTCATTACCTGGAAGGAACAAACAGGTAAATCTTTGCATTTGGCTAAACTTCTGTGAGGTTTAGTATGGCCAATCCTAGTACAATGTTACTGTGGTTCTTTGTAAGAGTGAAATCCATCAAGTCTTGCCTGATGAAATAGCTGTGAATATGTCTTAGGCTTCATATGTAAAGTTTATAAAACAATAATATTACAGCATGCTTTGTGTTAGAAAAGATGTATTTAGTCAAACATGCTTCTGAGAGATTTGTCATGTGTAATAATTGGCTAATACCGTTGTGGGGGAGTGGGGGTTGGATTGTTATGGGGCTTTTGTGCTAAATAAACTTCAGAAGGATCTGCACTTTTGTACTTGATCTCCAGTCAAACCAGTCAGGAGTCACTGAATAGGATTTGTGCACCCATTTTCTGTTTTGCTCATTCTTGTATTGCTTTGTTACTGTTTCACAGCTTCGCAGATTTGACGTTGCTGGCATCCACAAAAGTAGCATTACGGCTTTGGCTTGGAGTCCGAATGGAATGAAATTATTCTCTGGAGATGACAAAGGAAAGATTGTCTACTCTGCATTAGACCTAGACCAGGTGAGCGTCTGTTATGGGGACCTTAATTCACATTTGCACTTTCTGAAAGAATGCTTGTGTGTTTAAATTTTTAGCAGTTACCTAATTGCTTAGTTTTAACTGTTTATTTGGATGGCTTTATTGGTATGTGTACACTTGGCCAAGCGTGTGCACACCTGGCAAGGCAACCATTGGATATCCTTCACAACTGCCTTACCTGTTTTAAAAAGTAATACATTTTAAAAGAAGTAGTGATCCTTCTCATTTTTCATGAACTATCAAATCTTTCTTCAGATTTCAGCCTGTACTTTCTCTGTTTGGAAGGGGTACTTCTGACTGATGTGGCTCTATTGATGAAGTACTTCTCCCAGAATTGTTCAGCATTTCAGTCGAGAGTGTAGAATGAAAGTAACATTTGGTTGCTGCTGGCTCACTAGCATGTTACTAGTAAATGGAATTTTTCTTACATCTTGTTAGTTAATACAGACCTGAGATGTCAACAAAACGAATGCTAACTTGAATTTCTATATGGAAGAAAAGTTTAAACAACATCTGTCTTGATTTGTCTGTGACTGTCCCTCAATTTGGTTTGACAGAAGTCACCAAAAGTAATGATTGTCTCAGTGTATGTATGATCTGGCAGTGGGGAAGAAGGAAGAAAATATGTCCTAAAGTTTCTGTTGATTTCAAGAGAAATGTATTTGCTAATATTCCAAGAGAAACTACATTTCATAGTGTGTCACACGCAGTCTAACTCCCCTCTTGCCTATGTAAGTTAAGTCCATATTCATTAAGTGAATTTCATGCAACAGGAGTTCAAAAGCTTTTTGTTTGTTTATTTATTTTCTCTTGGGCTTATAAATTTCTTTGAGGTGTTAGTTACTACCTTGTGTTTTTAGGCGGGTTTGACTCTTGTGAATTGTGTGTATCTTTGACAGGGTATTTGCAACTCCAGCCTTGTATTGGAAGAGCCATCTTCGATTGTCCAGCTGGATTACAACCAGAAGGTGCTGCTTGTCTCTACTTTACAGCGGACTCTGCTTTTTTACACAGAAGAGAAATCCGTCAACCAAGTTGGAACACAGCCCAGAAAAAAGTAACCCTCATAAAATCCTGATGCAGGCTCATCTATTAATTCTAGCATTTCAAAGTGAATTACAGAGTGATCTAGGCAGTGAAATTAATACAACACAGCAGTCTGCTCATAAAAAGCTAGTTACAATAGCTATGGGTAATCAAACATGAAATGAAAATTAGACCTATTTAGAAAGTATGTGATTGCAAGTATGCCACAATCATATTTTCAAGGCACAATTAGGCAAAAATATTTAAGATACTTTCTCATTGTTCAAACTGAAATCTCTGCTAAACTTCCTCTGCAGTCCCTCTCTGTTTATTGTGACTTGGAGTGAGCAAGCCTTGTAATCAAGTCTGTCTAACGGGTGATGTAATATTTGGTGCAAAAAACGAGTCAGCATCCCTGTTTTTCTTATACACTGAAGTGAGTTGATAGGGAGAATGTATAGTAAGCACTTAAATTTGAGTTGAGGACTAGGAACCTCTTGTGTGGCTTTGACATCTTCTCTTATGTAATCTCTCTTGGGTAAGGAAGGGAGAACCCAGTCATAGAGCAGCATGATGGACTCTATCTCTAAGCAGAGGAAATTTACACTTGAAAGAGGGTTTATGATGTATCTTTCAGGGATATGAATAGTAAGAGGAGTACCAAGGGCCATCTTACATGCAAAGGGTTTTCTTGGGTGGTAGTTGTAGTGTTTCTGTGTATGAGAAATGAAAGGTTGAACAGCTGAAGTCTGTTCCATGCTTCTTGCAAGTAAAGGCTGTCAGTTTCTTTGCATTAGTTTGTAGGGTTCTGCTTGATTTTTATTCATTCTGGGGGAAGGAAGAGTGCATAGTAGGATTTTTTTGAGATGGACAGGGGGCCATTAAGACTATGAAGTTCATTTGGAAGAGTTATTTGACTTGCTTAACTGTTGCAGTGTCTGACATCCAAAGCTGAGGGGGAACTTGTTATTTGGAATTACTGCTCTTGTCTTACTGTGACTAGATTTGTACTTCAGACATTTGGCTGAATATTTTAATCAAAGACTTTTGATAATTTGTGGTTGTAAATTTGTGCCATTAGTTTTAAAAATTTTTTCTAAGTTGAGTATGCAGCTTTTAAAATAGATTCTTTTGCATTTTAGCACTGGCAAATTTGGAGCGTGTTTTATACCTGGCCTATGTAAACAGAGTGACCTGACACTATTTGCTGCTAGACCTGGACTTCGTCTGTGGAAGTCTGATGTTCATGGGACTGTTCAGGCCACGTTCATATTGAAAGATGTATTTGCTGGAGGAATAAAAACTTTTGAACTGTATCCTCGTTTGGAACCACCTGACAGAGGAAGTTACAGCTCTCCAGAAAAACACCTTGGGCTTGTTTCATGCTTTTTCCAAGAAGGATGGGTGCTGACCTGGAACGAGTACAGCATCTATTTACTAGACACTGTGAACCAGGTAGATAAATCTTGTGGCCACATATTTTGTTTCTTCCATGTTTTTGTTCACACTATGCCATGAGGCTCTGTTTTGGTTATCCATTATACGTCTGCGATTTAAATCCATGTTTAAAAGGAACAGAAAAGAATATTTATTGTCTCCCTCCTCATGTTGTCATTGCAATGATATATTCACCAACTAGCTCAGTATGTTGTTTATGAAGACTACATATATTTAAATCTTTCATCATAATCAATTCTGATGCTTAGTGAAGCATACAGAAACCTAAAATCTAGGAGATAATGCAAAAAGCTATTTTAGGCCTATAAAAAGTGCCTGAAAAGATTTATTCTTTCTCTTCTACTACTGTTGGTGTCTGAAAAAAAAGAAGTATTACCTTTTATTTGGTATACAGTGAGGTGTTAGCTATTTCGTTGTCTTAAAAATGCATATGAAAGTGGATACAAGTTAATATATTTTTTGTCCAAATGATACTAAACATTTGTACTGTGCCACTCTTCTGCCACCAAATAGTATATTGCTTAAGTTGATGTATTTAGTTGCCTTTAGCTGAACAAAGAATAGATCTGTGGAATTTAAATTAGTATAAAGATGGAGCTGCACCATGATTAAAGGGTTCTTTCCTGTTTCTTTTTTCTGTTTTCTTTTTTTTTTTTGTTAAGATAAAAATCTTTATCCTGTAACTGCTTATGTTGATTAAAATCCAGCAAATGCTTTTGTTAAGAGTACCATGTTGTGCAAACAGTGTGTTAATCTGATGCCAATTATTTCTTTCTCTGTTGACTCTTTATAGGCTTTGATTGGTGGCTTGGAAGGATACGGTGATATTGTGTCTGTGTCCTGTACCAACAATGAGATTTTTCTCTTAAAGGGAGATAGAGACATAATAAGAATTTCCAATAGACCCGAAGGACTGTCATCAATAGGTTTGTACAGATTAGTAAGTTTAATATGTAGGAATTAGTAAATTTAGCATGTAAAAATTAGTGTGTACCTCATGGAATATGGTGCCTATCATACTTTTTTAATATAAAAACCCCCAAAACCAACAAAACCGAAACCAAACCCCACGCAAAACTCTTCAGATTACTGCAAAAACTTGCCAGGTCCTGTAGAGTTACTCATCTGTTTTGACAGGTTATATTTAGAGATTGGGTTTATCTGCTTATCTGAGCTTCTCTTCTGGCTGCAGTGAGAATGGGGGCATTAAGAAATTAAATATGGTTGCCCTTTTTGAGAGTGGATCAGCATTAACCGAATGAGGCATCTCTAATCTGTGCATTTGAGAGCTCATGCAGAACCATGATGCTGAAGCAGTCTGGATTCCTGATCATGGTTATCCCTTTGGGATCAGTCTCAGTAGCTGAATGAGTTGATTTTGTGCCACCTCTCACCAGCCACATTCCAGGTGAAATCTTAGCCTTCCTAGCAATGAAAAAGAAAGAACTGGCAAATAAATCTGAAGAATGCTCACTGAAATTCCAAAAATAATTTGACCATTTAATATTTGTTGCCATCTGAGTTAAACATTTGTGTTACTAGAACTCTCTAAAAGGGACTACTAATACATTTAAATATTCCATCTTAGCTTTATATTAACAAAATGCTAGTAAATGTGCTATGAAGTCTCACTGAATGCTGGAGATCGTAACTTTCTTGTCATTACATATTGGCAACAGCTTTAGTCATTTAGGCAGTTCTTTACTCACAAACTACTGGAGGCTGTTTATTATTTTTTCAACTTTCATGTATAGTTTTAAAGGAGCCTTTAGAAGTGTGTTCTAATCACTGTCTGGTAATTTTTCTTGATTTTTTTCCAAGCTCCTACATGTTTGAATGAAGAAGTTAAAGATATAGGATGGCACTTCAGTGTGTGATACAGTTTGGTCTTCCAAGCTGCAGACCTGTACTGTTCTTTATACATAAACATAAATTCAGAATTTTGCTAGTAGAAGTTTGATACAGGGTTTGGGGGGAAGTGCTTTCATATAGATTAATTTGCAGGAAGTTTATAGTGTGTGTGCGCAAATATTTATTTTCAAATGCTGTGAGCTTAGAATTTTTTTTTGTTGCATAAATATTCTTTGCTTTCAATACTCCCAAGAATTATGCCCCTACTAACTTGATGCTGGTACTTATACTTGAAATAGTGTTTATACTTTTATTTTTCTTTTGGACAGCTTCAGATATGAATTAAAAATTGTTAAATCCTTTAACAGATACAAGTCCTAAATTGCTGACCCCATCATCAGTTGTTTCATCCGTATCATCCAGCCCTTCAGTGGAAACAGAAAGAAAAGTGGTTACTTCCCCTTCAGTTACTGGTGATAAAAATGGCACTTCCTCTTCAGTGAAAGATGATCTGGAAACTCCAACGCTATCAGAGAAAAGTTTTGATAGAATGGGAGACTTGAGCATTGAAACCAGAAAAAGGGGCTGCTCTGTAGTGAGTGAATCACGAAGCAGGAGCAGCTCTGTGAACTCTGTGGACAGTGGCTCGAGCTTTATGATGTGTACAGACCAACTTCCAGAAGCTCAGAGGGAAGGCCAACTTTCTTCACAACGGTTTAGCACCATCAGCTCTGAAGATTTTGATCAAGAACTCATTGTAAAGCCAATTAAGGTGAAAAAGAAAAAAAAGAAGAAACAGGGTAGGTGTAGCAGAACTTTGCCAGCCATGCTTGTTGTTAGAGCATGTTACATGAAAGAGTCTGTTTGGCAGGCTTCATTTATATTGTGCTGTTTTGCTTCAGAGATGATTGAGGGGTTGTTGTGGGCCATTGCTGTTTAAGATGAAAATCTCCTTTAAAAGTGATAAATTCATGAAGTCTTTTTAGATCTCTTTGGGGTATTTTACTTTTAACTTTTGTTGTACTTTACGTAAACATGTTTTGAGTTCTAATGTATTCATTAATGGAAGCATACAGTGGACTCTGCATCCAGTTTTATGTTGGAATTGTGTAATATCTGTTCATCCTATTCAGAATATTTGGCAGTGTCTTTCTTAGCCATCCTTTTTAGTCTGATAAAATAATATGAGTACTTGATAAGTTTAATTGTTTACTATATTAAGACTTTTCTTGGCTTTATATGTGTCATTCATTATTGAAATTGAAAAAAAAAATCAGTATGGTTGAAATTTAGATTTAGCTTTGTTCTTCCTCCAGTTCTAAAAATATTTTAATTTCTTAGTTGGCACTGGAATTTAATATTAATTAATTATTTTAGTAATATTATTTTTATCCCTTTTCTTTGTGTGTGTGTGTGATAACAGAAAGTGGGACAAGGAAAAACCACAACTCTCTGGAAGGCACACCAATTTATGAGCGTCAGCTTTCTGGTGACAGTCCACATTCCTTGAATGCAGACTCCTTTTCCATGACTTCCAGCATAATGAGTGGCAGCATTGATCATTTGAGTACTGGATCTCCAGATCAGGAAAGCATGTTCAGTATAGAGTCCCATACGATCTTGCAAGAAGATAATGGTTCAGAAACTTTCAGTGTCCTACAGTCTCCAGAGTTAGCAACTGTGCTAATTAATGAAGAAAATGGAGATGTGGTTGATTTACAGAAACTTCCAAACAGTGACAGTGGCATGGGTACTTCAGCTATTATAGATACTTTGGCACCTGCATCTCCTCTCATGCTCACAGAAGACTTGACAAGCAGTGTTGATGGTGAATGTAATGGTGGTGTGGTTTCTGCAAGCAATGAATGCTGTCCTGGAAAGCTGAGCCAAGAAGAGGAGGAGGAGCGGGATTTTCCTACATTGTGTAAAATAGATGAAGACTTGAATAAAATGAAGCTGCAGGATACTGAAAATTCTTCTGAAGATCCAGATCTTGCAGACCAGATGGTTTTGGAATGTGACAATATACTTGGTGTCCAGACATCCCTGACACCAAAGGAAAGTGATGAAACTCACAGGGAAGACCAGCAGCAGCTCTCTCTAATACACAGCTCTCTGTCAGACCCTTCTGTGCTGCAATTTGACATCTCTGACAATGTTCATTCAGATAACTGTTCCATTTCTGTGTGGAATTTTGAAAATGCAATCAAAGCTAAATGTAGTACTAGCACTGCTGAAAGGGTAGCAGACACTCATGAAAGTAAGACTGAAAAATCTGCCTCAAGTGATGAAGAGGATATTTATGGACATGGATTACCATATTCATCCTCGGAGACCAGCATGCCTGAAGTTGGTGCTGTGCCTGGTGCGCAGGATGTAGCCAAGATAAACTTAGATGAAACGATGCTCCTAAAATCTGATCAGGTATTTCTTTTCAGTTTAATAAAAGTACCTTTAATGTTAAAAAGAAACAGCTTTTCAAAAGAAATGTTCCTGCAATTACTATCCTTTGCATCTTTGGGAGAGCAATTTTTTTTTTTTTTGATTCAAGTACACAAGCAAATTATAAAGACAAACAAGTGCATGTGTAACTCTTAAAAAATGTGATGTACCTGACTTCAGAATGGGTGATGTGTGCTTGCAATGTAAAGAAGCTGTTCTGGTTGTATTCCCAGCTCAACAAAAACGGTGTTAGAAACCCATCCATTAAAGAGTGAACAGTAAAACCCAGTCATGCCCAAAGGCTGTTCCTTGTCTGGATCTCCAGCAGTCCAGGTTCTGCGTGATGCTGTTCCCAAATTCAGCTGACTTCATGGAGGATTAATGCTAATTATCTCACATGGCTGGCTTCTGCTTAAATATTATTTTACCTGTAAATACTCAGAATAAGGATTAGTCTTTGCCCCCTAGCCAGCAGTAGTTAGTACTGTCTAAAATGTTGATATTTTCGTTTTTCTGTCATCCCTCTTTCCTTCATTGTTACTTTGTGGGTAATCCTCATACAGACTATAGAAAAGAAACACTAAAGTTAATTTTAAAATCTCTAAAATTTCTAGAATCACTGGGACTTTTAGGAGAAGACTTAAGAAGGAAATGCATTTCTTGTAGGCTGGGGATTTTGTTTCTTTTAGATCTGTAACAGCTTTGTATTGAGATCAACCAAACTCGTTCATAAAGGTTGAGTTACAAGTTGATGGTGTCCTCTCTAGTAACAACTGCAGCCCAAAGTGCAGAAGATTTTAGTTTCAGGTTATGGTATTCTTATGCTCTGTCATGTTCAGAAAACTCCCCTGGTAATGTATGCAGTGCTTGAGTTCACCTCATGCAAGCAATCCAAATTTAAGAGAGCAGGCTGTGAACCAGATTTTTGCAAGACATGGCTCCTGTACCATACAGAGAGTACCGGAGTAGGATATTTAGCCATTTCTGCCCTCCAGCTGTCTTGTTCCCTCTGCTCATCACTTCCTAGACAATGAATAATTTCCTGGACTACAGGCAGACTGTACATTTTTATGTATTCCTTTTTTGGATGTGGATGACAGGGTGGAGGGGTTTATTTTTTTGCTATATCTGTTGTTCTAGCAGTCTCATTGTGCACATACAGCCTTAGAGAACAGTGACAGATGTAGTTTTATTTTACACAAGGTAAATGTATTCATTGATTAAAGTACTTAAGTTTAGCTTTTTTTAAATCAAAACATGAGAGCTGCTCTTCTTATATACCCATTTTTCTATGCAGTTTGAAGACACCTGACACTGTTCTGACTCTGCAGTTTTTAGTTTGCAGAGAGCTGGATGGGGTACTCTGGCCCTGGTTATGGCATCCTGAGCCTGGTTGTCTCAGAAAAATACATTTGGTGCCTGGACTACCGAGGCAGCCTGTACTGCAGTGCCCTTCCTATGGCTGGACTGCGCTGGCAGAAGTTTGAGGATGGAGTCCAGCAAGTGGCAGTTTCCCCCTCAGGTGGGTTGGCTTCTGCTGCACTGTCACCTTGTAAATATAGAACTTGGATAGTCTTGGGCGTTTAGTTTGGTGGTTTTCTGTTTGTTTTTTTTTTAATATCAGTTATTATTTAATTAGGTGAAAGTTGTCATTTTTATGAGATTACAGATACAATTGAGTGCATGTGTAATTTCCACATAGGCAGTTTACTGTTTGTTTTTTTCAAATAAATTACTTGCAGAAACTTGGTTGCAAAGTTGAAACGTTTAGTGCTTGTTTCATGTAAAAGTAGTGTGTTGGTTTGGGTTTCTTTTGGCTTGTTTTTTTTTTTTAATGGTCACAGTTATACGACTGCATCTTCACTACCTCTGCATCCCATATTCCGGTTTAAGTGGCTGTCTTTTACAGGTTCACATTGTATTTTGGGAGGTTTTCAACATGCGTTTGCCTGATTAAAGTGAACTTCAGAAGTAGCAGTTCAGTGGTAGGCAGAGAAGAGCTCCTTGTCTATAAAAACCCTTGTTTTTTGTTTCAGAGCTATAGATGTTCTTGGCTGTGAGGGTGGTGAGACACTGGAACATGTTGCCCAGAGAAACTGTGGATGCCTCATCCCTGGAAATATTCAAGGCCAGGCTGGATGAGATCCTCAGCAATCTGGTCAAGTGGGAGGTGTCCCTGCCCATGGCAGGGGGCTGGGACTAGATGATCTTCCCCTCCCACCCAAACCATTCTGTGATTCACAATTTTAAAGTTCTTTTTCTTGTAAATGTAGAATTGGCTTTGTGTATGCGTGGGTTGATTGATTTGATTTCTTTTTAAACACTGAAGAAAAAAAGCCTTGAAGTTTTAGTACATTTGCATATGAATTTGTTCTGGATGGTTGTGAATGAGGATTATGTTGGATTAAAAATAAGGAGGTTGGGGTTATAGACTTGCATCACTTTTGGCCTTCCAGATTGTTCCAGGACTGGAGTGAAAATAAGTTTTTCAGCCATTTAATCTCTTTGTCTCCTGCCTTGCCACTACTTTTCTTCCCTGTCATCTCTAAAAGCGCATGTCAATCTTCCCTTCTCTCTGTAGGGAAACACTTGCTATCTGTTTTAAGAAGAAAGAAATTCTATTTGATCTGTAGATGAGCTTTGCTATAGCCAAAACAATTTAAGAGTACTTTTGCTAGGTGACAGTGTGGGTTCATCCAACTCAGTATCTTACCTTAAGAGTGGTCAACAGCAGGTCTCTGCAGAAAAGTAAAAGGAATGGGCATACGTCATGTTTGCCCTTGGTAGTTTCAGGCTGCAGTTTTTGGTGGCTCACATTGCCTGGGCAAAATGTTGTTCCTCTGCATTTGTTATCCATCAGTTCCAGGAGTTCACCCAGCTGGCTTTTCACTGAATCTGTGGGAGTTTCTAGCATCCACAGTTAGCCACAGATGTATTAATGCTGGAGCACATTAATCACAAAATGTCAAAATGGAATCAAATGCAACTTTGTGGAGTCATTCAAAGGAAGTTATATGACAGTGTACTGTTCTGGTACAAGCCAGCAGTTAAGTTTGGAGTTCCATTTGGTTTTCTTTTTTTAAAGTTATTGTTACATATTAGAAGTCAGTTACTGTTCTGCTCTTGCTTTTAAAAAAATTGTAAGGGTTTCTTAAACTTGCATTTTTGTTTGATGCTACTGGTTTGCTTTTCCCCTCCTATTAAGTGGAGATGTAGGTAGAACACATCACTTGTGACTGTTGCAGTAATTGCTGAGTGCTGTTATGTTCTTTCTTCTCATACAGGGGCTCTTCTCTGGAAGATTGAACAGAAGACTAACAAAGCTTTTGCTTGTGGAAAAGTAACTATAAAAGGCAAACGGCATTGGTATGAGGCTTTACCCCAGGCTGTATTTGTAGCTCTAAGTGATGACACCGCCTGGATTATCAGAACAAATGGAGATCTATATCTGCAAACAGGTACCTGAATTAATTGCAGGCTCTTTGAATTTTTGTAGGCTGAGATTATTAGATTTCAAGTCTGCAGAATGATCACAATTTGCTATAAACTTTTTTCTGGAGCCAGGACATAAGGAAACCTTTTTATCTTGAGAAACACTTGGAAACAGTTGTGAGATTTTGTGTAATTAGGAGAGTGGAAAAGCCTGTTCATGGCCACTTGTTTTGTGTGTGCCAAGTGGAGTAAGTATAGTGCGGAGGATTTATGACATGGGGAGCATGTGAGATGGATGGAGATAAATGGAAAGGGACTGTAGAAAATATCAAAATAATATCCTTGCTTTGAAAGTGATACGGTGCACTGAAGTCACTCAGCCTTAAGTGGGCAGAATAGGGGAAAGTAGAAGCTTTGTGTTTTGAAAAGCACAGATCTCTTGAAGATACGAGTTACCACTTGATAGTGAAAGGATGGTATTCTGAGAGAAGATCATGAAGTGCTTTGGAAGTAATAGACAAGTGGTATGTATTTTATGTTATTGAGAAAGCAAAGCTATGGGGGAATGGAATGGGCTGTGGAGCAGGAGTCTTTGCAGCTGCCTTCTTACTGGGTATGAATGAGGCGCATATTGGAAGAAGGGATAGTGCAGTGACAACTTTGAAGTCGTGGCCTTAGTTTTAAGCTCTTCAGCTTAAAATAGAATAGAATAGGATGTATTTGAAGGTGTTATGCAAAAAATACTCAGGCTAAATGGAAAGAGCTAGGATGAAGGATGGCAGTGCTAGTTTTAGAGTTAAGGGAGAAAAGTATCAAGGACTCTCAGGCATCTGGGGCTTGCACGGAGAGCTGAGTTACTAAGGAAAAATTACCAATAACATGATGAAGGAATTACTGGGGAATGAAGAGGAGGACTGGGTTTAAGAGGAAACTGTATAAGACATACTGAAACAGGACAGCATCTCTGAGTGGCTATCAAAATGCTTATTTACCTTTCATTTAATTTTGGCACTCTCATAATTTGTCTTTTAGGTTTAGTTACTGTAGCACAATACAAAAATTATTTGTGATTAAGAAAACTGTTTTAAGTACACATCACTGCTTCAAAGACACACTATTAATTTTTTTTTTTTTTTTAGTTAAGTGTAGTAGTTCCAGAAAAATCAAGTGGCCTGTCCAGGGTCACATGCATATTGCCAAGAGGCATGGATAGTGGTGATGGAGAGTGAATTTTGGATGCTAATCATACAGGGCTCTGTGGAGGTTTGAATCAATATTTTTCTTCCCTTTAAGAGATTAGTTTGATTACATCAGCTTACTTACTGCTGTTCTTAGGCTTCCAAATTTGTCTTTTGATGCAAAAAATAAATTCTCAGTGTATTTTGTCTTCCTAATGTGAGGCAACCAGTGAAAATTGTTTCTCCAGGATGTTTTCATTCCCTCCACTGTCTTGTGTAACATTTATAACCAAAGTGTGTGCTCAGAGGTTTGGAAATGAGTGTTCTTTTCAGTCTAGAATATCATACAGATGAGCCTGTTCATACTGGCTTTGGCAGCATGAGAAGAGGAAACAAAACCTGTGTCTCCTGAGGTGTTTCACATGCGGTTTTTTTTACATGTGTAAATCAAGCTTCAGTGTATTCATAAAGAAGACATGTTCCTGTAGATTAGATGTAGAAATGTGTGCAAGTTGCCTGTAAATCTAGAACCTCTCTGCTTCTTTCACTACTACACACTGAGGCATGCTCTTTTGTAATTGCTCTGCTGTCACTATTCAGATCAGGTTGCTTCTCTGCCTGGCATGTTTTGGGCAGAGGTTCTTCCATTACCGGCTTTTTTTTGATTCTTCTGTCAGCTCTGATAGAGGTTTTATAAGTGGAGATTCCTGGTGCTGACACTAGAGGGAGAAAAGGAACAGAAATGACAGGACTGGACGGGCACTGTGCAGAATGCTGAAGGATGTGCAGTGTCTTCTTTTTTAAAATGTAAACTCAGCTATATTAGAGAAAATTATTAATAGTTTATAGAAAAAACAGTCACTCACAGACATTATGATCAAATGACAAATGTTAGCATGTCGAGGAGATTCCCTTTTGCATTTTCTTTCACTGAGTTGCTTTATCTCTTTCCTTTTTCTTGCAAAAAGCCAAAGTTTGTAAAGCAATCCTCATTTTCTGATTTCTAGGCCTGAGTGTGGATCGTCCTTGTGCCCGAGCAGTAAAGGTTGACTGCCCTTATCCACTGTCACAGGTCACATCCAGAAACAATGTGGTGTGGGCTCTCAGTGAGCAGCGGGCCCTGCTGTACCGCGAGGGAGTGCGCAGCTTCTGTCCCGAAGGAGAGCAGTGGAAGACTGATATTGTCAGGTAATAACTCTGTTGGGACATTCTGGGCATAGGAATGACACAAATAACTGTGCTGGAACTCCTTGATGTTAGAAAAAGTGTTACCTGAACTCGTATGTGTATATACCTCTGTGTGTGTGTATATAGCTATTTTAGCTATCTATCTGTCCTTCCTTCCTTTATTCTTTGTCCAGACATATTCAGAGTAACTGCTTTTTTTCTGTCAGGTGTAATGAAAGGAATTGTCATAAAACAGAAGTGAGTTTAAAGAGTGAGAACAATTAAGAAAAAACTTCATAATGTCTGTCACTGTGACTTCTTTATTAAATATTGCTTCTTTAATCTGTGCCGTAATGGTTTTAATGAGCTCTCCGGTTTTTTGAGGTTTTCTTTTTTGTTGGTTTTTTTTTTTTTCCCCCCTAAGATTAAATCTATGCATTTTCTTGGTCACCCAAACAGCTGGATAACACTTCTGCACTCCCCAGCCACAGCTTTTTTTTATAAATGTATAAATATTTTTTTTTTATTTAGTGTAGTTGGTATTTAGCTTTGTAGTTGATCCTATACTCAGGTAGTTCCTTTGTGACAAATTTAAAAGTGCTTTGAGAATGTAGAATATAGTGTCTCTTGTAACATCAGCCTGAAGCAAGTTTAGGAAGAAATTCAAGTTCTTGTTGTCAGGTGATTTTATCTACTGAATATCCTATTGTGAAACCTTAACTTGTGCTACCTCCCAACCTGGTATTTGGCTCTTGGAACAGTCTAAGAAACTACTGTGTCTTTGTTGAAATGTGAAATCTGCATGTACTTTAATGAGTTTGTATAATGAAAATCCCTGCTTGACCTACACCTTAGGTACATTTCATGTTCTTGGGCTTTGTGTTAACGTTGCAGAAAGCAGTCAGTATTTGTTCTTAAATTGTCAAGAAAGGTTATCTGAAGGAACTAGCATTGTTTGCTGCCTTTTCAGTGGCTGATATGATCACCTCACCGGGTTGACTTTGTGAGCTTGAAAATCGTTTACTTATGCAGGAAACTTATAGTCCTGAATTCAGCATTTAGCTTTGTCACAAAGTTTGGTTGAGTTTTCTATTTGTGGTCCCTGAACTGCAGGTATTCTTCTCAGAATAGGTCAAGGAAGTTGAGGAGATACATTTATGAAGCTATTTTATCAAAAACTTAAAGAACACAGCTCTTGATTGCCTATTTTACTGAATAAAATAGGGCTTGTTTAGTTTTTATTGTTACGTATCCAGGTTTCAGATCTTGCGTGGTCTTTGAAGGTTGTTGTTGTTGAACTTTTTTTACTTAAACAAATAAAACGTATATTAAATATCTATTGAATATATATTCAATAGATATTGAATAACTGAAAATTTTATATCAAATGTGTTTTTTAGCTTTGCCTCACTGAGTTCAACCATGTTAAACTGTTAGCATTATAATAGCTTCCTTAAAATACCATCAAGATGAATTTGAAGTAAGGGTTTTAACATTTTTACTTGTTTGCATTTCCAGTGAAATGCAAGCTTTGGAACCAGTGTGCATAACCCTTGGAGATCAGCAGACGTTATGGGCTTTGGATATCCATGGCAATCTCTGGTTCAGGACTGGTATAGTTTCGAAGAAACCACAAGGAGATGATAACCATTGGTGGCAAGTAGGCATTTTTTAATTCTGCTTTCAGTTTAGTCTTTTACCTTGGGTTTGTTATTTGTGTTATTTTCCCCACAAGATTCTAAGAATAAATTCAATTAATTGCTTGATATTTTATAGCACTCTTTATTGAGTATATTAAAAATTCTGTTTGGTTATGGCTGAAATCCCTTTTTGGGTCTGCTTTAAAAAGGGGATAAAAAACCATCCCTTGGTCACCCAGAGCAGCATTGCAGAAGCCTTCAAGAACACAAGAAATGCTCTGCCAGGTCATAGGACATGCTGTTGAGGCAGAGCCTCAAGTCTGGCTGCTGAACACAGCCTCTTCTCTTGTCTTCCAATGCCCATCCTTTTCCATAGCTAGATAAAATAAATAGTAAGTCACTGTGCAAAAGAATGTGTTTCGCATTTTTCCATTCTGTTGAGGTTTCTTTGAGCCATGTGGAGCTGCTTGCTTCAGCCACAGTTCATGTGGGTGAAACCAACTCAGTTACTGCTAACACTGTCTGGTATTCATGTGGAATTCCTGACTCTGGTTTCTCCAGCTTTTCTTGTTTTCTCTAGAGAAAGGGGTGGGGAAGAAGGGAGTACAAAAACAATTTCACTGAAAATTTGTTTGTCTACATGCTTACCTAAGTTACAAGAATTTTGGTCTGTGTGCATATATAATCCCTTTTAGCATGTGGGCATCATGAGTAGCTTGGCTTTGAGGTTATTGGCAAACTGCTGCTCTTAGGCATTTTCTTACTTTCTAGGAGTATCCCAGAGTGTAGCCAACCTAGCTGTCCATGACAGAACTTGGGCAATTGCTTATTTAGACCTCTGTTTGCACTATGAATTAAAATGTCCATGGGGTAGTTGCAAAGGAGTATTGCATACAAGTTTTTGTCAGGTGGTTTGAATTGCTGCACTGCACAAGTTTCTCTCTTCCTTTGGGAAATTGAAAATTCACCTCTTAGTTTGCTGAGTTCAACATGTTTTCAGAGGGAGACATCCTAAAACAAAGGGCTTTCTTAGGATGCAGATTATTGGGTAGAAGGGACTTGTAAGCTGGCATTTAATGTTGATCATGGCTTATTAGCAAGACATTTACTCAAAATGTACCATTTTTATTTTTCCCTCCCTACACTTTGAATATTTCTAAAAAAGCTTCTGGTGAAAGATTGTGCAGTTCACCCCAAAACTTAACTAATTATCAAGAGCATTTTTTTTCTTTTTCCCCCAGGTAAGCATCACTGATTATGTAGTGTTTGACCAGTGCAGCCTGTTCCAGACCATAATCCAGGCAACTCACACAGTGGCAACAGCAGCTCAGGCACCTGTGGAGAAGGTGGCTGATAAGCTTCGAATGGCATTTTGGTCACAGCAGCTTCAGTGTCAGCCCAGCCTCCTCGGAGTTAATTGCAGTGGAGTCTGGATCTCTTCAGGCAAAAATGAATTCCATGTAGCAAAGGGAAACTTAATAGGTTGGTGTGCTTTTGCATCTTAATTTTTTTAAGTTAAAATTAAATAGAAGGAAATAACTAACTATGTCTCTGTCACCACAGAAATTACCCATGGCAGCTTTAATATGTTTAATAATTAAATTAAACAATTCATTAATATTTGGTCTTAAATACTTTCTCATTTAAAGGGAAATGTTTTTCATGGAAAAGTCATTGTCAGCCAGTGAACTGTGCACAAGTTACTCTTTTTAACACCTACATGTTTCTCTTCTCTGGGATAAGAAGGCAATTTTATCTGTTGAACCTATTTGATCTCGCACAGTGGAGTCTGGCTCATGATCAGTGTGACTGTGCAAGACACTAATGTTACAGTTTTACAGTGCTAATCGAGGAGCTGCTTTATTTTTCTTGCTACAGTTCTCAAAATAGACTTTTGATTTGCTACATTTCTTTGTTTAGGTAAACTAACAATACATCTGAGATATTGTTTAACCTCATCACCAAATTGGTCCCCTGTTGAAGACCATTAATTATCCCCTCCTGCATTCCCAGTTTTCTCTATGTGTGTTTGCATAGGTGTCAGGAGGAAGTTTCCCTCTCCTCCCAACAGTTTCTTGAAAGTTTTTAATATAAAATCTTGTCTAAAATATATTTGATGATTGATTGTAGAAGAATTTCTTTTAAATTTTAGGTAACAATTTTTAATAGAAAACTAAGTTTCCTACTAATACCACCCTATTCTTTCTTTCAAGGCACATATTGGAATACTGTTGTGCCTCGGGGTACTGCTTCTGCCACAAAGTGGATTTTTCTGTTGGCTTCCACAGCTTCATCTAAAGAAGGTTGGTAAATCAACAGTAAAGGCATATAATATCTGATTTTTAAATACAGTGGAATTGACGGTGTAAGTAATTAAATATCCTGAATTACTTCAGATTTGGGTTGTCTTTTCTGTTTGCAGGGATCTAAAGTAGTTGAAGTAGGGTGGAAATATGTCTGTAAAACTACAGGAGATTAAAATAACATATTATTCACTGTTACCTTTGGTGTGGGGTGGTATTCAGCAGAGAAATGGGTGGTCCTCAGGAGCAGCAACTTCCTAAACTGTCAAAGCAGGAATTGCCAGAACTCATGATTGAAGTTTTGGAGCATGCTTTGCTGGACTGCCTGTACTAACCCACTGCTTCTCCTGTCAGTGCAGTTATTGCAGCAAAATCGCACATTATTGGTAAAAGTGAGACCCTGTGAGGGATTTGAACTGCTGGTTACAATAGTCAGCAATTGCATTATCTAAGTACACTAGCTTTAGTGGCAAAAAAGGGTTTAGAGCTGAAAAAGAATGCTGCTTTTCAAAGGCTATTACCAAGGATAAAAAAGAGCAAAAGAATAAAGAGAGGTGGTGATAGTGCACTGTTTTGTGTGTCTTCTATTAGTTTCCTCAAAAGAAACATTTCTTCAAATGAGATCACTTACTACTTCCTTTATTTGAGAAAGGGAGTATTTAAGTGCCTAAATAAGGGCTTAGGATGTGTGTTTGTACTTCAAAGCCTTACCCTATGAACATAGCTTTAGTTTTGCCTTCAAATGTACTGATCACTTTTTTCAGAAAAAGTAGATGTGTAAGCTTTCTCTGAGTGGATTAGGAATTATTTTAATAACAGAAGTGTCCTTTCCATAGGAAGCTTTTTGTGGCTGTGCCAAAGCAACAAGGATCTGTTTTGTGTCAGTGATCAGAATCCTCATTTTCGTCCTTCTACGGTGCAGCTGCCACCAGAGGTTGAAATGGTGCACTACTCTGCCTGCCAGGATGCTATTTGGGGCTTGGATAGTCTCGGGCAGATATTTATCAGAACACTTTCCTCCAGCTGCCCAACAGGGATGCATTGGACAAAACTGGATCTCTCCCAACTAGGTATGACATTTTTATTGAATAGCCTCTCTCTTAGCATACCGTATTTCCAGAAGTACCTTTCAGTTTACTGATGTAGAATGTAACATTTACTGGATTAAATATTACCTACTGGCAGATAACTGTAAAACATCAGGAACATCTGTGTTCTGTTTAGCCTTTTCCTGGCGACAAGAAGTTTCCTGTTTGCAAGATACTTTGTGTGTGTTCAGTGCATCTTGCAGATGGTCAGTCTCAGGTGGCTCAGCCTGACACGGTGCTGTGCAGGGGCTCCAGCAGCTTTAACTAGGCTGGCTGTTGTACCTCACTGCAGCCATAAGCACCTGGTCTAGGGCCCAAAGGTCTGAATTTTATGGTTAAAACACATTATTAGCAGAGTCATCAAAGCTTCCTGCCAAGGAAAAATTATGCTCCAAGAGTTGCATCATTCATGAGTGGAGCAGCTGATAACACTCATGTTCAGGTTTATAGTGATGTAACAATTCAGCATAATGCTTAGAATGTGATGCTGGTTAACTGCTCTTTTCATTTGCTTAGGTTGTTGACTGTGATTTGATCATTAAAATGTAGTCCCAGTTTGGAATTTGGCTCTGGGGTAATCAGGTTATTTGCCAGCTTCATCAGTAATATTCCAGTCAGATTTATTTCTTTAATAGTCTGACTGCTAGAACATTCCTATCTTCATGCTAATCTGCATATCTGTTTCAGGTGAAGGTAAAGGAAATTGAGACTTTGAACCATTCTCTCACCATTTTATAAATAATTCAACTGTTTTGCAGTTTTTCCATTTTTGATGGCAGTGTTCATGAGTGGTCAGAGAACAGACAAGCAATTTTAACTCCAGGTTTAAGAAAAGGGAGACAGAGCTGGCAGAGTTTAAGCCTCATGTGTAAAGAATTTTAGTGTATAATTTTTAATACTTCATGGAAAAATTCTAAAATGTGTATTTAAAAATTAACTTTTTTGTCAGTTGTATACCAACAGTAATTTTTTAGATCCAATGAATTGGTTCCAAATCACTCATCAAACCATAGTTAAACACTGATTGATGCCTTTTACTGACCTATAGGATAGATTTGTCCACTCTGTCCTTCTCATGTTCCTTAGTGTGGTTTGAAACTCATCTCATGAACCACTGCTTTCCAGCAGTTTAGACAGTAACTGTTGAAGTGAAAAAATAAATAACTTCTGGCCATTGTCTGAAAATCTCAAAAGAATTCATACAGGAAATCAGTGTGACTGGTGTTAGCTGGCTGTAATACCTGACCTGTGAACTTCAGCAGTTCAGAAGTTCACCCTTTACACTGAGCTGTTCCTGTCAGCTGTGTGGCACATGGTTGTGGCATAGCAGAGATCTGGGGTCAGGAAGTGCTCAGTCACTTCACCGTACCTGTTGCTGTGGGTTAGCTCTGAAATGTGAAAATGTTTTAGGTGTTTTTCCTCTAACTAATTGCATATGGTAGACTGCTGCTTAACAAGTGCATATCCACAGCTGTAATACAAGAGCTTTTATTTGTTCTAATGGGGCTGAAGAAATTGGAGAACTACTGTTACTGTTCTAGTGTTTGTTTAAGTTTACTCCAGAAATATTAGGACTGCAGTTTGGGAGGGCAGGCAGGGTGGGAGCAACTTTCTGTAAAATGCAGTTCAGAATTCTGTATGGAAGTGGTGGGGTTTGCCAGCATTAAGGTTGAAATATTCTTATTATGTTGGTAGTATCTTGCCTTTTACATTATGTAGTGGGACTAGCACCTAGTAGATTATTTTGATTAGAGTTCCACTATCTTTATCAAGGTTTCTAAACACAGTAGAATGACCTTTAGGTTTTAACAATAAACAATGCTGCTGGTTCATGCTGCTTGCTCTAAAACAGTAGGTGAATGTGGTTAGCATGACCTTCTCCTAAGATACAAGCAGTAAGCGGGAGGAGGGAGAAACCCCAAAACATTTACATAAGGGCTGTGGTTTTAAATATCAAATTTTACTGTAGACGTAAATAATATCAGCTATGCCGAGTAGGTGATATGTGATTCCACGTTTGGGTGCCTGATGCTTGTCTGGATCAGAACACTTTGCCAGCTGAGGTATCATGTGACAAAGCCATTGCTTTGAGTCATGCTTTATTAGAAGGAATAATGAGGTTTTAAGTAAGATTTTGGCTTTGCAGCTGAAAGTCAAGCCTCTGTCTGCAAAAGAAAGTTGCAAAAGATGTTCTCTCATACCAAGCAGTAGAAGTTTTTGTTTGTCATTTTGGTTTTTGTATGGAGCTGTATGGTTAAAGGAAATTTTGGGATGAGATAGGTTGATTTGTGTTCCTGTGATTCAGAAAGTTAAATAATTTTGGTTAATGAGATCTGTTTACTATTACAGATAATTAAAAGATAAAGCTGTGTTGTCCTGTTGCTTCCTGTTCTTTCCCCCAGCAAGACCTAACAGTTGGGAATATTGCCTTCTGCAGAAATAAATACTTTGAACTTGAACTCTGTGGGATAAAATTCCACCCCCCTCTTTAAGGACTGCTGTGTCTGATGCACTTTACAAGGATTTGTTGCCAGATTTCACATCCCTGAAGACAGAACTGTTACCAAGAATGGGCTATCCCAAGCATCCAATGGGATGTTGAATTAACCAGCAAGGCCTATTTTTAGAGCCTTTCGTTTGGAGCCTGACCAGAGCATTCCTTCTGTAGTGGATCTGTACTGCTTGGGTCCCTCTTTCTTTGGAACTTGTTTTCCATTACTTAGCTTTGTTTTGTCCAACATGGGGTGAAAAAAGGAAATCAAATGTTAGATACATCACATGGCTATTTTAAAATGAATGTGGAAGAGTAAGAGTTTCAGTAGAAAGTTAACTAGCAGTTCTTTGTAGTCTGAAATGCCAGGTATGCATCTCTGCTGTCTTTGCAAGAGTCTAGACCTAAACCCGAGCATAAACCACCCCAAAATTCCAACACACACTTCTTTTAAGGCAACTTTGTTTTCATGGTGCTGACAGGGTTAAAATACTGCTGCACATTTGAGATTGGTGTAATAAATATGTGCAGTGGTGGATATAAATCCATTTGAAAACCAGTTCCTTTATTTACAGATGTGACACTGGTATGTTAACACTGAAATGCATAACCCATATGCTCTCATATTTTGAAATGCTGGTGGCATTAGGAATGTTCTTTGCTGACTGTATTAGCAGATCAACACCTTTAAAAGTCTCCAAGCATGGCCAGCTACAGAGCAGAGTTCATGTTAGGTCATGTGAAAGTTTGTCTAGGTACTGATAACATTTGTCATGGAATGGTTCCCTGCTTGAATTTGGTTATTTTAATAGTGTATTTATAATGTGCTTTAGAAATTGCAGTCTCCTATGACTAAAACATTTATTTTTAGATTTAGAAGAGAAATGTCTCACATATGCACTACCTGTTGGTTTTGTTCATTGTATCCAGTGATTTTTTTTTTCTCTCACAAGTTGTATTAACTTCTAATCATTTTTATGTGACTGTGTTTAAAGCTTGTTTAATACAATGAAGTCTAAATACAAGTTCTGATTATTTGCTGCCTTTGAAAGGAAAATGCCAGGTTGCTAATACTCTCTTTGTTACTAGGTGGTGTAAAGCTGATCAGCTTGACCTGTGGAAATCAGCATGTTTGGGCCTGTGACACAAATGGTGGCATTTATTTCCGTGTAGGAACTCAGCCTCTTAACCCAAGTTTGATGCTTCCTGCATGGATAATGATTGAGCCACCTATACAGGTAAAATGTTGATTACAATTCTTTGTAACCCACAGGTTTAGCTCTATGCTAAACAATAAAACAGTAATTTTAGAATTCATGGAAAACAGTAGAGCCAGGTTTTGTAGTAGAGTGCAGCACTGAGCTATATGCCCTGAGTACCTGCTGTGTGTTAAGCAAGGGGCTGGATGGGCAAACAGCGCAGGGCAGAGGGTGTGGGAAGCCTCTGCTTGAGTATCATGGTGCTGAATGCCTGCCTTCCTCTTCCTTTATCCTCACCCTGGTGAGTCTGGGATGCTTGCTAGGCTGCTGTGCCTGAATTCAGGGACTTTCCCTTGTCATGCAGTGATTTGTAAGCATGCAGTACAAATGCAGCTCTTTACCCTTGTTACCAGAATGGGCATATTTTATATCCTTTCCACCTGCCAGCTGGGAGGATCAGAGTTGAAAGAAGCCCCCTAAAGTAACCTGGAAGCATGTCTGTTTTTTGTTTGGTTTTTTGTTTTCTTTTTTAATCTCTCCTTAAACCACAGTGCTTGCTTTCATTGCTGCTCTAATACTTTGCAAGTTAATCTATGAAATGGGAGTAATTTCTGTTGTGGGTTGGGACTGCTGTAATGGAGCTGACCTCTGACTACTGGTTTCATTCTTTACTCCTTGGCACGCAATCGCTTGACCTGAACCATCTGCTGATCTAGCACAGTAGCACTGGATGTGTTTGCACACCTGATTGGCATTTTGTGATGTTACAGCATTTCTCTTAAAGATTTTGAAATGCGTGGTACTTTCAAAAGTACACATTAAGAAATAGAAGTAAATCTGTGGCAGTGGAGTTGCAATCATTTATTTGGTTTTTACATAATTTGCTTTTAGTTTTGCTTATCTCTCATCGGCCTGTTGTTGGCTCACGTGTATCTCAGGGTGTAACAGCAAAGAAGGGCAGGGGAACAGGGAAATGAAAACTGCAGTTATGCATCCCATCAATTAGCACAGCACTGGTTAGATGACTAATTCTGTACTGCAGACGTGGTTCTGGAAAAATGGTACCTTGTTTTGCAGAACAGCAGGGCAGACTGATAAGGACTTGGGTTACAGTGCTCATTCTTGGTGTGCTGCAAGTGAGTCTTTCTGATGTCATCTGTAACATGTTGTCTCTGCTGACAAGGCTGTAGGGGAGCAGGAGGAGGAGACTGACGGTGTCAGTGATGACATCTCCCATTAAGGCAGTATTCTTAAAAAAAAGGGAAGAAACATTCCATTTAAATTGAGTTTGCCAAGAGACAGAATTAAACTTACAGTATCTTCTTACTAAAGGTCTATCCAGGAAAGCAGCCCAAAAAGCTATTACTTTTCTGTTTTCTCTGTACTAAGTGATGACATTATTCCCTCTGTACTAAGTGATGCTCTACCCCTCCCCTGAAGTAGATTAAACTACTCAAGACAAAGGTGTGTACAAGAATTGGGACTTGGCTGTGGCTCATGATTTGGCAGTGACTTTCTTATGTAGAAAGTGGACAAGGTTGAAAATCAAATTATTTCCCGTTATCTTATCAACAAAGCTGGATGATGTTGCCTTCCCAAAATTATAACCTTCTGATGCCCAGAGCAGTGTCATTCCCTTTTCTGTTATCTTGCCAGCTCCTGGCAGGGCAAATTTAATGAATCAATATGAAAGGGCAAGAATTCAAACACTGCTTGCAAAGAAGATGAAAACTCATGGGTTGCATACTTGTTTTGAGACAATTCCAGCAGGTTAAAACAAGTCATTAAAGGAGCAGCCATTCATGCCTTTACAGTGGCTTAATGCGAAATAAGAAAATATGTGAACTTAAAAAGTATTTCCAAATGCTAGCTTGGTATTTGGAAAACAAATATAATGTGATGTCTGAAGAGTGAACTATTCAGTGAACACTATTTGCTTATTAGGAACACCTTACTGTTATGTGTCCCTTAATTGACTTTGACACAGTTCATGCTGCTTCAGTCTTATGTTCAGAACAACAGAAATGCTGTAAGAAGTATTTGTGAATGATTCAGCCATTTTCTGTTTGAAGAAGGAAATCAAAATTGCTTTTCACTTGCTTTAAGTACAGGAGCACTCTCAAATAACGTAATTTAAAACCAACTATGGATATTTCATTCCCTAGTAAATGTCAGAGCCAATATGACTTGCCTGTCCCAGATCTCATGACTCATGAGCAGCTTGTGAGCAGCTGCAGACTCTTGCTTTTATGGTGTCACTTATTCTTAAAGGAATGCTGCAGTTGCACAGCATCCATCTTTGCACAACTTCACAAAGGTGTTCACAGACTTTGATGAGATTTTGCTCGTGCTAAAATGAGTGAATATAATTTAAGTTCAGTCTTTGTGATGCTGTATTTTGTCTTAAATCAGGACTAAACCCATTCTCGTTTGTTATTCTTCCTTCTGTACCTCCTTACTGAAGCATCTCTTGAGATGAAGAATAACATATGTTCTCTGCCCTCCTTCTCTTTTATTTTATCCAGTACTTCTGAAGTGGTTGATAACATCATTAGAGTATCTTGAGCAGTAGTAGTTTATATATATATGTTTTCTGTGATCCATCAATTTGGTTCTGCAGTCTTAGAAGTCAAAATAATTATGTAGTTAAGCAGCTTTTTGGAATCTGCTTCAAGAACATTGACAAAACTGATCAAAATGCTTTGATGAAATTATTTTAGACCAGGAAATAGAAAATGTTTTTCCATTCTGTTGTTAACATGCGGGATAAAACTATCATCTGCTGTAGCATGTCTCAATATACATATATATTTTTACATACATAAACAATTTAAATTTAAAAAAAGCAGGAAAAATAATTATTATTTATGTAGACAATACAGAGTATCTTTTTATATGTGTGTATCTTTATTGTGATTTAATGTTTTTCAGATTTCTGGCCTAAAGAAACAATAACTAAAAATAAAATAGATAATTATTATAGACTGTAAGATTAATTTAGGTTTTTAAAGAGTAGAGATTGATCAAAAGGTAAAAGTCTTTAAGTTGCTTTCAAAGGTCCCCCCAAGATCAACTGTTTTAAAATAATTCTTTGAGCATTTCAGCTTTGATTTCTGGTACTTATGGAAAAAGATGCTGAGACAGAATCTGATCTTGAGAAACTCTCACTTCCCACAAGTGCAATTTAAACACCTTCTCAGATTTACACTAAGGCATCTATCAGCTAAACAACTTTATCTGACAAAATTAAAGGAAACAGAACAAGTATTTGCAATTAATAATTAGTCATCTATTCATTGTAAATAATCAGTCTTACTCTAAAAATAGATTGAGACATTTTATTGTCACTTCTTTAATTGCTGCTCTTTGTTCATTTGTGACCAAATTTCATAGAGAATAGAATTGAAAAAGCAGTTATATTAAATCCAGAAGTCTGTTTAAGTATCCACATAGCTTGTCTGAACTGTGGAGTACAAGGGGTTTGTTTAAGGAAATGTTTGGCTACTGCATAAGGCTTTAGTTGATTATTTGTAGTTCCCAGGGTCTCAGTAGATGAGCACTGCTTAGTTTATTAGTTTGCCATAAAATTGTCACCTGTGGTATGTGCATTTCAAGTTAGAGAAACTTGTGATTTATTATTCTTTCCATAAACAGCCTGGTAATTGTGTCTCTAAGCTTGATATCACTGGTAAGAGAAGTTGTTACAGGTAGTAGAAGTTCTTAATGTTGTAGGAGGATCTATTTTTTTCTTACACACAGAGTTCCAAAAAACTAAATTAAGGCTGTTCATGCTTTCACAATCATTCAAAAATTATTAAAACTATGAAGCAAATGGATGTTTAAAAATACCATATGAAATTTAGGCAAATTATCTGTAATTCTGAAAAATCAATATGGCATAGGTTTAACTTCTTTTCAATACCTTATATTGAACATAGGTCAAGAAAAGGTGAGGAGGTCAGTTGTGCCTTATGGATGAGTGTTGACTTGTTAGAATCGGTTGTCATCGTCTTCGTTTTGTTTCCTTTATTTAAATAAAATTCTGCTTACTTTACGGAACACTTAATGTGGATCTGGGGACTTCCTTCTTTTGCATCTGCCTTGTTTTTGCATTTCTCAGTGAGGTTTCTGTTGTTATTAAGGCCAGTTCTGCATTAAGTGGTACTTAGAGGAGGAAGTGGTGAGCAGTCCTCTAAGATCCGATTTTGCCATTAAGCTGAAATGTAGGAAGGGTTTGTTTGAAATGATCTTCAAGGATTGAATATTTAGAGGGGAAGGGATTTTTTTTGTTGAAAATGCTTTAAAACTTTTACTTCAGGATCATCTATGCTACTTTTGAACATACTTGTCATGGATATCTCTGTTCTATACGATGCAATATCCACATGCCTGTTCTTTCCAAGTCCAGTGGTTTTCACTAGCACAGACCAGCTTGCATTGCTCTGCCATTGCACAGACACCTTCTGAGTTGCCATGAACTCTGATTTGGAGTGCTGAGATTGTGAGGAAGTATCCTTTATTAGCCAAAGTCTGCTTAGGCTGGAGAAGTAATACACTCATTAGGCCTGGCTATCTCTAGACCAGACTAACTAGTCTGTTCTATATGTCTTCACTCATGTGAGGCCTCTGAAGACATTAATAGGGAGAAGATTTTTCTGGAGGACTGCACTTTTCAAGATGATGTAGAGAAAAGCTGTTTGGCAGTAGTACGAGCAGCTGTCTCAAGGTGGGTTGCAAATAAGTATAGGAGATCAAAGCTTCTGCAGCTGTGTCTTTTGTTTAGCTGATTTAGAATGCCATAATGTTTAAGTTCATGTCTGTGCTATTCTTCACAGGCATGCCTGTCTTAAGTAATTGTAAGTTACATTAAAGGTGCTTTTAGAGGCTGAAAAAGTGCAATTCCAGCATTTGTTCTGAAGTGACCTCATGCCAATTCCATTGCTGAGTGTAGTGCTTATTATCTTCCTCTTTGTTGCTAGTTAAGAAAACTGCTGTCACTGTATTTCACTGCATTTTGCTGCTTTGGAGTTTTAGCCTTCTGATACTTGTTTTAAGGCATTGCTATCATCACGTTCAGAAAAGCATGTCCGTGGCCTGTCAGAGGAGATAGCAATTGTTATCAGCACCAGCAGCTTCAGATCACGGAAAGTGCTCAAAATGGGGTACACCCAGAAAATTCAGTAGGCAGTACTCCCGTGTCCTTCTGAAACGTGATCTCAAGGTGGTGTATTTGCTTCTTGACATGACTAGCTTACACTGGAAGCAACAGTTGTGGGAAGGAGAACTGTCAGTTTTCATGCTTCAGTTCGGTCATTACTTGGAATTGCCGTGGCTAAAAACCCAAACTGTGCCAAACTGTGACATTCTTACCTGCAACTCTTCCAGTATTCCAATATTTTGGTTAGTGAACACAGAATTAGATATTTGATTGTTTTTCAGAGAGATGGAGAAATACATTTAACATTAAGTTGGGCAAATAAAGTAACTACAACTATGATTAAGTTTTTAGAGAGTTTTTCAGAGTTACTCTATTTAAAAATAAAAGCACCACAGTATAAAAATTCAAGGGTTGAGGATGCACATCATGATTTAGCAGGTACGAGCTGTGGTTGCACACAGTAAGGAGACACCTTGAGATATCTGCTGGACACATCAGACCATTTAACCTCGAATTAGGAGCTTGAAGGCCCCTCCCTATAATGTGTTACTGTCTCCCTGTTTTATGATGATGCTGTGAGGTGCCAACCACCTCTCTTTGCAGACCAATCTAGCAATCACTTGCCTTCCCAGGGTTGGGCTGTGTGTCTTTCCTGCCTGGGGGTGGTTCCCTCTGCCACCTCCCCTGTCCTACTGCTCAAAAATTTTGTCTTTTTGATCACAGCTGAACCCCCAAAAAATGCTTTCCTCTCCTTGGTAAGGTATCTAAGTTTAAAAAAACCTGAGGAGGTGCACTTTACAGGCATAGGCTGCATGAGAAGGTGTTTCACTGGTGCTTGTTAGAAATGTGTTTATAAAAAAAAAAAGCCTTGGTTACTCAGAGCTTTGCTTATACAAGGTTTTTATTGCCTCATGCTAAATTACATTTTGTTTCATGGGAATTTGCACTTAGTGTTTACTTAACACACATTTCTGTAAAAAATTAATTGTTATTATACTAACAGTTCAGTTCTTCAGTATGTTATTAAAAATACCTGTAGTGGTAATTACAGAGAGCTTATCTCCTACATTACAGTTTATAATCTTACTTATAAAACAGAGTGCCCAGATGACAGTTGGACAAACCTGAGTAGGCCTGGAGTTTGTATGGTTTCTAAAGTGGTTACATGAAATTTAATTTTTTTTTTTTAATTGCTTCTAAGGAACAGTATTTTTAAAGTGTTTCATGTTTCTGTTGAGAACAAGTTGAGTAGTTGCATGGGTTTGGTTTGTTCTTTTCTATTATTTGATACCATATGTTGTTGTCTTTCCCATGTTTCTGCAGGAAAAAGGGTTGGAACAAAAAATTTAGAACTAACAGAGGGGAGAGGTCAAGAAATTTACCCCTTGGCTTTGCTTTGTCTTTCAGATTGTGCTAGTTATAGACAGCACAATAGATATCTTCTTGGCTGGAAACACCCAACTAAGGCCTTTGTCCCTTTATTCACTAAAGGCAGAAAGTAGGGGAAAGGGTCCTTGTTGTTCTAAGGCTTCTGAGGAAAACAATGCTCCAGTTTAACAGAAAATAAAGTTACATTTTTCTGACAATTTAATGCCAGCTTTGCTGAAGAACACGTGGCACTGAGGAAGAGCAGACACAAATTCATCTTCCCTGCTCCTGTACATTGCCTTGAACTTCTCTGCAGAGAAAAAAGGACTTAATTTAGCAAGCAGAAGCTGAAAGGGCTTTATAACCTTCATTTAAATGGAACTCAGAAAATAATGTGTAAATAGGCTTGTACTGGGGGAATGTTGCATTCTCTAAGTTGCATTCTTTGTTCGTTGTCCTCATTACCAGAGTGTGAATGCTGTTAGTCATGAAAATAGATTAGCCTGATACACTCAATGCTCAAGAGTGTGAGAAGTGCCTCTGATGTGACCTTCTTACAGCCTGACTTGGGCCAGCTGAAGGTGTATCTGATTTGTCTATCGAAAGCAAGGAGAACATTTGTGCTGAATGTAGCCACCAACCTTGTATAAAAAGGATTGGACTTGGACAGACTGCTAATGTTATGTTTAGTCTTCCTTATCCTGGATATTTGCAGCAGAACAGAGATAATGGAGGCTTGCTGGTACATGGACTCTGTGCTCCTGAAAAGTGACGTGGAAAATGTCCTGGTGCCTTTTTTGTGTGCGTGTGTTTGTCCTTTCTTCCTCGACAAGGAACTTTAACCATTTGGGTTTAGCTGTGACCCATAAGACAAAACTTTGGAGTAGTATGTAGGGGAGAGTGGATGGGAGAATATGTTAGTTTTTACTTTAGATTATGTTTGATGCTATTGTTTAAATTACTTACTTCTCTGTGGTTTGCAGAAAGAAAGGAAATAACTTGCACAGAATTATAAAGCTAATGCACAACTCAGTAACTTAAATACGTTTATTAGCATAGACATTGTTTCTTGATACCATTTACCAGTTTGCCAGTTATGTGATTCCTTCAAGTTTACTTCATTTTATCAACACTATTTTCTCAACAGACATGTGGCAAGCTGGTTTTTGTTGTTTTTATTTGTAGCAGACAACAAATATATCACCAGCTCTTAGTATATTGCTTTAATGTTGAAAAGGACATAGTTGATAGTGTTGCAGTCCGTGGTTGTGGCGGGAAATTCTTCCTGTGGAAAGACAAAGAGTGACTGGGGTGTTTGTAGCTAAGGCACAAGACCAGAGGATGGGGAATCTGTATTCAGATCTGACTGGCTAAAAGAGTCAGATTTCTGAGATTTTTAGAGTTTAGAAATTTTTGGCACTACAAGTAATAGAAAAACAAAGTTCTGCAATTTTTTATCCTTTTTTATCAAATAGCACTGGATCCATGAATGATCCATAACAAGTTGATCTCTCACAGTGATGAATATTGTGGATAAATGTGTAAACAGTTTGGTGCCAAGCAGGAGAGCTGAGAGACTGCTGCAAGGTTCTTTAAAATTACAGATTCTCCAGTAAATTACAAATAGGATATGTTTCACAGTCAAGGTATATAAATCTCATGAATCCTGTTGGAAGTTAAACCGGCTAGTAAAGGCTACACTGAAATAATTTATTAATTTTCATGGTTATCAGCCTCTGAAATGTTATCAGCAGCTTTATGAGTTTGCACAGATATCTCTCTTTAGTGCTGTGAGAGAACTCTATTTAACCTTTAACTGCAGCTGCAGAGATTTTTCTTGTTAAATAAAGTATAAAATACTTAAAGCATGCTTATGGTAATTAGAACTTAAAGAAAATGGGAAATATCTGAGATAATATCAGCATGATTGTTCCAAGTAAATAGTACATTCTGTCAAGAAAATGTAAAATTAATTTTATCCACCTTACTGTGGTAGCCATGAGGGTACTTTCATGTTGTAGATGGCTGCTTTCTGGGTAAAAAATAACCCAGAAGTCAAACATTTGCAACAGGCTCTAAGAATTGCCTGTATTTGTTTCCAGTGTCTCGTCCCTGGTTTGTGCCAAAAGCTGCTGTGTCTAATGATGTCACTGTGTGTCCTGTCAGCTGTGTCCTTTACTGTCTGTTCCACAGCAGAAGGCTGGGGGATAGAGGAATTGCCTGGATCCTTTGCAGTGGGAATGAGAGAGAAGATTGTTTTATTGATGCAAAGTTATCAGAAAGAGCTAAGTAGCATGAAGAAGGACGAGAAGCTGTAAGTGAAATACCCAGAGAGGTAGGGAAAAACTTAAGGAGGAAATGAGCTCACTTAGAAAAGCAAAGAATGAGAAGAATATTTGGCCAAGCTTTTAAAAAAACACATTACTTTGATGATTTCCATTTGTCTCTTAGACATGTGTTGGTGCTGCAGAATAGGGTAGAAGTAATTGCTTTGATTACACTTGAGCCTGCAGTGATATCAGGAGCAATTTATCTGAGATTCATGCAACTCCTTTCATGGCTCTCCTTTTGGATGTTTTCTCTGCTTTTCTTAGCTTCCAGTACCTGTAAATCTGCAGTAATGCACAGGCTTAGGTACTAGGTGTAAACACTCAATAAGTCTTTTTGGATGGAAATACTCCTCTAGCTCTTTCTCAGAGAATTCTCTTCTAGACAAATGACAGTGGAAGAGAGCCATGGGATCCTGATATACAAGAGTGGAGAGCAAGGTGCACAAATCCCAACAGTTCAGCAACAAAGGTCCCACGAAGGTGTCAGGCACAGTTTGGGGAGGACCCTGATTAGAACCTGAAGTGTATTGCAGAGCACAGGCAGACAGACACACTGTCACTTTGGGTTGTGAAGGACCACATGTGGGAAAGGTGGCAGAAAGCCCTAAATCTGGGAAAGAGGTGGCTGTTTAGAAGAACATGGTAAGAAGGAGATAAGTGGATTTTTAAAAATAATTAAAGAAAAAGAAGATTAAAGGCAAAGGTCTCCTGTTCAGGCAGTACTTCAGCCTGCACAAGCTGATAGCTGCCCAGCTCCCTTATGTGAAAACATGGGACTGCAAGAGCCGAAGTGTGGAGAGGGATGGGATGGAGCTGGAACTGCACAGGATTGAGGCACTGCCCCATGACAGTGGTGTGGGGAGGTGAGCACGGACAAGTGGGGAGTGAGAGCCAAGGACCTGTAGAAAGAAGCAAATAAAAAATGGAGGGGAGAAATGGAAACCAGGCCAGGAATAAGGATGACTTCCAGCAAAGGGGCAGAAAGTCAAAATGGGAAAATTGTGGGGGGTTTTGGGGTGTTTTGTTTTTAGTGTGGTTTGGGTGTTTGATGGGCTGGTCAGTTGGTTTTGGCTTTGTTTGGAGGTTTTTTGGTGTGGTTTGTTGTTTTGGAGTTGGGGGTTTTTCTTGGTTGGTTGAGGGTTTTTTTCAATACAGTAGTTTAATACCAATCTGAAAGTAGCTAGGCAGCTATGTATTCTATGTAGTCAGTGCCTTCCAAGACAATTAGTGGCTTTACTTGTAAGCATTCAAACTGCAGCCACTTGTGAATTTACTGTGATCATGGGTAAATACTTGATCGAGCCTCTACCAGCCTCAAGCTTCCAACAGAGGGCAAATACCTGATGAGAGCAAACACAAGGAGATAATCTGTCAAGGGCCTTGAAACCTGAATAGACAAGATCGATTTGGTGATGCAAGTCAGACTTGGTTATAGCTTGGTCAGACCTAAGTCAGCACCAGAATTTTAAAAGCAAAACCAAAGCAGGTAACTGTTATGTACACAGAAGGCCCATCTGGGACTGGGTTATATATATATATATATACACATGCAGATCATGCTTCTGTATCCCTAGGTTTATGCATACAGAGAGCTACTTGCTCTTCTGTTTAGCACTCTGGAAATTCATCTTATGCCCATGAGGCTAAAGCAGGGAATGCAGTGCTGCTTTGTGAGGAGGTGATGTATTTCAGACATCATACTGTCTTCTGCAGTGCCTTTATTAGGCTGGTGTGGAGAAAAACTATTTTTTAATATCCATATTTTACTCAAAGTACGTGTTTTGCAGGATATTTGCAATCATCTAGCCTGATTGGATGATATATTTTGCTACAAAATCACCGATGTTATAATGTCAGTACCACTGATTCTGAACAGTAGTTAAGGCAAATCTCTGTAGGAGCAGGTGGAGTAAGGATGTGCCTGGGAGCAGAATGGGAACTGTGTTTCACTTGTGTTTGCCAACAGGCAGTGGTGTGGATCCCCTTCTGCTGCAGGTATGGGTGCTCCAGTACTGCAGTGCTCTGCAGCAAGTTCCATGACTCTATTCCTGTAGAAAGGGGTAAAGGCAGGAAGGCAGATCATCATTTCATAGCAAAGAGAAGACATTCAAACTGTAGAGATGTACTGCTTTAGAATGTCCTTAGAAATAAAATGCAGAGTTAGTAAAGTTAGGAAAACTTTCTGTAAGGCAGGAGGAAAATATGGCATTTTGTGCATTGGAAGATTTCCCTCTTTCAACTTGCAATCGAAACTGTATCTGATTGGAATAGCAGTGGTTAAGCAAATACTAGCATTATTAGACTTGATTGCTGAACATTAAATATGAATTATCATTATCAGTAATGATACATTCATTCATGTTCCTTTTGTACTTCCAAAGGGCTCAACTTCTTGGAAAATGGATAATTTTGTACAGCAGCAGATAAAATATCAGTTACATTTCTCCCTGTCTTTAGTATCTAGTAAATATTTTACTTCTCTTGTGTACTTCTGTGAAAAGCAAATGCTACAATAGTACAAAGATACAGTAGTACAAAGTTTAAATACTGTGCTTAATTTTTATAGCCAGTAGGAATCAACCTGGTCAGCATTCATTCAAGTCCAAATGATCAGATGTTGTGGGCAATTGATAGCAAATGGAATGTCCATGTACGAGTTGGAATTACAGATGAAATGCCTGTAGGCACTGACTGGGAACATGTACCAGGTAAAAATTAATGCATCAGTTCCTTGTTTCTGCCATTTTCTCAGTGTTTTTGTTTTGTTTAGTTGTTTTTTCTTGTTGCTTTTTAAATTGGATAGTAATGTTTAATTTTTTTTTTTTTGCAATCAAGTGTTTGATAAGGGTTATCTTTTAGAAAGGACCTTGCTTTTACTTAAAAACACTGAGTAATTAACTGGGAGAAATGTGATGGTTTTTAATGAATTTCGGTTGTGTTATATCAGGCTGCTGCCACTCAATTAGTAATACAGTTAGTAGCACAGTTCCCTTTCAGTTAAAACTAAAGCAGAATTCCTAAGCAGTTGGAGATTGTTGTTCTGTGGGGTTTTGTATTTAATTCTGATATCACATGAGGTTTCTACCTAGGTGTGGGTAACAAAAACCTTATGCTATTTTGCACATCTTTCTACTAATCCTGTGGGCTGGATATGTGGTGGGTTATGTAATTACACTTTAGCCTTGCCTTTAAAAAAACCTAAATTTTATTTGTTTCTTTCTAAATAACTGTGCATCGATGCTGTCTGCTTTTTAAAGATTTGTCACTGCATTTACTCATGGCACTTAGTTGTGGAGTACTTGTAAAGAAGGAGCAAAAGTCCACAATGTCTACAATATTAACAATTTTTAGACAAACTAATATTGTAATTGTTGGCTTATTCCCCATGTGGTAGTCCCATGCAGTGGAGGCTCCAAAAGTGTGTTGTGAAGGTCCTCTGATTGGATGTTGCTTTTGGCTGTGGCCACATAACAAATTGTATCCATGTTAGGATAACCCTTATGGTCAAGAGATGCAGGGAATAATACCAAGTCTGCAGTTAAAAAGCTTTTTTGTTCACCAGAGCTTCACGTAAGAATATATAAATATATAAAAATATAAATATGTATAAACTATTGCAGTCTTGATGTCTGCTCTTAATGTACTTTCTGCAAGTGTATTTAGTGTCTAGAAAAGCCTGATTATTCCCTCCTGATGTCCAATTCCCTGTAGGTTTGCAGGCCTGCCAGCTGGCTCTAAGTACCAGGACTGTGTGGGCACGCTGCCCCAATGGAGATGTCGCTCGTCGATACGGCATCACTGACAAGAATCCTGCAGGAGACTACTGGAAGAAGATTCCTGGGAATGTCTCACATTTAACAGGCAAGTTGGTTCTGCATGACAGTCTGTCCAAAACATTGTGATGTCTGCTTTGAGTTCTGCCTGATGGTGCTCAAGCTGACCATATGCAGGGAGAGCTGCACATGCTGTAAGTGTTTTACCAAGGATGCTTTTATGACATTAGTAAAAACCTTCTCTGGGTATAATTGGGAAAACAGATCCAAATATTATTTATTCAATGTTTAGATTTGGAACCTGCTACTGTAATTAAAAGATGGATAATTTCTGCCTTGCAGTGACCCCTCTAGACGAACTGTGGGCGATCAGTACTTCAGGATCTCTGCTCCAGCGCCTTACTAAGACCTTTAGCCATTCCCATAGTTTGCAGAAAAATAATGACACCTCTGTTCTGCTTCACACTGATGATTTTGAAGATGAATGGGAAGTGATATGAAGTCTCTCAAGCTTGTGAAGCAGTGAAAAAACCAGGAGGACAGAATTTCTGCAATGTATGTACAGAACATTGGATCTAAAAGCCACTCATATTGGACCTGTGATATTAGCACTTTTGTATTGGAAAACTGACCTGTTAAATTGCCCCCAAGCTGTGAGTTCTGATGTTTGTTACATAATCTTCTGGGAGACTCTTTAGGTGTGGCATACTGCAATTGTTATACCGTACTACTGTAGAAGCTCCTTTGGAAAAATAACTCTTAATTTAACTGTGCTAGCAATGAAAGTGAGTACTTCACAACAGCATGCACACTAATGTACTGATTTTGAGAAGGAATTCTGTTACATTAAATATTTCTCTACAGTGGAAACATTAAGCATTTCTCAATTTCTTCTTGTACTTGGAACTCCGTACCATACTGCTGGGATCACTCCCTGACTCTTGTACATACATTTAGAATTATTTTTCCTTGCAGCATGGAAGAAAATATGGTGAAGTATTTCTTAGTAAGATCTGAGAACATCATGATTATACTGTATTGTTGAAATGAACTTAGTTTGATCCATTTCCATATAAATAATTTCAAGGCTATACTAACCTTCCATTTCCAGAAATTTCATTCCTAATTTGGCTTTGTTCACAAGGTAGAAGTTTGGATTGCACCTAATATCAGGGGGACTTCTGCCCATTTCCATAGCCATCAGGAAGCTGACAGAGCTTTGGGGGTGAGTCCCAGTTTGGAATTAGAAGAGGTCGCTTGTTGGGTTTGTAGTACAAAGCAGGAATGTACAAGGCAGCTTTCATAATTCCTGTTGTGCTGTATTTGTGCCTCCAGCCAGTGCTTTAACATTTGGACTCATATTGTTTTGAGTACCAAACTTAGATGTAGGAAGAGTAAAAGGGTAATTGATAGAATTACCTATATATCCCATTAAAAAATTGTGATATTGTGAGAAAATACTTAACAATATTCTGATTTTTAGCTATGTTAGCTAAATTTTGAAGTGTCTTATACTTAACAGATGTTGCAACAGGAGTATGTGATGAACTGGGAAGTAACCTAAGTTAATCATTGCAGTTTATTTTTCTTTATACTAAATCTTCTTTGAAAGATACCTCATCTTTTTTAAGCAATAGAACTATAGATGAGAGAACCTGAGTTCAGTATGTAGGCGGAGGAGTTTTGTGTTTGTTCTAAGCTTATAAATCATCAGAATGTTTAAAGCAGCTGCTAACCAATACTGTAAAAGAGCCAGCTTGAGGAAAGGCCAAGAGTTGAAAAGTGGGGATGTTTCTGTTTTCAGAACATAACACATATGGAAAAGGATTTGTTTTCTTTTTAACCTCTGTTCTCTTTCAGAATAGTTCATGCGTGTACTGCACTAAACTTGGAACAAACATGGTGCAAGGTGAGAATGGGAATTGGTGGAGAGAGAACCAAGTTATGTCTTTTTTTTTAGTAGCACTTGAGATATTGGCTGTCAGTTCTCAGTCCAATCTCAGTCCTACAGGAAGGACAGATTTATTTCCCTTTTACAGATGATATGTTTGCTTCTTTGCTATCTCATCTCTATACAGAGATTGCCCCAGAGGGATTCTTTTAGCCTGTCTGGAAGTGGATGGTAATGGAATCAGCTTATGAAGTAACCCAGTCTGTTTTATGCAAGCATAGCTTGGTGTCTTGAGGACCCCAAAGAAGCTGAAATTCAGCTTAAAAGTATCTTATGGCAACTCCTGAGTCAATCGCTTTGGAGAAAGGACAACTTCTCTGTGCCCTCCAAGCACCAGATGCTCAAGTACAATGGCATTATTTAATAGTGACACATTTGTATTACATTTTTCAAAGTCATATTAGTAATGGTTTGAGCTTGCTAGTTGTTTATTTACTGTATAATAATGTTCCTTGCTATGGTCGTTAATATTAAATTTGTGTCAAGAGCTCTTACAGACTACTTTTTAGGGTAGTTTCAACAAAATTAGGATGGGTTTTTTTACTTTTATTTCTGTATTTAGGTTTTTGGTTTTGTTTGTGCTTTAAGACAAGTGCAATAAATTAGATTTTTAAGAAATAAGTTACTGTGGTAAGACTCATCTTTTGTATGATTTACTAGAGAGTTCTCTATGTCTGGCAATTGTGTTGTTGTGAAAGATTGTGCTTATGAAATCCCTGCTCTAATGTTGCCCCAGACAACATGGTAATTACAATATAAGGACCTAGATACTGTGAAGTTTATTTTGCATATTTTTTAAATTGTGACAGGCATATCAAGCCAGCAAAATGTTAATCTTTTAAGCAAAGGCAATTAAACACGTCTCATATTTGAATATTAAGCTTGTTGCCTCCATATTAAGGTAGTCTTGCTGTAATAGAAGTAAACAAATTTCTTTCCTTACATGCTGAACAAAAATTGAATGTTGAATACTCTAGCTCTCAGTGAAAAATACACATTTGTGGTCCCAGCTAGAAAATGGTCCAGCAGAAAATGGTGATTGTACCACGTGTGCTGTAACTGCACCCTTCCTTGAATTTTACATTATCTGAGGACTTCCTGTGTTTCTGGCATTTTACTGGAACTGCAGCTGGGGCTTAAAAGAGAACACCTTGGCTTCGCTTCCCAGAGGAGAGAGCTGTTTCCTGACTGACTCAGGACCTGGGTAACTTTGCACAAGAAAACATAACAGTGATTAATGAGGCTTCTTACTCTTAAGCACACTTCCAGCCCCAGGAATCCTGTTCAGATTCAGATGGCAGTGTCCTTGCCTAATTATCGTAGCTTTTATCTTGATAAACTGGTTCAGCTGCTTCTCTGACTCCTGCAGGGAAATAGTAGTCTCCTTACAGCACTATTATGCAGGAGTAATCCTGATGTCACAGTGTAAGGAAGGTGATTGTGATGAATTGTTGTGGAAAAGCCATCTTAGATAGATGACAATCTCTTGGTTTTCTTTGTCTCGCAGCAATAAAAGCAGGATCATGTTAAATGGTACAGAGAAGATCTTTCACTCACAAGTGTCAAAGAAAATACATTAATTGCTTAGGTAAGATAGCAGAACTGTTGATATGAAACACTTCTAGGAAAACTGAGAATGAGAAACACTTTATTATAAACTTGGGTCATTGTCTAAACATAGCTTTATTTGTGCAGGTACAAAATTTCACGTGTCTTCAGCCTTCATATCCTTTTCAAAGAGTGTCTGATGGAATGGAGCAGAATTCCCCCTTCTTCCCACACACTTTTGTGCTCATCAGAATGCTCTAACTCTCATAAAGTGCTTTTCAATAGATGAGTTCTGCCAAGCGTTTCAAAGGCACTTCTGGGTTATTTCAGACTTGTGTGACATTCTGGCTTACATTTTTGCTTTTCTCTTAGAACTCCCTTTAATGAGTGAGCTTCTGCTAGATGTTCCTGTGAGTTCTGGATAGATTTCAAGGAATAACCTTGATACACCTTTTCAGTAAATGCTGTTTGGAGTATAAAGGCTTGAAATTCAAGTGCTTTTATGCCTGTGGCTTTGCCTGGTTAATTAGCAATTAGGGAAGCATAAATAATTTATGAAGGTATGGAGTTTTCCTCATAACCTTGGTGTAAGTTCTTGGGTCTCCAGATTTTACATTAAGTATCTGTCTACATGCCATCCCTACTGTCAGGAGTAGAGAGGTAAGACTGGATAGAGGATTTCCAGCTGTAAAATGTGAGATCCAAGCTGTATTCCTCTTGCAGCCTTCCTGAAAGCAAAAGTTACATGTTGGAAATAATATTCTGGTGACAAGTAGCCAGCTAAGGAAGCTGATGGATCCCTTGCCAGGCAAAGTAGATCACCCTGATTTTTTGATAATGAGTTATTGTAGTTAAAAATAACCACTCTCATATCAGCAGGAGAGAAGAGAAATTGTAATATGTAGGACTAGATTTTAATTACTGGAAAGTGAAAGTTGAGTTGCAGTCATTATCTTTTGTGAATTACTACCACCAGAGCTCCACCAATAAAGATTAAAATGTCTGGATGAATGAAATTATCTCCCTAGTCTGCTGAATAGCTATATCTAGGTTTATCAGTTATGGATTTCTCACCGCTTGAGATGGGAGGTGAGGTTTGGGTTCAGTGCAGCAAATATTTTAGAATGTTCTGTGGCTGGTATCACACCAGAAGCTGGGTGAAATTACTGTGATGATTGCTTTGGTCCTTGAGTCTTACCTGACTTGAAATCTATTTAAATGTATCTATCAAATTGTTATAGTAACCATAAGGTTAAAATCCTGCTTGATGCTACTGTAGGTAAAAACCGTAGGAAAAGTAAAGATCTGTTTGAGAATCTTCATGTTCTTATGGATGGTGGACTTTTTATATACGTGTGTATATATATGCACATATATAAAAGCTTTGCTTTCTGTTCTGTTAAAGCTAATAACAATGATAATAAAACTCCAAAAAGTACAAAATCCTCCAAACTGAAAAAGGCCCTTTCCATTTTGGCCCTCAGAAATTACTTCTAAACACAGGGATTTTTATAGCCTGTGATTCTGGTAGAGGCATTGAATAGTAAATAGCTGAATAGCACTGAGTGGAGCTGCAGTTACAAATTAATCTTTCAAACATTATTCACTATTTCTGATACTGAAGAAACCAGTGACTTGTTTTTCCATTTTAATATACTTTTCTCATAACCTCAGCTGAGATGCACTTAGAGCAGATAAAGGAAGGAGACTTCCATTTACAACACTTGTGTTTTGAATCTCATATCCAGAGAAAATGTACCTGAAGATGTGTAGAGAATTTTATTAGCATCCTGCACTTACCATCCTGGGTTTGCACAAGTGACTGCATGCTTTATTTGTATTCAGTGGACCTGCTGTCTCATCAGTGTGGGGAGCCTTTGCCAAGAGCTCTCTGCTGTTAAGATGTGCAGAGGTATCTTGTGTATGGAATGGGGAAGTGACACAGGTGTTAACATCTCTTAAAGCATGAAATGAGAATACTCAATAGATGACTCCTTGCTGAGGCTGTTATGCTGCTGTATTTTTCTCTAAATGTGGACTGGATGAATTTAGCTAAGCTTTACTGGGTCGGGTTAAAGATCAAGCTAGCTAGATCTCTCTCAGGGGGAAAAAAAAACAAAAAAAAAACCACTGGAAGGAAAGTTGCAGGGAAGCCCCCAGCAGAATTCCTGGCATGTGTGCCTGGCTACAGAGTAGGGGGATGTACCATAGAGAATGAATTTGCTTGAGCTGCAGGGGAAAAACTGCAACTGCCAGCAAGAAACCCCACAATCCCTGGTTGTTCTAAGGAACACACCAGCCAGCTGATCATGGGAAGTGCAAAGTAAGTAGGGTAATTGCTGGAATGACTGAGATTTTACTTGCTCAGCTCCCACGCTTGTCTTGCTAAATCCATTCTGTGCCTCAACAGATGGTCTAAGGTCTGTTCCCTCCAAGAGCTGCACCCAGCACTCCAAACTGGGGATAAAAACATATGAAGCAATGGACTTGCACTTTGTTCCGTGGTGCGGTGGTGAAAGTCAGACCTTTTAAGTTATGGAGAACATGGTAAATGATCATGATAACACTTTGAAATAACATGTGTAGCACTGTTGGTTCTCTTTGTAACTGCTGTAATAATAATGCTGACCTTGTTAAATATTAACGTCGATGCCATAGGTACTTGTGTAGGAGATCTGTTAGGCTTCAGGTCTCATTAGCTGATTACTTAAAATACTGCCAACATGAGGCCTGATTAAAACAATAACAAAAAAATCTGAAACATGTGTTTGTCCATACTAGGAATGGATACACTGGGGAGCTGAATCTCCATGCTTTTAAGGGCTGCTGATGGCTTTTCATACTGTTCTTTGGAGATCTTTCTCCTGTCCTTTCATGTGTTTACATGATGCCCATGTAGAGCAAATCCTTCCAGGAAAACACAAGCAACTGAGTGTTTTGTATGGCACCTTCTTTCCTTCTTCCCCATCTTGCCATTTCTAATTGCTGTAGGATGGGAGTTGAGGTCCAGGGATGTAGTGAAGCAGCTCCTTCTACTTCAGTTTTAATAAAAAAACTGAGCTTAAACCAACAGATTTTTGTATCAGCTTTAACTTAGTCCTTTGCAGCATGTGTTTCACCATTGCTGGCTGCTTGCACTATAGTGACTTCCTATACCTGATTTTAATAGAAGACTTTTGAGATGGAAGGTAACAGATGTTGGGTTTGANTCATATTTTTCCAGATAAGTTTTCAAAGCATACCAAGCCAGGTGAACTCAGCTTTCACTTCAAAGGCCGTGCTTCATTCAGTCCCTGAGTGTTGCAATCATACAGTCAGTGATTTCTCAAAGCCACTTTTAGAAGCAGGTTGGCATCTGTCTTGCTGTCAGCTTCAGGGACCTTAAGAATAACATTGTCTCTGCAGAGCTGTACTGCCAAGAGCCCAGACTTCAGTGTCTCCCTTAGCACATTTTTTCTAGGCAGCATGGACAGGCTCATCACCTTCATAGCATTCACTGCCTCGTAAGTTCTGCCAGCCTCTGTGGGGGATAATAGGAATCTTTTGCCAATCTGGACAAATGGGTGATTTCTTATGTCTATCTCTAAGGATTCTTGCTCTAGTCTAGGGTTCACTGCTAGAGTTCCCAAAGTCAATCAGGGTGGAACACGTCAGCACAAGAGACGCAAATTGCATCCTTGATTAGTTACTACAAATGAAACTTCCTTTGTGCTGTCTTCAGGGTGAATTTCACCAAATTTCATGCAGTTTTTAATTTTAAAAGTTAATGTTGAGGGGAGCAGCACAGCCCTTCTTGTATTTACCATGTACAATTACTTTAGGACATTGAGTGACAGTGGTTTTCCAAAATAACCCATCTCTGACGTTGAGATGGGTACTTTTAAAATCCAGTGTCTAATGTACCCAACAATTAGGCCTCTCATCCAGATGATTTGCATAGTATTATCCTGTTTGCATTTTGCGTTCAAGATTCTCACCTTTTGTTACTTTTAGTTTTACAAGTACAGCTTGTTCAGAGTGAGTAGATTTAAAATAGCTATTCCCAAATTCTTGAGTGGGTTGACCTGGGTCAGCACTAAAACTTCCTTGTAGATTTTCCTTTTTCCATCTAGTTCTTAATAGAAAGCACCACAGAAGCTTTGTACGCTTCTGCAAACAAATGTGGTCCACTTGGCAGTGCCTGATGAAGCATCTTTGAGAACCACTGCTCCAGAAAGACTGCTGCAGTGGGAATATGCACACTGCTTTCGCCCAAAAAAATAAAAGAAAATAAATCTGAGTTTATTTTTATTAGCACTGGTATTGTTGATCTCTTGACTTATATTTAGCTGTTCTCCCAATAACAGAGTATCTGAATCAGTTGTCATGTTAAGCTCTGGAACTGAGCTTAACATGACAACTGGTCACAGTCATAACCACTCTCACTAGAGGAAAAACAAAATTTTTATTTTACTGTTTTGGAAAAACACTTTGTGAAAACACACCCAGGCAAGTAGGGAATACTGGGATGCTTGTCTTTCATATTTAATCTTATATTTATTCATGGCAGAGCTTTCACTACAACTGGCCCTGGATAGGCTTCAGGAACATTATTAGTAGGACCTAAGGCTTTGCCATATAACATCTCTGGAGGCAACTCTGCTTATGTTCAGCCAAGTAAGATGTTTTTGGAAGCTATCCCAAGCAAGTGATTTTCTGTAATAAATGCATCTTCTTTCTATAATGTGATAGTCTTCCCTCTTTGGCAGTGACTCATCGAATTTTAACATGGATGACACTTGAGGAAGGAACCATGGTTTTTTTCCCCCTCTCTTTATCCCAATGTCTCTGCTGTAGTCCACATAAGAAAGGGGTATCTTTGGAAGCCATTCTGTGCCACTGGTTGGGAAATAGGAGTATATCTTTTCAAAACATAGTCAAGTCATAGGAGGCCTGTGGTAGTGGTTTTGTGTAATATTTGCAGTTTTGTTCCTGGTTTGAGGTGAAGTCTTTGGCATTGCATTGCATAGTGCTAATGTAACTTTGTTTCCCTCTGATACTGATATGTTCACATCAAGGTTACTACAAACAGCTGGAAGCACCTGAATTTCAGGAAAACATTCTGAGAAAACCACTATGAGCAGAGATAATGCTCCCCCTTGGGGAGGGGGCAGGGATGGAAGTGAAAGAGTCTTGAAAGAATACCTACCTTAATTCGTGGTTGCTAGGGCAAGTAGAAGTAAAATTATGGTTTCAGGGAATGTTGAAGAAAGTAATTCTGACCTGTGGAAGATGAACAAGGAAAGAACAGGCTTAATGGCAGGAAGCATTTCCTTATCATTAGACTTATTACGTTGTGCTGTCATCAGGAAATGGTGGCAGTTCCATTCCATGAAGCATTTAAGATTGGACAAAGGGAACAATTCCTGTAATTACATGAAGGAATGAGAACATCTGTCTGTCAGAAGCATTTAATGTTCTATTGCTTTGCTTGATTCTTTCATATAGGTGGTATCACCTTGCTTTCACTTCTTTAAGTACTCTTATGTCCCTTCACGTTCTGCTTGGTAGATCTGAATGACATTAATAGAAAGTCAGGAATTTTGAAGGTAAAGAATGAGTGCATCTTCCTTTGATGTCATTTTCACAGAATCACAGAATATTACGAGTTGGAAGGGACCCACAAGCATCAAGTCCAACTCATGAATGAATGGCCTGTGCAGTCATTTGGTGCTGTGAACACACAGCAGTTTTACACACCAGTCCTCCAGCACTTCTCTAACCCCTGAGAACATTCGGGGCTTATTGATGGCCTGTGTGAAAACAGTGCTTTTTATTGTGGAGGAGGCACAAAAGCAATGCCACCAGCAGGCTAGTAACACATGACATCACCTGTAAGAGCTGTAACATAACTAGGGTTTGGTTTGGTTGTTTTTATTTTCAGAATCAATATGTCACAAGCGTAAATAAGAAAGATTCCTTTGACCGCTGATGATTTGTTATTACAACAATTTGGGAGACTTGTAAAAGGCAAATGGTTAGGCTTGTGTAGTACATCCTTTTTTGTTACACTCTAGGTGCTGGTTCCAATAGTCTTTCTCCACAGAGGTGATCCCTGCCAAGTGGGTACTCATGTATGGTATCAGTCTTTGACTTCAACAGGCCTGAGCTGTCCCTTTATTTATTAAATGGTCATTCTCCCCAAAACCAACCATCTCATTGTTTTATTGTGGTAAATCAGCAGTAAACTTGTCTTTACCTAAATGCAGATTGAGAAGGAGAGCAGACAAACCGGAAAGAGGAATTGAAGGTTTGCTGCTGACAGACTGACTGGTCAGGCAGTTCCCAGAGGCTGCTCAGAAAGGAGCAAACTGGAGTGGTGAGCAGAGTGAGGTGACCTTCACTACCCAGTTCAGTAGGATGTCAAGCCTGGAGCTTACAGTTGAGGGTGTGGGCTTGAGAGCAGCATGATGGGCAGATACATCCTACAGCAATAGAAAAGTGAGCAACAAACCCAATAGAGTTATATTTTCCCCCTAACCCATAAAGAACTATGTTGCAGAGGCCTGGGAACTAAGAAGGCAGGTAGAAATGCCAGGAGCATTGAGCTACTTTCATGTTTTGATACCACAAAGAACACCAGTTTTCTGTAGGCTCAGAGCTCAAGACTTGCTATCACAGGGAGTTCAGCCCTTCTGCCAGCTGAGCTAAAAGTCATCAGCTTGGATAGCCAAATTGGCTTTTTTCTTCACAGGCAGCAGCTAACAGAGAGGTAGGACATGTCTTTCTGCCATGCTGCATTTAATGCCAAGGCCACCTGTGGCCAACGTGGCATTAAAACAGCACGTTCGGTATGGGTCCCAACAGCAAGGGTGTCTCCTACAGAGTGAGCTGCATCAGTGGCAGGTTTGGATCTGAGTAAAGCTTCAGTGTAGCCTAATTAATGAATAGGGCCTGGTAAGGTCACAGTCCAAAGCAGGGATTTGGTTACATAAATTTCTATGCTTTTGTTTTAATAGGGAGTCTACACAAGATTTGTTTGGTATCTGAGCAACCAGCTTCTAAAGCATCAATTCCCAAGTAGGAGGCAGGAAAGGCTTCTTTTGATTCTGGAACAAAAGACTTCCAAATACCCTCCCAGCTCTGTGTCCTTGGTTCGATACAGTACAGTGCCACTTCCCATGCATGAACTGCAAATGCTGAAAAGGTGAATAGATGCAGATTCAGACTACCAGCTGGGACTTATTACCTCCCAGAGAGAGTACTAAGTGCTGCTTAGCACCCTCTGAAAGGCACAGCATTTGCTCAGCAGAGCTTTTCTTTCTGAGTTGGATGTAGGCTGAGCCAAGCTCTGTGCCACTTCTTCCCTCTCCTGCTTGGCTCTAGCTCAGAAAATTACTCCCTCACTGTCAGGGCTAGTAATGTAATTTGTTCCCCCTTTTTTCCTCCCCCATCATTCAGCTAAAGTGGAAAGAGGATGGGAACACACGAGAGTCCTGCTGTTTGAGCAGAGCATTGTGGTTCTCTCTGTAGCCCCATGGGGCTCAGCTGTGCAGTACAAGCACCTGCCTGACAACCCCAGGGCTGGTACCAGCAAAAATGCTGTTTGCAGGTGCAGCATGGACTATTGCAGGACAAGGTCTGTTGCTATCTGGCTTGTGTTGTGAGTGCCTCTGAGATTTGAAGAGTTAAAGGCCGCTGCAGTGGCCACTGCAGGGCAATACAGAGCCAGAGACATCTGGTGATAAGAATATTTGCTGATGTTACTGATAAGAATGTTTGCTGATGTTACTCAGAAAAAGCTTGGCCTCAGAAGCTGGGATTTGGCTGCTCTGTGTCTCTAAACTGGCAAGGGGAGAAAATGTGATGTGAGTTGGCTGTTCACCACGTGGGCAGTGGCTCAGTAGCACAGGCATATAGTTACTGGTCATATCTAAGCATGTGTGTAAGCACAGCTGATACCATGTGGTACCAAAGGATCAGGAACTGGGGTTCTCAGCATTCATGATAAAAGTGTTGTGGTGCTTGGCCCCAGTGTCTGCCTGGCCATGCTGTCTTCCCAAAGCCCCAGGTGCCTCCTACTCTGTGCCTCCACAGGGGCCTGATCTCACTGAGGAGCTGGCACTTACCCAGTCTCTTGAACAGTGAAGGACAGCTTCGATGCTCTTTGCCCATTGCCATGCTGGTAGTGTGCTTCCCCTGCATCCTGAGAGCAGGAGTGTAAGTGCTGGGAGGGGTCAGTGGCAGACAAAAATCTTGGGACAGGCTGTGCTGGAGAGAGGACTTTGTTCCTGACAGAAAGAATGGGGGGTGGAGTGCCTCTCTCTGCACACCCAGTCTGGGGTGGTGACTCTGAGGAAGAATGACATTCTCATAGAGACCAGAGTGACTGGAGCAAAGGATTATGAGGAAATACACCTTGCATCTTTCACCTAGAGCTTGATACCACAGCCCTGGCTGATGGGATGGTAGATTGCTGACCTGTTATGAAGGTTGGGATGATGTTTCTGGATGTGAACTGCTTGTCTCTGGCCAGGATGTTGTACAGATCTCCAACACCTCAGCTGATGTTCTTCATAGTGAAGGCAGCCTGGATTATATGTAGCTGGCATTTCACTTTGAAGGAAATAACCTGGTTTTATCCTTCAAAATATTCTACCTGCTGAGTGACTCAGTGAGTGACTCACCTGGTCTGCCCTCCCAGCAGCTCTGACCTCAGGGCTGTCTCAGAAGGTGGTTTTCTGTCAGGGCATTCATGGTGGAACTACAGCCCTGATTCTGCTGGCAGGGAAAATGAGGCAGCAGCAGCAAAGCTGAGTCAAACCTTGGGCATCTGAAGAAGGAGGCAAACCCAAGGGAGTGCCACACTCTTCCCACTGGCATATGAGTGATTTTTCCAGAATGCTGAGAGCTCTGCAATGGTTCTGTGGCTCTACAGTGCTTTCAGCAATTTTCCTAAGCTCTGGGGCCCTTAAGGTCCCAGCCCTGCTCCTGCTGGGAGAGCCTGCAGATATGTTACCAGAAGCAATGTGCCCCTCTCCTCACAGGAAAAGTGGACAAGCAGTTGTTCAGATCACCTCCTTTACTACCTGGGGAATTTTATCCACAGCCCTGACTGAGCATGGCATTAGCAAGGGACTGAAATCAGTGTGAGACTCTGCATCCCTCTGTCTTGTCACTTTGAGTCACTAACCATCAATAGCTTTCCTTATTGCAAGGGTGGGAGAGAGCAGGAGAGCACTAGCAGATGGTTTTAGAGGAAAGCATGTTCAGAAACTCAGCTTCTCAAGGGATTTCATTCTCTCTCTTACTGTGAGTTAGAAATTACTTATCCTTTTAGGCTTTTCTCTAAAATGTTGCCTCTAACGCTGTCAGGAAAATGACATCACAATAATAATATGAGTGTGATGTAGTATGTGTTTACTGCAATTTACTTGCACTATTAAAAATAAAACCCCCTAATGATTATAAAGTAAAGCCTGAATATTAAGAGCATGATGACAAAAACACCCCTTACATCAAAACAGTAATTACCACTGGGACAGGAACAAAGGAGCAGAGGGACAATTTTGGGTGAAGTTGTTTTGCTGGCTGAGAGAGAAGACAGGGCTGCCCAGTCTTCCAAACAGAGTCAAGGTCTTTGTACACTGCCTGGTCACTGCTGTGAGGACAATCAGTTTGCCCTCAGAGCCATGAGACTGTGGGAGAGGAGCTGTGGCACTCACAGCAAACCGTGAGGGAATCAGGAGGCCAAGAGGCAGGGAGGGTGCTGCCCTGCTTGGAGCTGAAAGCTGCTCCCTGTCCTGTCTGAGTCAAGTCCTTTCTGCCTGGAAGTCTCTCCTCCCTTGGCCTCCTTCCATTGGTTTCCACAGAGAACCCTGAGGGAAGGACTGGTCTAGCATTAATTGGTCATCTCCCTCTCGAGGTCCATGGAGTTCACAGCCCTTGGGTTTGCCTTAGTTGGGGAGCACAGGGAAGGGGAGACTGGTCCATGGTCACCCCTCATATCCCAAGCGTGCAGGTGTCTTGCCATGGCTCCTGAACTGGGGAAATGAGCTTTTCAAGCCTAATTTGCTTTCCTGAAGGAAAAACAGGTCAGCTCTGTTTCCCATTAGATTTCCAGTACAGGGAACATTAACATTACAACAGCTGGAGAGTCTGGAGCTCTCACAGGATCCTGGCTTACTGGCTCAGACTTGCTAAAACTTTGCTCAGAAAGCTGAAGTGTGGGACAGATCAAAGTTCCTTTCTACCTTCCTTGCTTCTCTGAATTGTCTCTGCCTCTCTCCTTGCTGATTCAGATCCTTTATGGTCAACTCTCACATTTGTATTAAGAAAAGAATATTTTTTTCCTACAGAACAAGCAGGCAGGGTTGATGGCAGGGCATGTTTTGGGGTTTAGGGACAGATGGGAGATTAAGGTTAGCTGGATGGCACCTTTGCTTGACTCAGCTACAGGTTTCTCAGAGAGTCTTGGAAGTACCACAGTTTAAAAATCAATGAAGTAAGGTTGGATTTAAAGCTGTAAATCAATCAGATGTGATAAGCCCAACATGGAAACTGCTGGTCTGGGTCATATACAATTTAGACTAGATGACCGGGCTCTCCTGGCTTTAGCAATAATTCCTAAACATGATCAGTTTCTCTTCATTTGAGGCTTCTGAAGATTTGCTTTGTTGATTTATGTGATTTTTTTCATTTATCAACTAAACCACTGGGCAAACAGATCCTGGTTGTTTCAGAGGTCATCAGGGCAAGTGGGGGCAATCTTTGTACCCCAGCTAACTTGGTTCCTTTTCTTGTTGCAGCAGGGAGGGATCGCCGATGTTTTTGCAAACTGTATTTGTGTTTCCTGCTGAGTTAGGTTTTGTGGGGGAGCCCAGCTCCTTCCACTCTTGTGCTGCACATGCACCTGTACCTGTATGGTGGGAAGAGGAGTAAATCAGTGCAAGCCTTGCAGCATCATAGATGAGATTCTTGGTAATAGAGTTTGATGTGGTCTGAGCAAGTCATAAGCAGAACTTCCTTTTCACATCTTGTAGCTGGAGGAGGAGAGACACTGGGAATGAATGGCTGTGTAGCCTCAGACAGGTTCTGACACCAGGCAAGGATGGAAGTACTGTTATTAACTCAGATGTTATGAAACTTGGTTTGCAAGGATTTACAGTGCTCTTTAAATATTAAGCACATGGCACGAGTGCCTTGTTTGCCTGGATGGGATGATGCAATGCACAAGGATCTGCTGATGTCAGTAGATTTCTTATACTGCAAGTCAAAAACTCATATGGCTTGAACACCAAATGCAGGACAAATAGGGATTAGGAAACAAACCTGGCACTGTGGCCCCTTTCTAGCCTTGATCTTTCCTTGTCTCTGTGCCAGGGTAAGAGAAGACTTTTGAAGAGCATAAATACAGCTTTTAAACAAGTTACTCAAAATTACAATAGACTTCCAGCAGACTCTAGGTGGGCTAAACTTTGGGAGCTGAAGAGAGGAGTCAGTTGCAGAATCAGAACTAACTCAGTACTTTCTCTCTCCCCTTGCTTTCTGAATGAAAATGTTTCAGGCCTTTTTTACCTGTCACTGCAAATAAAACCACTTTGTACTACAAGGTGTGTAGTATACATATGTTTTGGTTTGAAAGTGCTTGAGCAACCCATGGGACATACCTATTAGATTTCATCACTGTTTCCTGACAGAACGTAGTTTTTTAGGGGACTAACTATAACCAAGCTTTTCAGGAAAGCTGGTTCTATCTACTGCCATACATGCTTTTGGAGAGCCATTTCCTATGGATGAGTAATTTGCCTTGTGTAACAAGATTAACCTGTGCAGGTAAGATAGAAGCTTTTAAGTCTTATCTCCTTACTCGTATGCTCCCGTGGTGTTAGGACTTGGTGAATCTTCTTTCCCACACCTTTGTGGCCAGCTCCCTGGCTCTAGCACCACAGTCCTCTTCAGTGACATAATCACTGTCCATGTTTGCTTTATTAAGCTTGTCAGTGGCGGCGCAGCTGGCACTTATTGGTATTTTTGTTCCAAGAGATGGAAAACTGAATGGGCTGTAGAGCCTGTACTCCACCGTGCCCTAAAGGGGGCAGAAGACACAGATGCGCTGGCAAGTCAGTCTGAGGAAAACTGATGCTGCTATTGCTTGGTCTGTAAACAAAAGACTGCTGTTTCCAATGCCCCATCCTTTCTCCAAGCTGTGACTCTGTCTGAAAAACAAACCTGGCCCCAGCTGGGTGTGCGATCCGCGTGGTGCCCGGTGTAGTTTGCCCACAGCTCCTCCCCAAATGCAGACACCAGGAGCCACACACAGGGAGGGCTCTTGGGCAGAGCCATCCCAGCGTGGGCTCGGCCCCAAGTCTGACTCCTGTCTGAGAATAACAGGAAGGGCACAGCAGTCAGCTGGCTTTGGACTCATCACAGCATGTTGGGGGGATCCGTTCTGTTTGTTGAAATGAATTACCCCAGAGCTGGTGGGAGGCCTCTAGGGAGCCACAGGGCAGCCTTTGCCTCAAATTTCTGTTGTGTTAAAGGGCTCATTTGAAAGTGTAGCATGTCCTGCCCAGCCTGTTGTGCTGTTCCACTGTGTAATTACTCTCACAGCTTGGGAGCAGGAGCATCTTCCAGCTCTCAGTTCAATCAACCAACCAACTCCCCACTGATGAATCTCGTTATGTCTTTGTCAGCAAAGCTGATAAACATTCCCTCCCACCCCCAGCTCTGTCTCTTCCACCACCTCATGACACTTTGCCATGTGCAAGTGAGACCTGACTGCTTTACTACTTGTCTGTTTTGAAAGATGTTTCTGCAACATTATTACAGAAGCAATGGGGAACATATTTGCTAATAAAGAATGTAGCAATATAGATATTTAATTTTTTTTTGAAGTGGCTAGGTTTAGAAGATTAGGATAAATCGCTGGATTTCTGTATTTTTGTAATCAACAAGGCAGCTGAAGAGAGTAGTTAGAATTGTTCCATGTTTTCCAGCAAGGAATTTTAATTTCCCATGGTAATGGGTTTGAGCATGTATCAGCTTGGTTTCTTAGGAAAAAGGAACATTTTCTCTTCTAGGAAACATTTTCAGTGCTATCAGGCTAAGAATAGCAATCTTCCGTTTTTTCTAAAGTTTCAGAAGTATGGCTTATCTTTTATTGTGCATGCAGTAGAGAGATTATTTTAGATGAAATACCACTCTGCTCTGCTGAAACACTAACAGCTTAGAGCACCTAATTCTGTGGTTTTCTTTTTCGTTCCTTAACCAAAATTAAGTTCATGTGCCTTGAACATGACTCTTCTCTACTAAGCACATCAGTTTCTTGATGACCCTAGAGGGAAGAGCAGTGCTGAAATAGTTCAAGTGGCAAACAACTTCCTGGCTGTGAATTTAAGCAGTGAAACAAAACCCTACAGTTTCAATGACAACTTCCAAGAACAGAGCCAAGGCTCCAGTGCTGTGGCCCAGGAGATCACTATCATGTCAGGGCCAGTGGAGCCAGCAACGACAGTGCCCTGCAGAGCACGCAGGGGCAGTGCCAGTTACACCCGGAATGCTGGAGAGTAAAGGTTGCACAGCAAAGAACTGAAGCTGTACCCTTTGCCTGGTCAAAACACAAGTGATAGAAGCAGGACATTATCTCAAAAGGGCTTTTTGATCTGGAGCAGCTGTGAGGATGTTGTTTGTACCTTAGAGCATCTCAGAAGGGGTAGCTGGGGACAGTCTGGATATCTAAGCTACTAATCTGGTATCCAGAGTGCACACCAAGACTGTCATGGTGCTCTCAGCTGAACCTGAGCCATCACACACTGATGGGGAGTGGCACTGGAATGGTCAGAATCCACTGAAAAAAGCTATGATCTAGGATCCCGGGCTAATTGTCATTCCTCTTTACATCCCTATGGGAATAGATAGCAGGCTGGCCCTCCTGCTCTGAGCTTCCCTCCTCATCCTGCAGCAATCACACAGAGGGGCTGCAGGGTCCAGCCCTGCCAAGGCAGGTACATTTTTGGCCACAGCAACGTGTGTGCTCCATCTCTGCCTGACAACAAACACCTAGGCCCTCCAAGGGGAACAGAGACAACTTTAGAAGGAAGCCAACTGTTACTTATGCATATTTTAAAATACATTTTGTTCAGATGCACATCCTTGCCAGCCTTGTTTAGGGAAGTTGTAACAGTATCTGGCTTCTCTTTGGTCTTGTGTACAAGACAAGGAAGTTTTCATCTGTGCCTTTAAAAAAACCCCGCATCTCTGCCAAGATGTATTAGGAGAGCTGTAAAAAAGGAGTCATCCTGTTCCAGGACGGCAAGGCTTATGTAACAGGGAAATCCTAACAAAAAGATACTCCCCCACCCTGCACACGCTTTTCCAAGGCACATGCCCCTCCAGGGTTTTCAGCTGCTTGATTTGTATTTTGATCACATCTGCCACTGGTTTATTCGGATGTATTTACAAATATGTTTTTCCACATACCCTCATTTGTACATGCCGTAGAACGTCTTTATAAAATGCAGCACAGCCCTCACCTCACCACAAGGATCTTTAAATAAAATATTGTAAAGTGCCAGATACAATTCTTTTAAAAAAATACTGTTCTCAATAAAACAGATACTTGGCCACTGTGCTAGCAGCTTTGTATATTGATACATTTTTAGCACAAGTCTGTTTCTGTCAGGTGAGCAGGAGGCTCTCATACCACCCCTCTAGCTCTCCAGTTTCAAGTCCAAAGGCTTTAGAAAATGAGGCAAAGGCAGATTGTCCAGAGCCTCTGGGAAGTGCTCAGGTGAAATGGTCCTGATCAAGACACGCATGGCTCCGACAAACAGCGATGGGGGAGCTAAGCCCACCAGGCACTGGAACCTGTTCTCCCCCAGGAGGTCCTGCCACTGCTGCCGGTTGTCCAACAGTTGCTGTTTCATGGCAAACTTGAGGTCCTGAGGCACGAAGAGGAAGAGGCAGTCGAGGCAAAGGAGCTTGGCACGCATGTTAGCTGCCGGCATGTGGGAGATCTGCTGCAGCAGGGTGTCGAGGGGGGTGTTCCCAGCGCTGTCCTGCAGGCAGGGCGACGCGCCGTGCCCCAGCAGCAGGAGCAGGCACTCGGGCCGCACCAGTTCGCAAGCCATGTGCAAGGCTGTCTTGCCGCCCTCCACGCGGCTGCAGCCCTGGCGGTCCAGGTGGCCGGCTCTGTCACTCGGGGATAAGGCTTGGATGGCCTTAAGGATTCGGAAGAGCACCCGGACGCGGTTGTAGCGGACGGCCATGGCCAGGTGCGGGGCTGACTGGCAGCAGCTGAAGCTTTGGCTGGGCACGGCCAGGGCACTCTGGGGAAACTTAGTGAGCAGGTGCCGGGCGTAGGGCTGGTGGTCGTGCACCAGCGCGTAGAGCAGCGCCTCCGAGGGTGAGTACACGCTCACCTTGCCTCCGTCCTCCCAGTGGAAGACCTCCATGGTCCGCATGTCCTCCAGGAACCAGACGGGCAGCAGGTCCCTCACCGCCTGGTAGAAGGCGAAGGATGATTTCTTGCACTGCTTCTGGGACTGGGCGCCGCAGCCGCCGACCCAGCGGACGCTCCAGGGCATGGCGTGCGGCCGGGCTCCGCCGAGGGCTGCCTCCCACCATCGGCCCGGACCTGCGGGAGCGGACGGGCGGTCAGTGCCGGGCGGCCGGGGCTCCCCGGGCTGCTTCCGGGGCTCGCCGGGNGCTCCCACTGCACGGGACGCCCGTGTCCCCGGTACACGGAGACCCGTAAAAGAAAACGGCCTCCCCTCAGCGCACAGGACGCCCATATCCCTGGCGCATGGGAACCCGGTACGGGGAAACGGCCTCCCCGCGGTGCACTAGACACCCTAATTCCCGAACACGGAGACCCGGCATAGGGGAACGGCCTCCCCGCAGTGCACAGGGACGGCCTCCCTCCCCCCGGTGCCGGCGCTCACCTCCCCGCCGGTCCCG
>VXAC01006317.1:801007-840759 GCA_013399225.1 Rhipidura dahli
CCCCCCCCCGCCGGTCCCGCAGTGCCGCCCGTACCGTGTCCGCTGCAGTGGAGGGGCAGGAGGCGGGAGCGCCGCGCGCCGCCGCGGGGCCCTTTTATGGCCCCTCCGCCCGGGCGGTGAAGGTCGGTCAGGACCGGGGAACTGTCCGGCCAACGCCGATTGGCCGCCGCCCCGGCGCCCCGGCAGCCCATTGGCTGCGCCGGGAGGACGGGGCCCGGCGCCCGCGCGTGCGTCACGGAGGCAAAGTTCCAAGAAACTTGGCTGAGGGCTCGGAGTCCCGCGGGGGCGGGGCGGGGGCCGGGGCCTGGGGGTCGGGGGGTACGGGCTGAGGGGGCCCGGGGGCGTACGGATCGGGGTCCCCGAGGGTACGAGTTCCCAGGAGTGCGGGGGTCTGTGGTCCCAAAGGTATGGAGTCCAGGTACATGGTGTGCTGAGGGTATGGGACCCTGTGGATAAGGGATGCAGAGAGCAGAGGACACAGTGTCCCCGGGAGCATGGGATCCTGAGACTGTGGGACCCGGGGCGCACCAGAGCCTGGACACATGGGTGAAGGGCACATGGCGTGTGGGCCGCAGCGGGGCTGTGCACAGGGGCTGTGGGACACCCGGGCCCCCGGGCGTGGGAGGCCGCAGACGTGCCGTGCCCGGGTACACGGGTGCCGGGGCTGGCGGTGTCACACCCCCTGCCCGCCCTGGCTGGGCCAGCCTGCCCTGTGCCGGTTCTTGGCTTGCCCCCTGCCTGCCTGCGTGGGTGGCTCGTGCTGGGGCCTGGCACGGCCCTTCGGGCGGTGCACGTGTGTGCACATGTGCTTGTTGCTAAACTTGTGGCTATCGAATGTCTCCAGAGAGTGACATTTGCCTGCAGCCATTCCCTCTGAGAGGCACCTGTCAGGTCTGGGCTACAGAAGAGCGAGGAGATGGTCATGGCATGGGGTGAGCCTGGCACTGCCCAGGGCCCTGCACTAGGGGCTCCCCTTGGCTTCTCTTGACTGCACCTGCAATCCCTTGGCCCTAAAATGCATGTATACAGGTAAGAGTCACACATTGGAAAAGCAAGTGCTGAGATCTGCTCTCCCCTAAGGCCTCCTTACTGACAGCAAATGCTGGGATCTGCTCCATCCTTGTCCCCCTCAGAGCATTTCCTTCTTCCTCTGTGTGTTTCCTCAGAGCATTTCCTTCTTCCTCTGTGTGTTTGGCCCGTGTCTCCCTTTCTTGCAGTCATTGCCCTCTCAGTCAGGAAGATTAGACTCCCTGCCATCTGCAGGTGGGTGATGCCAATCACTGATGGGTTCATGGACCACAGCTCTGGTTTCTCTGTCCTTGGAGTTCTCTGCTGCTGTTAGCTGCTGGAATGGGAGACACTCGTGCACACTGAGGGGGATTGCCAGACATGGGCTGAAATGCTCTGTTTCCCTGCAGCCCTCTCTGTGAAGCTGCTTGGGAGGCAGAAAGGGAGCCCACATCACGCTACCAACCGTCCCCATGCCCCTGATGAGCATGAAGCTGGCGAGGAACAGCCGTCCCCTTTGTCGTGCCTCTTCTGAACCACCATTCAGCCAGGGAAACAATGCCTAAACTGTGCTTGGTTCGCTGTGTAACTTCTTCCCTGCCATGCAATGCTCACACCAAACCCTGGGGATCTGTGAGAGGCAGTGCAGGCAGGTGGGGGAGCTGGGCACAATACTGCACGCCACTGTCATACTTAAAAACTCTCGCTGACCACATCTGAGGGAAGAGAATAAAATAACATCCACTGAGCTGCTTTGCCGGAGAGAATTAGGTCCAGCATTTGTCAGCACGATTCATCATCCGAGGATCCCCGCGGATCCACCACAGCTCCTGGCGTCTTGGATGTCAGCCACAGCACAGAAAATCCTCTTTGACCACTCATTTCCGATTCCAGGTGAAAACCCATTAAAGGCAGCCGCTTCACCACTCCCTGCTACCACCAGGGCAGTTACCTGTCAGTTGCCTCCTATGACTGCAGGCGTGGGATACCTTGTACCAAAGTGCAGCATCTAAAGAAATTGTTTAAAAAGAGCTGATTCTACAGCTCTTCCTTTGTGCCTGCCTATGCCTTGCTGCCCGTCATTGAAGGCAGTGGTACCTGCCACATCTCCGTGTGCTGCCTGCTCTGGGGGATGCCCTGATGAGAATCCCAAATCCTCTTCCAGCTGTTGCCAGGACATCGCCAGTGATTTGGATGTCCAGTGTGGTGATGTCAGGTTGCCCAGCCGCTTCTACTCATCCTCCACACATGCCTGGACAAGCCAAGCGGTGTCATTAGCACAGTTGCAAAGCCAAATTGGCTTTTGTGTAGGAAATTAATGTCTTTGGTGGAGAAGTGGGACTGTTATTCACAGGCCAAGCTCTCCTGTAGAGGTCGTGGGAATGCTTACAACCATAGTGAGCTTTGGGCCTCAGCACTGGCTTAAAAATAGGCCAGAGTGTGCCAAGTCCTTTTGGCCTCACAGCTGGTGGGTAACCCTTTGCAAATTTTATTTGTCACATACATTTGAAGTGGGAGCCTGCCTGCAGGAAAGGCAGCCTGTCTGTGGACTGCACTGGATTACATTTGCCTCCAAAATTGTTTATAGGGTGCTCAGCACTAGTGATGTAACAGGACAGCCCAGAAATGTTTTAATTTTCTGATATGTAGAGTTTTTTGCACAGACCCATGAACATGACTTGTTTGTTTGCAGTCCAGCCCGGTTTTACTCACTTTGAATTAAGTAACTGATCTTATTACTGATCCGACTATGAGAGGGCTTATCACAGGTTCCTTGGCACATGACAGAGATTACTCTGGCGGTGCAACCACATCCGAGTAATGTGACGTGTCCTCTCAGAGCTATTTTTGTCTTCACCCTCCTCTGGGACCTTGATCCTTTGGTTTCTCCAGCCAGTGACCAACTAAAACCTTCTTAATACTACGGAAACCCCAACTACGTAATTGGACGAAGGGAAAAGCTCTGCCATTTCTTGTGGCAGACGTCATTTGCTTCCTAAGGCTTTCATTAAATTAAGGGCAGGATTATTTTGACTTAATAGACATGACTGTGGGTGTAATTAAAAGTAAAATAAAAATAGGCACTATGAGGGACTACACTGAACATAGTCTAGTGCTGGGTTTGAGCATGAGATTGAAGCTGGGCAAAGAGTACATCCCTCATTCTTGAACAGGGCTGAAGGATACAGGGTTTACTCCAGTCCTGGCAAAAAATTTGTGCATGGGTTTGACTCTGAACACTTACCAGTCTCCTCTGGAAGAAGGCAGGCTCAGGAGCAAAGGTTAGCAGAGTTTGGATGACAGTTCCAGACCCGTGGTGGGCTGGAGCAGCACAGCTGACACTTCACTTTAAGCCTCTGGGATCTTTGTCAACAAGTCAGAGAGAAATGCCTAATGTCCTATTTAGCTAAAACTGCCACGTTTTCAGAGTGAAGCAAGGAATGAGGAGAGTCAGGGGTTTTGTAGTAGGGACACTGGGCTGGCATATACACACTGTATGTTCCCCTCTCACCATAGGTACAGTTTAATCTCTCTGTGCCACCACCATCCCAGCTGCACAGGGGCTGCAGTAATGCTGCTTTGACCTTCCTGTTTTAGCTGGTTCTTTAGGTCAGGGATAATATGCAGGTGTATTGTTTTGGTCCTTGGGGTCCTGGCTCTGCATGGAGAACCCTCTGCTCTGCTGTGTTAGACAGGAAACAGAGACTGGTCATCCTGTGGGGAGACACAGTTGCAGAACTGCTGGCAGTCACTAGACAGGATTTGTTCTCCTCTGGTAAGGACATGCCATGTGAGGAGGCGGATGGCAGCCCCAGGCACTCTGTTCGGCTCTGATGAATAATAGCTGTTGCTGACACCTCGTGGAAGCCTCACACAAACATTTTCTCAGAAACCTTTTGGTTTCATTTCTCCCGCTGCTGCTGGTTCCCCACCTGATGAACTTGTCCTTTGTTTCTGTCATCTCAGGGCCCTTGGCTGCCTGCAGCACCAGGGATGGGAAGGCAGCAAGGGAAGCTGCTTGGGGCTGCCTGGTAAGGAGTGAACGTCTTCTTCCTGCATGGTGGTGAGTGAGGGCTGTTCACCGTGGATGGCTTTTGCAGATCAGATGCAGAGAGGAGAGCACCTCCCTCCTATACCCACCTGGGCCTGTAACACCTATCATGTACACGCCTTTTGTGTGTCTCTTTGCCCATCTCCATTTTTCAGGGGAGCATTTTGGCAAGTGGCTGTCCTTTCATTTCAGAATATCAAATCACTTTGGAAAAGATACAGAAGTTTTTCTGGGAAGTGCAAAAATACATTCATTTGAGGAACAAGACTGCTGATTAGAGAGTCAGCAGTGATCTGGGTTGGGGCAATGCTCCTGGCTCCCTTGCTGGAACCATCAGACAACATCACCCTGTCCAGGGGAGGAGTCATGGCCTTGAAACTCGCCCTGTTCTCATGACTCACCATTGCACTGTCTAGCTCAGCATCCACCTCTTCTTCCTCCTCAGTCTTCATTTGCATTACAGTCAGTCTCTGCTTGCTTGACTTTGTGTGAATCACCATTTCACACTGAACCTGAGCTGCCCATAACCTCAGCTGCTCTGCTTTCTCTGCTGTGTTATAGGGTCAGCTCCATCCTTAACCATGGCATGAAAGAAAAATCTGCTTTGGAAACAACAAAGTGAGCAAGTCTTCTCTTGTTACTTTTGTTTCCTGGCTGCTGCTGAGAAAATTCCAAGAACCTGCATCCCAAATGATTCTTGATGGAGTAGGTTGCCCAGAGAGGTGGAGGAGTCTGGATCCCTGGAGATGTTAAAAAGCTGCCTGGACACAATTCAGAGTAATGTGCTCCTGGGAACTCTGCTTGAACAGGGGGGTTGGACTAGATGGCTTCTAATGGTCCCTTCCAACCTTACCCAATTTTGATTTTTGGGAGCCCAAGTGAAGCTCTGATCCATTTTATTTTGGAAAGGAAATCTTTCCCCTGGCTCTGTAGGAAGTATATAATGTGAGGGTTGGCTGCTGTCAGACATCAGTCCCAGCTGATGAGAGGCTGAACTGGTGTCATGGATTTGTTCAGGGTGCCCATCAGTGGGATAAACCAATTTTTAAGGCTTTGCAACTTATTTTTCATTACGGTTCCTTGATAAAGTGGTCTGGCAGAGTGAGGTGGGCAGCAAGGTGATGAGCTCCTTCAGCTGCAGCTGTTTTGCAAGCCCTCAGGGATGCTCACCCGCTGTCATCAGTGTTCTCTTCACCTTGGCTGGGTTCACAGCCCACTTCTCATTAAGCCTTGATTTTGGCACCTGTAATACAAGAGCCACATTTATCCTTTTGGAAACTTATGAGAACTCCCAGAGCTGCAGGAGAGATTAAATTTAATCCAGCATAGTATAAGGGGAAGCAGAAAATTGTGCTTGGCCCTTAAAAGACTAAAAAGTATGTTTTGGGGAGCCTTTCTGTTTCGTAAGCAAGAGGTCAAGAGGGGTCAGAGAGCTCCTGGCGCCTTTGGACCATTTTGGCCTTCAGCTTGATGTTGGTTGTTAAAAATATTTTCCCAGATGTATTAATACAACCAGACTGGATTGCATCTGAGCTGAACATTGTGAGCCTGAGGCAGGACATAAATATAGAAGCAAAACAGGCTGACATAAGAGTCATCTGTCCTCTTCTACACAAGAAGTGAAGGGGAAAGAGAGGGAACTTATTCAGTTGCAATTTTTAGACACTTCCAGGAATTAGCCTGAGCCGCAGATTGTGCCTGCATGGGGTCCTTAAGCACAGAAGCCCCCACATATCCCTCTCCCAGTCCCTAGTGTGCTGTGCTGTAGGACTGCACACTCAGCACATTTTTAACCCAGGGTTAGATCTGCCTCGACAAGGTCTGCAATCAGGAATGACTATTTGTTTGATGTGTTTGCCTAACAGGATTACCCTTATCATAATGATATAGCACCCTGGCCTTGGCAGAGCAACCCCCAAGGGCACAAAGGGTCAAACTCTTGCCTCCATTGCCCCAAATATGCACAGTGTACTTTGTCTCTTATCCTGCAATATCCAGCCGTGCTTCAGTTGGCATTCAGCGCTCTGTTTTGGGAAAGAGCAATTGTGCCAGGTACTGCTGCCTGCTGACATCACACTTGGCATTTCTCTCTCCCCACCTGAAAAAAAAAATCAATAATATTCAAAGGTTAGAAAAATGATGCAGTGTTTTATAATTAGAGAATAGGATGGCTTCCCCAGTGGGAATTGCTCTGAGCAGATGCCTGAGTGAATTCAGTGTGAATTTGTTGCCCTCTGGCTCCCTAAGAACCAATGAATTGCCTACCTTTAGTATTATATATCATGAACATGCCTTAAAATCATTACTTAATCATCTGTTTGTCTACAAAAATATACTTGTAATTATTACATTTTGCTACTTAAAACACTCAAGGAAGGTTTGGGATGAAAGCTCAGTTTTCCCGTAGACAAGTAGGATAAAGGTTTTGCTAAAGCAGAGCCTGGCCCCACAGGGGATTGGTACCCAGACTTATTCATTCCAGTTTCTGGCCAGGCTGGGGACATCTCCTTGTTCCCTGTTGGTATCATTTTAACCCCAGCACTTTTCAGGCTGGTTGGTGTGAGCTTGTCCTCACCAGCTCCTGGGCTATTTGCAGAAGCAGAACCTGCCCCTCACTACGTGCTGGTTCCAAAACAAGCAGGATTATTTGTTTATAATGTGCTATAATTGGCCTGAATGAAACCTGCAGTTCTTCAGGTTGTAGGGCCCAGGACTGATGGTGCAGCAGCACCTTAATTCCAAAAAATGCTGCTGGGAATGCTGAAATGGCTTTGCATAAAGCTGAAGGGTGTGTAGGTACATAGTGTTAGCAGTATGTTCACAAGCTCCTGGTTTCTGGAGCAGGCTGTAAGTGTCAGGGCTGTGTCGATACCCTTCTTTAGATGAGGTTTGGGGGGATGGAGCCTCCTTGGAGCAAAGCAGAGAGATCCTCTTTCTGCAGCACCTTCATTGTGTAGACGCTTGGGTTGCCACAGGGAGCATTACCATAACCATCTTTTTTTTTTCCCCCCAAGGTATTTGTAGCTGAGATGTGAGCAGGGCTCTGTGACACAGAAACTACCTATCCAACCATTGAGCCTAAATGATTTGAGCTCACCTGTGATTAGTATATGTTTAATTTTGGTGGCATGTGTGGCTGTTCAGACCCTGCTGTTCAGCATGGAACTGTTCTGACCTCGTAGCTCATTGCAGGACAAACTCCTGTCCAAGATAAAGCAAAGCAGCCCCCTTACTTTTGTTTAGAGTCTAGTGCTCACCCAAGGGTTGTATTTGATCTGGCTTTGCTGTAAGAAACCCCTCTGCTATTTCAGTTCTACAACACAATAGATATATGGCCAAGCAGAAAGATTTTAAAAAGTACTGGCTAACGCTTTGTGTGTCTCAGAGGACTTATTTTTATTCCCATTTGTTCATTCTGTCTGCTCTTGGCTGCTGCTGTGTCTGTTGAAATAACAAACAGGGATGAAGAAAGAGGGCAGCTCTGTCGTGAGCTTCCTTCGGTGGGAAGCGGCTGCGTTGCAGCAGTTAACTCCAACGGTGACGGCAGCCTCCGCAGCTCTGCCGCCAACAACCCAACGGGAAACCCGTCCTGTTTCTCTGAAAAAAGATTGGATTATCAGTCAAAAGCCTTTTTGCTGCAGAGTGGTGTTTAGAGTCTGTCTTTTGCTTTGTAAAAAAGTAGTCAGAAATCTTCTAGTGCTGTGTGCAGATGCTCTGCTGCCAAGAAAACCTCCCGGGTCTGGTGATGAGGCCTCTGCAATATTTCTGGTTTCTCTGTAATTACTTTCTAATTAAATTTTCAAATCCAAGTACAATCAGGAGGTTAAACCATAGCAAGTTCATAGTAGGGTCTTTCTATTTGCTTTTTTTTTTTCATTTGCCTTTTTTTTTTCTAAGTCAGTAGCTATCCCCTTTGTAGAGGTGATAGAAAATTTTGTGCATATAAAGGTGCTTAAAATCAGGGTGGCAATGCCTTTTACCTGATGGATTCAGCACTAGCATAATTTTATGCACTCTCCATTTGGAAGCACTGCTTTTGCATAGAAATTGTAACTGCCTGATCAGATTTGTCCATTAGTATGTCTCCTCATGGCTTGTTAAGTGGCTGGGGCATTAGAGTCCAAGCTTCCCTTGCCAGGATTTCCCTCTACTCCTCCACATGCAATTTAGGGAAAGGGGAAGACTAATGTTTCCAAGATGGTGCAAGAGTTTTGTGATGCCTCCATCCCAGAAAACAGAAATAAAAAAAGGTCTAAAAAGATTATGTAAAGTAACTGGGAGATGAGACACATGACAAAAACTAGCCACAAGTAAACAGTGAAGCTGATAAACACCTGAACTCAGTTGCTAAGCACTGCACAAAGGTTGGCTTGCTCCCTGCCACCACCTGAGCCATGCAGGGCCCCAGTGGTCTCCTCCCCTTTGGCTCGGCTCCCTGGATCTCCTGTAGCCCTGCTTGGATACTGGCACTGGGACAGGCTGACTGGGCTCACCACTGCCTTCCATTTCTGCAGCAGGGCTGCCCACAGTGGAGCAGCCACTGTTGAGGTAGACAGAGTGTTTGGATTTTTTTTCTGCAGGTTTTTTTACTGCAGAAAGGTGTGAAGCACACATGGACAAGGTCTTGAACTCCTTTTGTCTCTTGTGCAGTGCTGTGGGCAGAGCCCATCCTGGCCACCCATCCCATCTGTGTACCCTGCCCATGCCAATGTGGTCTGTCACCAGTGGGGGTTATTTGATGGCTCTTGGCAGTGTTGCTGTCCAGCAGCTCACTCAGAGCTGGGTATGGCAGCACCTGCTGGAGCACCCAACAGTGCGAGTGGGAATTTCAGTCATGCTAAGAAGCATTGTAGGAGACAGACAAAATTACTCAGACTCACCTCTTCACATCTCTGCTTTGCTGCTGTCAGCCTCTAACTCTACTCTCCTGCTCCCAAACTGGGGATGGCAGAATAAGAAGTGCCTGTGTCCTGTTTACAGCCAGGTGTTTCAGCTTAAACCACTGAGGAAAGTGAATCTGGGATAATATATCAGTGTGATAAAGGGAGGTAAGCCTTGGAGTAAGGTCTGTGCTTGGGAGAGGTAATGCTGTGGGTTCTTTAAATGATGCCAGTGTTTCCAATCCTTTAGACTTGTGTTTGGGCTAAGCCCACAAGAGTTGTAAGAGTTCATTTGAGTTTACCGTGGAAACCTTGCTGCTGTCTCTGAGGCACAAATGCTCCTGGAGAGAGCCTGCTCTTGCAATTCATGTGTTCTGTAGAGCAGAAAGAAAAATGTGTTGGCCAGGGTTCAAGCACCTTTCTTGGTTGTCCTGGTGATAAGTGCCTGATAAAGGTTCAAGGTCTTTGCTTGCTTGTACAGAATAAAAGCAGCTTTGCTTAAGTTACTACTGGCATCCATGGTCTCCCAGAGGGTGCTGATCTGTTGTTCCCAGTGACTGGGCCATTCTTAGTCAGTGAGACAAGGTTGTGTTGTGTGGGTTGTAGTTTGTCCTACGACAGAGGTGACCTTCCAGGTTTTCAGTCTGTGGCATGCTGCAGTGGCTGTGTCATGCAAACATTTGCAGTGAGCTGGATCTTCCCTCTGAGGGGCTGGGGCTTTGTGGAAGGAGTATGGGATGGTGGCACAAGCCCACTGCAGTTGGCAGCCTGCTGCAATGGTCCCTGGAAGCAAGCCAAGGGTAGCTGCTGTGTTAGCACCATCATTAGCTTTCAGAGTTGACAGCCTGTGGAGATGTAAAGGCAAAGAAAGCCTCCTTGGCACTGCCACTTCCAGCTTTTTGTTGTCCAGGGAAGAAGGGACTGGTTCTCTGATGCTTGGTTTGTGCTCTGAGAGACTAAGTGTATTTGAGGGCAGGATTTTTTTAGCTTAAGTGTGAGGATGGTGATGGGGGAGAGGTGAGGCGAGGTCAGAGCAGTGGGATGTGACATTCAGGTTTTCTCTGAGGATTCCAGTGGGCTGAAGCAGATGTCAGAACCTGAACTCCCTGAGTCACCTGCAGTGGTGAGGATGGAGCTGCATCCCCACTGCCACCTTCAGTCCCTGCTCTCATGGGGCTTCCCCAGCCCCATCTGCCTGACACCATGGACAACCTCCCAAAGCTGGAGCCTCAACTGCCTTTGTTTCTGCACAGGCCACTTAGTCATTTCCCACTTACAAACAAACATTTTGGAGATACTGGAGAAGCTGAGCCACCAGGAGGACAAAATTCTGTTGCTTTAAAGTGGCTCATTCATCAGTGGCTCATTCATTCAGCCACTGCTGAACTGAAACCACCCTCTGCTTGTCATACAGGGAACAGGAAAATGTGCTTCTGGAGCAGGCCAGTCTTTCAATCGTCAGCTTGATGTCCATTTAAAGAATTGTAGTTGAGGTGGCTTTGTTCTGAGATTTTTTTTAATCTGTCTTGTGACCTCTTTTTCTTCCTTATATGCAGAGGTCTTCCTGGGTTTCTCTGAGAACATGTGCCTTGGCAGTGCAATGGGGATCTGAAGTGTGGTTGTTGCTGCAAACTAAAGGCAAACAATTCCCCTCAGTCCTTGAAAAAAGGAGGAGTCTGCTCACCCATGTTTAACTGCTGCCTGGCTTCTGCACTTTCCTAACCTTCATTTCCACGTGTGTGACCTGCCCATAGGTGTGGGCTCACACCTTCCTCCTGCTGACCCGGGTAGGGCATCGTGTGGTTCCACACTGATGTGGTTCTTGAAAATCCATTGTGATTGAGGCCACGCACAGCTTGGGGGTGAGTTATTGCCAGGTCTCCTGGAGCCATATCCAGCAGTGCTGGAAATGGCCCTAGGGACGAACACTCTTGCAAATGATCAGCCAGCCCCTTCGTCAAAGAGGTTCTCAGAAGAAAATGTAGGGTCTAAAGTGGAAAATTGTTTTTTCAAAAAAATCTCAGAGAGAGGGATAAAAAAAATCAAAAAGCAGTGGGAAGTGCTTAAATCAAGTTTTAAACAGCATAGTGGTCATATTAGTTGAGAGATTTATTCCTATCTCATTAAAAAAAAAAAAAAGCCAAACTTAATTATTTACCAAAAAGCTGTATCACAAGGGATGGATGCTGCCAGCATGCAGGGCTGAGCCAGAGCTCCTGGTCCCACTGCTCTTGCTCTGTCCATGGGCTTTGAGCTGGCACAGGCACAAGTGCTCCTTCCCGCCTGCCACCAGCCTGGTAAACACGGCTGGCTTGTGCTCAAGCTTGGCACAAGCTGGGTCAGGCACCTGATAAATCTATGCCAAAACCGAAGTGCGTTTGGCTGCTGAGAATGGAGTTGCTGTCAATTTGTTTTTCTCGGCTCAGCAGTTTGCCCTGAGATCTCCATCACCAAATCGATGCTCGGCGTCGCGCTGTCCCGCCTCAGCTCCTCATCCCGGGAGCTGCGTGTGTCCTCAGGCTGGCCCTGAGGGATGTGTGGCCTCCCATGGCCACTCAGAGCTGGGGCTGGCTCAACACTGAGCTGAACTCCCATCGGAGCTGCTGGGATTCGCTTCAGAGCTCAGCGAGTGCCAAGTGCTCCCTGGACTGGGACACGCACCTGGCTGCCGTGGGAGGGGTGTGCCACTCTTATATAAGCCTTTTGGGATCCCTCTGGTTTGCTTCGCTTCATTGGGAGCCAGAATTTAACATTTTCTGCTGGACTTCCCCCTCTGCAGTGACAGCCCGACTCTGTGTCTGTGAGGTGGATTCAGGTTTTCCATTTGGGTATTTCCAGTGACACTGGTGAGGCACAAAAATCATGTGATCTGAAGGAACAATTTTGGCTATCTTACCCCAAATGTCGGATTCTTTCTGTTTTTTTTTTTTTTTTTTTTTAAATTATTTTAATTTTAAGGACTCTTTTTCCTAAACTGTTTAAAACTAAAGAAAAGAACAATCAAACAAACAAAAAAACAAAACAAAACAAAAACCCCACGGAAGCTTGCTGTAATAAAATTGGGACCATGGTACAAATCGCCAGGGCTCTACCCGGCGGCATTCCGGCCAAAGTTGACTTGCGGTGCCTGCTCCAACTTGTAGCAGCCGCGAGTGCATCAGCAGCCAAAGGTTCCCCCCTGCAGCACAGTTACAGCTACTGCAGGTGCCCCATCAGCTGGAGCTCATTTATTCATGAGGATTTTTCTTGTTTTAAAAAAATGGAAGAGGAAAAAAAAAAAAGGCATCTTGCACTGCTAAAATCCAGAGAAAATTCTACTGACTTCAGCAAAAGCAGAGTGATTGTTAGTGTCATGATGGAATTGGAAATTCTTGGCACTCCTTTTCTTTTATGGGACCTGATCTGAGGAGTTTCCCAGGGAGATATGTTGGGTCATGGGTCATGATATAATGACTACATCCACGGGTCAGTGCCAGACATGGTTTTGTTCCTCACCCATGATGAGGCATGAAGAAAAAATAGGCTAAAGCTTAATGTAAGTCAAGGGATGACTGAAAAAATTCATAGTGAAATGTGTTGAGGGATACTGAGGCAACACCACAGTGTAAGGACGGGGCTAAGAATCAAACTGTTGGAGGTCATGGGGTTTTGGGGGGAGAATTTTGGTTGATTCTCTGTTCTGGTAATAACCCCCCTGCAGCTGTGACTGGTAGACCTTCACATGATCCAGCCCCACCACTCCTGTTGTCTCATGGGCATCTGTGCCAGTCCTTGCCAAAGCACTTGGACTTGCTGTTGCTTCAGGCTCTAGCCAAATTTAGGCAAATGCAACTAAATGTATTACACAGAGGTCACAAACAAAATGTCCTTTCCAACTTTACCTGGTTACATCCTTTTCTAAAGGAAAATTGAACTCCTGGAAAATGTGCTGGCCTTGCGCATCACCTACACCAAGAGCATCTACGTGAGTTTATACTGACCTGCCCCATTTTAGGGATGCAGTGGGGCTTGGCTAGAAGTTGGCAGAGGCTCACAAAGCAGTTGGGGGGCTTTGTTCCCCTCTTACATGCACATACAGACCCCCATAGCTCTTAGCTGGCTGCTGGCACAGCCCTCAGTGTAGCACAGACTCTGTTTTCTCATGTGCAATTCAATAAATTCAGCATTTTCAGGACCTCAGCATAATCAGGGTTTTCAATCTTCTCCTTCATTGCCTTCTAATATACCCTCCTAACAATTAACTCTGTGTGTTGGGAGAACGCCAAATGCAGGGTAAAAGACTTCGTTTTTCTTTCCCATAATTAAATGTCGTGTTCGCTGCTGTCTTTCCCACTCGATTAAGTACCCGTGTATGGTCTGAAATGCTCTTTGGTGAATTAGCATAAAGTCTGTCAGGATTTCAACCAACATTCTCCCTCCCGCTGCATCTGTGCAGCTCACAAAGGGCAGCATTGGCCGGCGGTGGGGCCTGGAGATGGGTTTACTGCAACTCAGAAAAAAACACTTGCAAACCTCTCCCTGGTCTCCCTCCGTGCTGCAGGCCAATCGGGGCAGCTCGCTGAGGAGAGTCTTTTTCAAAAATTACATCTAAAGAAGTACTGGAGAAATATTCCCCAAGCCGGACTCTGGCAACATCTACAGCACTGCATGTGATGGCAAAAAATATAGTAGGTTGTCAGTGAGTAATAAATGTGTGAGTTATGGGCTGGGAGGTGAAATATCAGAACTTTCCACCAGTTCAGGATGAGCTGGAAGTGAGCTGATGACTGGGATTCTCAGCATGAGATGAGCACTGTGGTTATCCTGGTTAGCAGCCATTTCCTGGGGAATGGCCACTTGGAGAGTTTCCCCAAAAAGCATTACCTGGAGCCAGTGCACTTTTTCCTACATCCCCCAGGGCTACTCTGTGCCCCCCAGTTCCAGGTAGAGGGTGCTGGTAGGTGCCTGGGCAGTATGACATTCCAAGGGACAGTAGGACATTCCAAGGGGCAGCATATTTCTGATCAACTTTTCAGCACAGCCCCAGCTCCTACCAAGAGTCTGTCCTTGTCTCCATTATATCCTTCAGTGCCCAGCCCTCCTCTTTACCCTTCAAAATGTTCTTTTTTCCCCCCCACTGTGCTCATTTTTTAAATAACTGAGTGGGGTAGGTTGGAAAAAAACTTTAAGATCATTGAGTCTGGTAACCCAGCACTAAACCATCTCCCAAGTGCCACATCTGCACATCTTTTAAATTCCTCCTGGGACAGTGACTCCACCATTTCCCTGGGCAGTCTGTTCTGGCAGCACCTTCCCTGGGCAGCTTGGCCACCATTTCAGTGAAGAAATTTATCCTCATATCCAATCTAAACCTCCTGGTACAACTCGAAGCTGTTTTCTCTTGTCCTATTATTTGTTGTTTTAATTTTCATAATTCTTCAATATTCACAACTTCAGGTTCCTTACCAAGTCCAGAAGCAGTCCCTGATACAGGAGGATGGGTCATTATAAATTGGGAGAAGACTTAGTGGTAAGGGGAACAGAGATGGCAGATAAACCTGGGATGTGGGTGAGTCCCAAGCCCTCCTTGTCCAGAGATACCTCTGCTCCCTGAGAAAGGATTACACTGGACAGGATCTCATACTACTGCTGTTTCCCCATTTCCTCCTGCAGCTCTCTCCGTGTCATTTGGATAAACAGCTGCAGAAAGGGAGCCTTTGTTTCCAGAAGCTTGGGGGAATGGCTCGTGGTGGTACAGATAACCCTGCCTGTTGAGGAGAGGCTGCAGTACAACTGGGAGGGTACACAATGAATTATTCACCAGCTGTTTCCTCTTCTTTCAAGACATTTTCTGTAAAAACAGGAGCTGGGAGTGGTGCACGTGAGATGTGAGATCAACCACACAGAAGGAGTTCGAGCTTTTGGCTTGCTGGGTATTCAGACCATCCGTCACAAGGAACTGGTTTGTGCAAATCTGTCTGGATCTCCATGATGTTTGACTGCAGGTGGCCCATAAATGTGTTTTCTTTTTCTCTGAATGCCTGCTAAAGACCTGAGAATCCGACTTACAGAAGTGCCAGGTGCCCGAAGCTTTGACAGACATTGGTAGGAGTAGGAGGTAGGATGCTTTAAACATGCAGAGAGAGGCACAGTGCCATGCACCCCCATGAGTGGGCTCCTGGGGCTTTCTGCTTGGGCCCCTGGCTGTCTGCAGCCTCCCCTTTGCATGGCCCAGTCCCTAAGGAGGAGACAGTGACAGCCCCCTCTCCTCGGGCTGAAGATAAAGGAGATGCTCTCACACTGGTGAGCACTGGGCTGCATTGGTGAGGTGCTATGGAAAGAAGCCCATGAGAAAAAAATACAGCTTCCCATGCCTGAGTCCAGCACTGGCAAAAAGCAATTGCCTAAGACGAGAATAAAAAGCATTGCTGCTTTTTTTTTTTTTTTCCTTCAACCTGGCTATTCAAACTGCCATGAAAAATATATCAGTTCTTTTCTTTTATAACCTCTTACAAGCTCTCAATTTTAGCATCCACTCCCCAGAGCCCATAAAATAAATGGGTAGAAACACCATAAAAAATGAACAAAATCCCAAACCATAGCTAGTTCATATTCTGAGTGTCTCATTAAATGCGTATTAAGGAAAATCCCTCATCTTACATAAATATGTAATTGTTTATAAATCTGTAACTAATTTTAAGCTATTTGAAACAGCCTCATAGTAGAATGACCTTCTAGAAATTGAAGAGGGTGTCAGCTGACTGCACTAAAGCACAAGAACAGATTAGAAATACCTCTATTTTAATATATTTGAAAATTTTCCCCAGAAAACTTACAGGTTAAAAAAAAGGCAAAATTGCTCATTTATATCATGGTTTTGGCTTTAAATAATAAGAATATTTTCCCCCTAGGAGCTCAGCACCCTGCCATACCCAGGAACTGAGGACTTAACCAGGAACCAGCTGGTCAGGCCACCTTCCTCTCCTGCTGTCGCTTTTTAGCAGTGGGTACTCAGCCTGCTTTCTGCCATCACCTCCACCTCTACAGGGCAACAGCAGAGACATGGGAGAGGTTATTGGGAAAGGACAGTATCCTCTTGTACTGCCTTGCCTATTTGTATAAGAGCTATCTCAGAGCTGGAAAATAGTCTTTTGTGCCTGCAGTTCCAAGGGAAACTCATGGCAGGGGGAACAGAGGAATAGACATAAAAACAAATGGACACACACATTTAATTTTTGTTCCTCATGCTGAATATTGATGCACAGTGTGTTGAACACCTGGCCTTTGCAGCCAAATCCTACCTGATGCCCTGGCCATGGATGCAGGGGATAAGTGCTTCCCAGTCTCCCGGGTCACATGCTGACAAGGTCTAGGCATCAAGTTGAGACTTTCCCAGCCATTTCCCAACCCTAGCCAGCTCCTATTCCAAGAAAAGAAGAGCAAGGTAAAGTTCTGCATCCTCTTTCGGCATTGCCCCCAGTTGAGGAGCATCCTTCACAGGTGCCCTCCTGCTCCCAAGTGTACCTTTGTCATGAAACCAGAGGGCAGCCCCAAGCTTTCCTCAATCTGCCTGGGGAGAGAGGAAACGTGATCCTGTCTCCTAAGGGGAACTGGAAACAGCCGAGTTGATAAGAAGGAAATCCATCCCTGTCCTAGCCATGCCTGGGCTCCAGCACTGACTCCCTCTCTGAGTGCTTTGGAGAGGAGTTAAAACATTGCTGCCCCTTTGAGCTGGCCCCAGAGTGGGGTCGAGCCTGTGCTGTTGCTATGGGTGGGTGCACGATGACAACACCCATGATTACGTTCCCAGCAGTGGGTACAGTGAAGTGCTGCCAGATGATGACACCTCACACGGTCCCAGGGATGCTTTTAGACTCATCTATTAATAGCTCCCTGTGTTTTCATTTCTGGAAACATAAATATGTATCCCCAAATGCTCCTGATTTTCACATGCCTGGAGTTGGTAAATCAGTGACTGATTTCAGATCTGTCCGATGTAAGGCTCTGCGGCTGATCAGCATGCCCGGAGCCGTCCTCACCTCACTCCTGTGCCAAAATCCTGGGAGCGTGTGCTCATCACAGTGACAGGCTGGGAACAATCTGAGGAGGAAAGCTGCAAGAGCTGGGTCAGTCTTGGAGCAGGCTGGCATAACTTCAGCTGATCTGAATGTGAATCACACCCATTTAGGCCAGGCCTGACATTTGCCCATGGCATGGGCTGGCTCTCTGCAGCTTCACTAAACCAGTTGTTTTTGCCCCAAAATGCTCTCTGTGGGAAAAGAGCTGAGCAAAAGCAAATCGTGGTGCCAACCTCAGCTGTGACTTTGCCTATGAAAAACGCAACTAATATGAGCCATTCTTACTTCTTGTGATTTTAGATTTTAACTTTCTTTAGAAATTGCAGTAGTTAATGAATGCATACAAGTGTGTGTGCATGGGATGCAAACACATAAACTCCCACTCATGAACACACACTCTAAATACTGGCTGATTCAAGTGTAAGTGTTTTGTTTTTGGATTGAAACTTCCTCCAGATTTAGTAATTTTGGAGTGGAGATTTTGTCACACTGTACTGCTGAGATGCTCAGTGCAAATGTTGGGTTTGATCTGGCTGCTGACAATTTCCTGGGTGATTTGCATTCTGGGCTTTGTTACATGGTTCAGTCTCTGAACTCAAAAGTCTCTCTGGGCTCTGGACTAGCTGAGCTGCTGGTTTTGGGGTACATGGGTATGCTGGTAGGGCTCCCCACAGACCGGAGATCAGCACTTCCACCTTCCCAAAAGGTCACCTTGTAGCATCTTTTAGCTGTTGAGTGACTAAATTAGTGTTCAGCCTAGTGGCAGCATAGGAGGGACATCAGTGACCCCACTGATGGGAACACACGTGAACAGGCATGTTTAAGATCAAGCACAGTGAAATGTCTGTCAAGAAGATATTTGCAGGTGATGACAAATTCAATCTGCTGAGACAAGAGTCATCCTGAACCATCTGCAGCTGGTGGGACAATGTCCCTGTGCCCAGCATTGCCTCTCCATCCTCTGGCAACATGAAAATCACCCAGGGTGAGCTGCTGCCTCCAGCCAGCTCAGCAGGGACCTGCCAGCTTCAAATATAACCCTCAGCCCTTATCTGATACAAATGCAGCTCTTCCTGGGATCAAAGAAAGCAACCTGCATTGAAAAAGACTCATCAGAGCTTTAACTCAGTGCCCCCTGTTCCAGGCAGGACAGCCATCCTCAGGAATGACAGAGGACACAGCCATGCCCTGCAGAGGTCACACTTCACTCCAGGTAGAAATGGCATTTCTGGGCACCCTCTGGCCTCTTTTAAAAGTCTTAATAAATTTGAGTCCCACATTTGGCTAAGGTAAAACAATTTGCAATTCTAGTCACTCACATGAGAATTATTTTAGGATAAAGAGCAGAGGCATTTGCAGTCTGGTGAGACACTCCTTGCAAGTATTAATTTGGTCTTGTTGCTGGGGGGACTTTCTGGAGAAAGGAATGGTGAGAAGAGAAAAGAAAAAAAAGCAGAGAAGAAAACTGGAAAGTGAAAGTCATGTCTTCCCTGTCTGGACATGATCTTTACCAATGATGGTGAACTGTCCTTGTCTAGATCTCTGTGCCTGGACACACAAGGGGAGAGAGAGAAAAGCAATTTTGGCCCTAAAAATGCAGAAATAGGAGGGTGATATTTTGCTTTCCTGCTGCTCACAGGAGTCACTCAAAAGCCTATTGCGGTGCAGAGCAAAACGTGGCCATGGTGATCCAACTGCTTATTGAGCTGGGGAGGGCCTGAAGTCAACTAATTTGGTAGCAGCTTGTTTGTGTAGTGTAATCCCATGTTAGCCTTGAAAATGCTAAATCAGGAGTGAAATCAAGATTTTTCTCACCACTGGATTTAGTTTATCCTTTCCAAACGGGATAATACAGCAGAATGCTGCCTTTATTGGAGCTGTTATATTTCATTCCATTTTATTTTCTCGTTTATCTTCAGTAGCCAAGGACTTTCCAACAGAATAGTTTTGTGCTCTGCAGGCTGCTCAGAGCAGCTCATATTAACGAGCTGTGGATAATGTTTCAGAGAGCATCTCAGAAACCAGAGGCTGTGCCTCAAACCCAGGCTGCAAGTCCCTGAGCTATTCAACATCAGGCTTCCCATTCCAGCAGCAGTTTCCCCAGCAGGACAGAGGCTGTATGAAACAAGCTGTGGGCAAGATTACTGCATGGCTGGGCTCTGCTTCTACAGGACAGGACACTCCATTAAAGAACCAGTGCAAGTTGCAGGGCACAGTGTGCACTGTGCTGAACTGAGGGACACTGGTTTGGAGGCTGCTGGTACATGGAAGCAGTGGGAGATGGTGCATCCTGGTGTTTAGTCCCTGTGTGCAAAGGCTGTCACAGGATGAATGACTCACACTTCATGGCCTTAAACTGCTTTTGTTAATGTTGCAGGCCCAAACGGCCTCGGAAAGGCTGGTCAGGAGAGATCCCATGGCTGGCAGTCCATGCAGAGCCTCCTGTGCCACCGCAGTGAGGTTGGGGCGCGTTCCCGGGGGAGGGCAGCAGGCTCAGGGCCACAGCCGCCCTTGCCTGCCTCTGCCTGACGCAGTCCACGGGTACCTTCTTCCCGTGGTGAGAGAAAGGCATGTGAGCATTGGGAGGACTTTTCTGGCAAGCCTTTGCCGTGGGGTTTGCCATCCCTCGCCCCAGGTTTCCACCAGCAGGGTGCAGGATAGGTTTGGTAGCAACGAGGACTTCCAAGGGTGTTCCTTGGGACCGGTCTGACAGAGGCATCCTGCGGGCGGTGTTGTGAAATCCAATCCGGTTGGTTTTTTGTTTTTTTTGTTTTTTTTTTTTTTTTCCCTGTGACACAGATCTCGCTTTACCTGCCCTCTTCCTGCCTAGCAGCAGCTCAAGCCAGCTGTGCCTTACCTTGAACTCTTGCTTAAAGTCAGAGGATTTTCCACAGCTATCAGTCACAGATCTGAGCGTGCTGATAACTGATTACAACTTCCAAGGACTCTCCCGTGCAGTCTTCTCTGTCTTTTATGAAACAGAGAGGTATGACGGAGAAGGAAATCAAGTAAGTGACGAGGACAGAGTCGGTCATAAACGGAATGAATCAGCAAACACCCAGTTTTCAGTTATTTACTTTCAATAGGCCAAATCTTCAGGGCTGAATTTTTCTCTTTCAGTTCCTCTTGGGTGCTTAAGTCACATGCAATACTTAGCAAATATAGATTTCTAACTCATGTGTAAAAACAATGAGATGAATAATTTTAGCACAGATGGCTCTTGTAATACTGTTCTGGTTCCAAATATTCAAGGATCCATTTAGAGCCCTGGGTCCTCATTCCTGGTATTTGAAAGCTAATGTTCGACTATGTTTATTTTAAATTCTATTCCATCTCTCAACTTCAAGGTTATAATTTTGCCCTAGAAAGGCTTCAGAAAATGAAGAAATTAAAAGACACCTCAAATACATATTTTTTGAGATCACTGGTGATTTTAACATTAGATAATTTGAGCCTCTCCAAGTTGTGGAATCACAGATGATAATGTCAGAAAAGGTATTCAAGATAAGGTCCCTTTTAAACAAACAGTATGTAAGGAGCTGACCAATATTAAAATTTCTTGAAAAAAACCCTGTGTCACAAAGAAAAGTAGATGGTGTGAATGCAGCCCAGCATGGTTTCTGCCTACTTCCACATGATGCTGGGTGGAGTGACCCTGACCCAGACCCAGAACAGCTCATTTGCCTCTGACCCTTGTTCACCATCACTGTCCAGATACCCACAGAAAGCCCCTCGGGCGATGAACTCCTCACCAGGTAGGTGCTTAAAGCTTTCATTTAGACATCAAAAAAGCCCCACCAACTTACAGCTCCTGTACAGCTCCTACAGACTGGCCTTCAGGTGGTTGCTGTTAGCTACTCATGCTGGATATAGAGGGCACTTAGAAGCTGGAAGATTTGGATTAGGAATCCCAAACAGGAGGTGCTGGTTTTGGATATTGATCTTTGCTGGTGTGTTCAGTAGCAGTCCTGGGATTTGGGCTGAAGGGAAGCTTGTTTTGTTAAGCTTTCTGCTGGGGGCTGAGTGGTGCCTGCAGGGAACCTTACTCTGCCTTGGAAGATGAAGGTGGGCTCTGGCTTCCCTGGAGGATGTAAGAGCTGGGCTGGTGGCCAATGAGGCTTGTGTGTGTTTTGGAGGATGAAAAATTGCTGAGCCTGTGCAATGCATCGGGGTTGGAAAGCTCTGTCAACCTGATGACAGCAAGTTCAGTGTGGGCTGCTCCCTGATACAGGACAACAGACCTGTCCAAGTTATTCACAGCTGGGGCTAAAGGAGCAGGAGAGCCCAGGGTGGGCAGTTTGCAGTGTGAGGCTGGAGGAAGGCACGTCTGCAGACAGATGCCCTCGGGGGACACGTCCCAGAAGTCTCTCACAAAGAGCAGTCAGTGCTCTTAGGAGTTGTTGCTGTGCTGGTTCAGAGACTCCCTGGACAAAGTAATTCTTGCTCTCAGGAGTAACATCTCACTGCTTCAGATGTGTCACTTTTAGGCTGATTTGTGGCTGGGTCTGGCCCTTCCAACAGCAACTGAACATTAACAGCTGAAGGCTTAACAGTAATATGCTTAGTGTAATAAGATCAATTATATTAAATGCCTGATTAAGAGCCTCAGGGACTGGAATCCTTCCTTGGCAGGGGCACCAGTGAGTGCCCTGGCACCAGTGGGTGAGGCTTCCCGTCCTCCAGAAGCTGCCTACTCTACACCTCACTCTCATGTCCAGCCTGCTTTTAGGTGTAAACAGACATTTTTTTCTCTTCTTCTTCACTCCTGGTGCAGGTTGCATCAGGGACTCCTCTGAGGTGGGTTTCTGCCCTTTGAACTGGATGGCCATCACTGAGTTGCTTCATCCTGGCTGGGAAACAGGATGTACATGAAGGCACTTCTTATGTGGGTCTTGGGGGCACAGCCCTTGGCACCTGAGCAGCTGTGTTCCCATGGGGAGCAGTGCTGCAAAGCACCTGTGCATGGCAAAATTAGCTTTACACGTAATGGGGCTGCATACAAAGTGCCTCAGAAAGGGGGAACCGGCTCAGAGCAAGTTGGGGAGGAATATGCTTCTACTTCTATCAGCTCAGCCTTCACATTCCCAGACAAAACATGAATTTCATATGGATGTTACAGACTACTAAATGTCTTCAACTCTCTACTCAATATACTAGAGGCACACACCAGAAATTTAGAAGAAAATTGAATCTGAATATTAAACCCGCAATTCCCCAGAGGGAAATTTTCTCAACTTGTCTGATTCTCCAAGGAGATGGTATTCCCAAAGAACTAATTTTGTAACTAATGATCAGATGATATAAGGCTCTGTCAGAGGTTTAGAAGACCTAACTTGGCACCAGTTGAACACATATGGAATTTGTCATCAGTAATCATGAAAAAGATATTTTGAAACTTTATTGAGTGTGCATTTCTTTCACTGAAAGTGCACTTGGAACTAAAACCACTGCTCTTCTCAATCTGTGAGATGAGTAGATGATTATGTCCTCTGAAACCCATATTAAAGGGGATGCTCTACCTTTCTATAGTGTTTTCCTTTTATTTGAAGTCATTTTACAGAAACTGATGGAAGTTGTCATGACGTGAGAGGCAGAAAAGTTGCCAAATGTCTTGGAAACACAGGCAGCTACTTCTGGGAAAGTGGAGAGCTAAGGGATAACAGGAAGGCAACTGCTTGATTCCAAATTTAGATTCAATGTCCCAAATAACATAAATCTGCTGAATTACATCTCTGTCTATTCAGGCCTCTTAAAAATCTTGTACTTGGGATGCTGTGTCTCAGGACTTTTGAAGGTAAATTCTGTCCCCATTTGGCACTGGCAGAATGGCTGAGCAGATCAGGGATTATTTATTCTTTATTATTCATATATGTTGTAAAATATAGTAATTTTTCAATGTGTTCTGCCCTGGCCGATGGAGAAACACACAGAGCACAGCAGCTTTTACCTGGGTTAGGTGAAGGAAAAAAAGGACTGAGGGAGGAAGGGTGCAGCTGGGGAGAAGTTGGTGCTGTTCCTCCTGTGGATGGACTTGCCTGAGGGCGGAGGAAGTTCTTTGCTTTCCCCCTCACTCAGCAAGTGCAGTGCTGGTCCAGCAGTGGGGACCATCGTGTGATTGAAACAAGCCATTGCTATGTGGGTGTTTGTTGGGTGATGGGAGGATCTGGGTGGATGTGTTAGTAAAGGACAGGAATAAAACTGGAAGAGTGGGGAAGAGAAAGATCTGACTAATGGGCCTGTGTATATGTAGAGTCCAACAGTGTATCCTCACCAAAGGTGAGTGATCAGCTGCATCCCACTGCCCAGCTGAAGGGCATTGTGCACTGCAGTCCAGTGTCTTGCACAGCATCTGCTCCCAGTTTTCAGGGAAAACCTGAGTGCTGTTTGCCTCCATGGTTCTTCTCTCAGCAGGGACTGGCTGTTATCCACTGACCCAAGCTTGGAGAAAAAGCACCTCTTGTGCACGGACCTCCTTCTCTTCCCCTCTCATCCTTTTTCCCTTTCCCATACATCAAGACCTCACTTGCATGGCCTTCATACCTGAGCCATGGCTGCAAGGAGTACAGAAGGAGAAATCAAATCCAAAAAGCAACTATGGACACCATGTACCTGACTCTCATTGAGTGTTGGTGAAACTCCTTCAAGGAGGGCTGTCAGCTAAATGGGAGGATATGAACCTTCCTGGTTGAGGTGGATCAAGAGAGGGAGAATACTTTTGCTCTCTTTGTGGGCTCCTGCCTTCTTGCCCTGCTGGGGTGCAGCAATCTGACCTGTATCCTGACCAGGTGACACTCCCAGGAGACATGAGGATCCACATGCTCCCACCCGCAAACCTTCCCTTGCCTGGTGGCCGGTGGTGCTCAGAATGACCCCAGAAGAGTGTGGAGGACGCCTTTATGGGAGTGGGGTTGGGAGTGTCCAAGGGTGTCACCAGTCCTGGGAGGCTCTGTGCAGCATCCAAGCCTGGATGAGCTTCTCCTCAGCAAATGCTCCAGTTGGATGTCATGCAGTAGCAGCTGTCCAACCCTGCAAACCACAGAGCAACAGAAACTTTAAACAGAAGTTACTGAACAGCACTTGAGGAGGGGCTGCAAGAGGCCCAAAGTATCCTGGCTGGGCCATCTCTGCAAGGATAACTGGGACAGTACCCTGACCCAATGTGGCCTCAAGCTGTTGGCATCCTGGGGTGGGTGAATCCTTCTATGGAGCAGAGGGGGAGGATTGCCTGTGCTGACCTGTAAAGCAAAAATAGCCATGTTTCTTTTACCTTTAACTATTTTTAGGTGGAGGAGTAGCTTGGAGGTTCAATTCTTTTTTCATTTACGTTGGTTTTCCATCAAGCCCTGTCAAGAATCTGGCTTGTTCCTTGGAGTTAATGTAATGAGCAGGCCAGGTCTTGCACTGATACTCCCTTACTGGATTTGGAGTCAGTTTGCCAAGGAAAATTAACCCCTTGGGAAGCTGGGCAGCTTTCATAGCAGTTAGTGGTGCCTCTTGGCTTTTTGTGTCTTCCCAGGAAGCTTCTCTTGTGGCTCTGTCCTGTGGGAGCTGGTAAGGATTCACGCTGAAATCGCTGCTGCGAAAAAGGGCTGCTCCAGCCTTCCCCAAGCTTGGCAGGTGCTTGTGTCTCATGACTGAACCACGGCTTAAGGGTTTGGCCCCAGCCGTGGGACAGAGTTGGTCTGTTTGCCTTCCTTTGAAAGGGATGAGCTGTTGTCCTGATAGTTCACGGTCCTGCGAGATGCTTTGAAATCTTGTTTGAAGGGGATAATCGATCCCTCTCTCCTCAGTGGCTGTGGGTGTGGGAGCGATGCAGCGAGCCGGGTGGGAGGCTGGAGCAGCTTGGACCCATCGCTTTGAACGCACCACCCCGGCTGAACAGTCGGAGTGTTTCCCTGCCAAAAAGCACCTGCATTTTAGAGTTCGGTAACTGCCAACTTAAAATCCTCCCTCTCTCCCGAGAGGAGGCACATCTCCTGTTGCTTCTTTATCCAAAGTGCAGCAGCCTGTGATAAACCACGCTCCAGCCCTGAGTGCGGAGGGGAAACCAGACGGTTTGTGGAAGGTCCCGGCCTTGTCCTGCGGGATGGCTGGGAGCTGCACCATGGCTCCGCAAAGCCCGCTTTGCTTTTCGCGGCAGTGAGCGCTCGGCTCCGGTGTTTCTCACTGAGCGGCCAGCGGCTCCGGGCGCCGGGGGCTCCGTCCCCCCGCGGCCCCGCGCTCCGGGCGCTGCCCTTGGACCCGGTGGTTTTCAGAGAGCGGCTCCGCATGCGGGGCAGGGAGCCTGGCTGGGTGCTGTTCGGCTGGGTTTGGAGTTTCTATTTTTTTTTTTTCCTTAATTTCCCCAGTCATTGTGGCCGCTGCCGAAGGCTTTTTGTGGATCCAGCTCCACTAGAGGGCAATGTGATGTGGCGTGGGAAGGAGCGAGCCGGCCAGGGAAGGGCACGGCTGCACCTCTGCATGGGATGGTGGAGGGGCACTGGCCCGCCTGGGGCTGAGCCAAGGGCTCGGCTCACCCTGAATGGGACCCCACTACCGGGGGGAGAACATCTCCTGTTCACTGCCAACCCAGTGCAGAGACAAGACGGAACCTGACAGTCAATGAATGTCACCGAAAAGGGGGGTGAAGCCCCAAGGACTCCTGAGCACCGCTGAGATGGCAAAGCAAAGGCGTGGGTGGGAGATGGATGGCACGCACAAGTATGTTCCTGCTGCGAGCAGAGGAGCCTGTTCTGGACACATCTCCTTCCAGGAGATGTCCAGGATGATTCCTCTGTGCTCTGAGCACAGTCCAGTGTGGTGGGATGTGAGGATGTCTGTGACAAGTTGTCTGTTCTCTTGTCCTCCCCTGGGGTGGGGGGAGGTGGGTGCAGGGAGCACTTTGTTTTCATAAAGCCTGGGAGACTGTATTTTACTGAATATATTGAAGATAATAGGGGATCAGTTTCCTTTCCTGGTCTGAGTAAGGTTTGTTATAACATTGCATCACATCACTGTTTTGGGACAGTGTGTGATGCAGCGTGGCTTTTCCTGGGAGTCCAGAAAGCTGTGAAAACCTGACATTCCTTTTTTTTTTTTTTTTTTTTTTTTTTTTGAGTTTGGAGGGTATGTGATTATCTGTGCTTCCTTACACATGATCAGGCACAACAAAATGAGCAGGGGTGGGCCCAGACTGGTATGGAGGCAGGAGAATGCTCCAGACAGTGACCAGACTAACTGTGGAGTAGAGGGCTGGGTGGGGAGGGGAGGGTGATTGGGTTCCTTCACTGAAGAAAAGCTCCAGGCTTTGCCAGTAGTGAGGCCAGCATTGGCAAGCGGCTGTGGCAGCTGGCCAGCAGCTGTGGGGTGTAGCTATGAAGTGCCCACACCTTTGGATGTGGATTGTTGGCTGCAAGCTGATTGCTCCCATGGCCCTTCCTCTGCAGAGGGTCATTCTCTTCCAGGCCAAATGCTGTCCCAACTGTTACAGTGGCCGAGCAACACATTCCTTGTCTTTAGGGAAAAAAGAGAGGAAGAAAACGACCTGAGGCAGTCTAGACCTACTGCAAATGTCGATTTGGGGTTTAAGGCCAAGTCTCCTCATAAGGTTCAGGGGGATGTGCTTTGGCAATAGACTAATGCTCCAGCTTGGCATTCTTGCTGCTCTGTGCACCCTGCTTTAGGCTGCCCGTGTTGGCCTGGCCACTGCCCCCAGGGAAGGCTGTGGAGCAGCGTGAGCCATGCTGGAGGGGCTGTGGCTTGATGGCCAAAAAGCTCTTGAGCCCTGGGTGGCCCTGGCTCTGCCCTAATCTGGTTTCTGGAGTAGACACAGCCAGGACTAAGGGCTCCCTGTGTGAGAAGCAACACCTCTGCAGCTGCCTGCCCTGCTGGAAATTGCACCCGTTAAATTTAACGTGGAACCTGCTGCAAGCTGGCCTATCAATAAAAAATGTGAATTGCTGACTTTGACACTCCCTCGCATGAAAACTGACCTTGGGAGATGATAAAATGCAGCTGTACTGAGAAGTGACCTAATGAAGTTTGACTTTAGTTATTCTAGGCTTTCTTCAACTTTTGGTAGGTGTTTTCACTGCATTAACACTGTAGTGGCTCTCCTTGCCTCCTGCCCAACACCTTGGGCATGGGCATGTAGGACTTGGTGACCCTTTCCAAAAAGCTGTCAAGACAGCAAAATTAATCCTAGCTCAGTACATTATGGAGTTTTGTTTTTCTTCTGTGGTTTATTTTTCTTTAATTTCATCTGCTCCAAATTTGGTTACACAGAAATTTCCACTTCAACCCAATCTGTGAGCTTTTGACAGACAGGCTTATTTAAGACCTACAGCTGGAAGAAGTAATTAAGGTTCCACTGAAAATGCCACTTCTTGACCTAAGGCAAAAGTACTAAATTTCAGCTTAGTTTTACTTTATAATCTCAGGTTCAGCTTCATAGCTGTGTAACATTTTATTGCTGATGGTGGAAACAGGGCTCTTGTATCCTCCTTTTGTTTTTGTAGTGGAAGCTCACAAAAACATGAAGAGACCCTGAAAACCCATTTCCCTCCCTTCACAAACCAAAGTCTATGACAGGAGGCAGATATTTTTTTCTATTTAGGGTGCTGCAAACAAGCACTTTAAAATGTTCACTTCCATTGTAGGACTGGTGGTGTGGGGGCCAGGGTTTGTCCTTGTTTCACCAGGACTGGGATGAGGCATCTCATGATGTGTGGATCTTGTATTGCTGAGCTGAGCTTTGGAGCTTCCAGCCCTTAAACCCTTCTGGGTGATACCTGCCCCAGGTCAGCTCTGGCCCTTGGAGCTCTAAAAGTGCTACCACCTCACCCAACACTGGGAGTAGGGATGGGAAAGGAAGCTATACCTTGCCTGCATTTCCCTGAGAGCAATTTACATGCCAGATGTGGGGGGCAGTTTAGGCCCTGAGCAGTTTAGCTCAGGGAGAGGGTGTGTAAAACTCACACTACAGCTGCCTGGAAATATGGCCAAATGGGAATATACCCAAACCTCTTAAAAAGTCAATAAAGCAAGAAAGTAGTGTGGAATCTTTAGAAAATCAGATGCTCACATTTTTGCCACAGAAGAGCATTCCACACTGTTTTTTCATTAACTTGCAGGCATTCTTAAACAGCCTTCTCCTGTCATCTCTCCTTCTTCCCCCTCAACCTTTCTAAAGGTTTTCCTGGAAAGAGTGGACAAGGAAACAGCTGATGATCAATGGAAAATTAAAAGCCAACTCTTTTAGAATGAATTGCAGGAACAAACCTTGCTCTGTTTTTCTGGGAAAACTTTACTTAGTTAACTCTCTTGGATGAATCACTGCTGCTAGCAGGAAAGCACTTCTGGTCTTGTCTCTACTGCATCCTCTTGCACCCGTACTTCAGAATATGTGCTGTTAATCCTGTCTGGAGCCTGTTGCTGCCTTAGAATGCTCCCTCTTGGGCTGGGCAGGGTTGTTGCTGCTGCTTAAAGTTACAGTTAAAATATGCTGCTGCATTTTGCCCTGTGCCATGATGCAGAGTTGTCTGATCTCAGCATCAGGAGGTGGATGAGAGGAGAGCCATGAGCTTGGTTTGCCAGGGAAGTGAATAGCTGCTCATGGAGCCTGGCTCAGTGCTGTCACAACCCCCATGCTCCAGAGCAGTGGTACAGCAGGAGATCCTGCTGCACATCCACATGGGCTTAAAACATTCTGACAAGTGAACTGTACGGGCTGGCTTGATGCAAGATCAGATAGAGTTTGTCAGGGCTGCTCCAGCTTCATGGTTCATTGGAGATTACCCATGTTCCCACAGCTGCCATGGCCCTGGCACGTAGCTCCCAGCCAACTGCAGTGCTCAGCGTAATCCAGGCCCCCTGTGCTTGTACCTGACCAGGACCAGTTTTGGACTGTGGGGGACCTGCTGGTGTTCACACCTGGTGGGGGTGATGCCATGGCTGGAGTGGGCAAGGTCTGTTCCATCCTGCAGCCAGCAAATACTGCAAAGGAACGATATTTAAGTTGGGCAGGGATGCAGAGCCCAGGGGACTGCCAATGTTCTTGGCTAACCCAGCCCAGGCAAAGCTTTGCTGAGGCATGGACCACTGACCCTGACCTGGGGAGAAGCTGGTGTGGTCCTCAGCCTTCACAAACCCAGAGGCAGCTGAAGGGGTGCAGCCCAAGCCTGGAGGATCTATCCCAGCCACAGTCAGAAGTTCAGTACTTGTGGAAGAGGAGATGGATTGTGTTTGCTCAGTGGTCCCAGGGGAAGCTTAGTCTTGGGGAGGAGGGAGTGGGAGGCAAAGGGAAAAACAGAGAGCAATTTAAAGGAGTCCTTCAGTCACTGCCTGTGCTGTGAGGTCAGCAAGGAGGCTGTTTGGGAGCTTATGGCACTGCTGCTGCGCTGTGGCATTTGCTAACACAGCTTCTAAATCCAAGGGGAAGCGAGAGAGAAAGAAAATTGAAAATAAACTGAAAATTTTGTTTTAATTTAAAATAAAACCTGTTAGATGCAAAAAACGGGAATAACTTTATCCCTATCAAAATACTTTTTGATACAGTTTTGTGTGCAGACTGCCTCATTTTCATCCTCTTTGCAATAAAAAGCACCCGACTTCTCACCGGGGCTGGCTCTGGCAATATCCCTCAGTGACGCATTTGCAGTTGGCAGGGGAAGGAGGGAGAAGGTTCATGTGGGGTCAAACACATCCCAAGCGGGTGTTCCTCCAAGCGGGAAGAGCTGCACTGCAGAGCTGCAGCTGCGGTGGCTCTCTGTCCTTGGAAAGGCCCTGCAGGGCTGGGGAGGGACAATGGTGTTCCTGTGCCAGCTCTCGTGTGTGCTCAGCACAGCCCTTCTCTGGGTTTTGGTCCCACTGGCTCCCTGTGGGCTCCTCGTGGTTTGAAGAGGGGCTGTGATGAGCTGGGGCAAATCTTTCTGCCAGGGCTGTTCTCAGCAAAACTGGGCTTTGGGTGATGCTTGGGTGGAGTTGGCTGTGCATTTACATGTCTCAACACCCAGGTCATCAGTTACCTCCTGTAAAAGTGGGACCTGCTGTCCCCTGCAGCCTTTAGGGAAGCCTGGAAAGAGGTCTGTGTGTTCCCCTCCTGTGTCCTCAGGTGGATTATGTGTATGAGCCACTGCTACTGCCAGATAAGTGATGTCTCAATGTTTTCAACATTTAAAATTCTACTTTTCTTGTTCCAAATGATTTCCAAACATGAGCTTATTGTCTAGATGACTCTCCTTGCACCACAGAGTTCACCCTCCCATGTTCAGCACAGGGTCTAGTGCCATAGCAAGGCTTTGGTTGCTCTGACAAACCCTGATGATCAGGAGGAAGCATGACAGTGACGTTGAAACAAATATACTGAGCTGGACTGGTATTCTTTGCAAGCATTTTGTTTTCTGACAGCTGCAGAAATCTTTGCCTGGGGATCCCATGCTGAGAAAAACACCCCTGGGAAAAGCAGTTCAAAGGCTGGGAGAGGGAACTTTCTTCCAGTGCAGCTTTGACAAAAGCACACACGAGTGTAGTAGTATAGACCAAAACCCCTCTGACCTCTCCCAGCAATGGGCTGGGCTCTTCAGGAGTCACAAGCCCTCCTCCCTCTGCTTTTAGACTAGAGACACCCCAGATACCGAGGGTTTGGCATCTGAACCATACAATTTGTCAGTGACCTGTGCTATTTGGAGACTTGGGAATGTGGCACCAGGATGCAGAGCAAGGCTCTGTTTGTAAGTCACGCTGCTGCTGTAACATATGTCCTCGAGGGCAAGTCTCATGAACAGCGTGGCTCTGTTCCCCCTCAGAGGGAGAGATGCACAGCCCTTCCTGGCAGCCAGCACTGGCTGTGATTTGGGACTGCAGGGGAGGAGGTTTCACGCCGAGCTGGGGACTCGGCGGGAGGAAGGCGCCCGTCCTGGCTGCGCTCGCAGAGCCAGCGTTGGAGGCCTGACCTGCGGGTAATGATCTGACCTCCTTCTCTTAATGAAGAGAGTGAGCCCTGCTTGGGGTGAGCATCATCACAGTGGCTCCTCAGTGGTGCTGAGCTCCACAGGACAGCAGTGTGGGGATGCAGATTGGGCAGCTTTCTGAGCAAGGGTATTTTAACGGGGGTTGCCCGAGCCCACGCAGACCTCTGGAAGCACTAAGTGACCTCGTTATCCCAGGAGAGCATTAAAGGCAGCCCTAGAAGGGAAAATGCCAGGACAGGAGGGCTAGGAAGTCACGAAAAGGGAAGCAGAGAAGATGTTTACCAAGGGCCTAATTAACACGAGTGAAAAAATGAGAATAGGGTGAAGAGAGACTGGGAAGAAAGGGGAGAGCTGTGTGTATGTAGAGACCAGCTGGTGGAGAGAAACCAGATGAAAGGGAAGAAACCAGAAACAGGAGAGGAGCAGGGATGGGGAAACAGGAGGTGGGAGGCAGAGAAGGAAGGCAGGAGGATTAGTTATTTTGAGGGACTTTGTCAGCAGAAGAAATTTAAGGTTAGGGAAAATGGCATCTGTGGAAGGTGGAGAGGTGAGTCGAACTGAGGGAGGAAAACCTGTGCTTTAATATTTTTCCTTTCCAGGAAGAGGATAAAATGGTTTCAGGATAACTGTGTGCTTGGTTACACTGAGAGGAAAACCTGGATAGTCAGAGCAAGAAAAATACCAAGGTCCATAATGAACAACAAAAGAACAAAGGAACGGAAGGAAGCTGTCGAGCAGTTGATTACAGAGAGAAAGCAATTGGATTTTCTTTTCCCCACTAAGCAGGGTAAAAGTGGGGTCAGCTCTCCTTCCCTCTCTGAGTAACCCTGAGGTGGCTGTTTTGCTGTTTCTCTGTTGATTATGCAGTATTGGGTTATATCCATGCTGTGCACATGTGAGCAGAGCTTGTCCATGGAGCTGTTTCCCATTTCCAGGCCTCTCCTGGGGGTGTCTGGCAGGGCTGGGGATGGGCACGGTCTGTGCCTGGGTCTGCAGCCCCAACACAGGGCTCAGAAAGCCATGTTGTGATGGGGCTGCTCTCCCTTGACAGCTGTGCCCCGAGGAAGCTAAACCTTAGCTGCAGCCTCTCTTTCTCCATCTCCCAGCTGTGCCAGGTAAAAACTCAGTTTTAATTACTGAGCAATAACCTTTTTCACCTTCCCTTTGGAGCCACTGCTGCTGAACTGTGCACTGCTCAGGATGCTGAATCCCTGTGTGCATCTGCCCAGCCCAGACCACACAGCCAGGAAAGAGACACACACCAGGGAAAAGCCCGAACCACAGGCGTGGCTGTGATGGGACCATCTGTGATCTTGGGCAGAGCTAAGGCCAGGGTTTGTTTCTTTCTTTCTGCAATATCCACCCTCTATAATTCCAGTAACATGGGTGTAATCATGTCTAGAGGTCTTAGATGCTCTTCTTCTCCAGTTTGTACAGCAGTACTATAGGCAGAGGAACTTGGGTCTGATTCAAGAAACTGCCTGGGCAGTACAGGCTTTGCTCATACCTGATGTCTGGGCACGTGCAGAATGGCACTTGTTGGCCTGGAAACTCAATTGTAGGAATTTTTAGGGGGGTGTGTCTGTGTTTTTGCAACTTCGTGTTCTTTTTGAGAATTTCTGACAGATCTGGTGAAAATGTTTAACAGCTTCCCCATCACTTAAAACATCCCCCTGCCTCTCTTTCCCTTACTACTGGGCAACTATAATTGTGAAATAGAATAAGAACTACCCTTGTAGTCTATCAGAGTTGCTCATGGAAAGAGTCCTTCTGTGAAATATAAATAGTTTTGCATTTTAATGCACTTCTGGATAGATTTTGGTTCTGTGCGAGGTTCGCACCCAGCAGAGAGGGAGAAAATGTCTGTTGGTCAGAAATCATTACCAAAATAACAACATCATAATACAGGCCCAAATCCTGCTCCTTGTCAACACCCAAGTAATCATGTGGAACCAAATGCATCCAGAAGTGCCAATCAAGAAGGTTCCTATAGGAATCTCCAAATCAGCTGTGGTGGTGGAGTAAGTCAGGAGTGACTCCAAAAAGTCAAAGCATCACCTTTCTGCTTGTGTCCTGCATGGGGAAGGCACAGTGTGTGCTGTGAGGTCAGGGATATGAGCATGGTGAGCTCCGACATACACCAGCCCCCTGGGCAGGACTCCACAGCCAAGGGGGATCACTCCTGGGCTGTGTCATGTCCCCCCATCTCTGCAGCTGTCCTACAGCACAGGGGGGCTGGTTTGCTGCCCATGCTGCTTGCCCTTGATGTAAAATGAATCATTGTGCAAACATGGCTTTGCCTTTGATGGGGGAAGGGAAAGTCCAGGACTTGGCAAAACTGAAAGCAAGGTGATCCCAGGTGAGTGGAGTGAATGGTGTCTGAGGACACGAGTGATGGCAGCAGCCATGGGTGTTATGAGGAAATCCTCCTTCAGTGGGCATCTCTGCTGTAATATAATTGCACTTCAGGCAAAAGGCATGTCTGATTTGGCAACAGATAAAGGCTAAGTGAAACTCTTCTTGTTTATTTTTCTCAGCTTTACAGCTCATAACTGGAGTGGCTGGGTTTCCTCCACAAAAAATGCAAAAATTTAATGACATTGAAACAGCTGAAAGGTAAAGCAAAGTAAAGCTCAACAGTTCCCTCTTTTTCTGAAAATTCCAGACTTTCAAACCTCAGACTTTTCTTCTGTTTTTACCCCATTTTTCTTAAATTTAATTAAAAACCTGAAAACCATGTTTCAGTACCAAACCAAGCATTTCATTTCACATCAAACTGAAGTGTCAGTAGCAATAGTAATCATATAAACAGCCATCTTCATAATACAAAGAAAGGGACATGCTGAGGCTGGAGCTCTTGTTTAGAATGGGAGATTCAGTGGGTGCCCTGGTGACAGCAGCAAGAACACAAGTGCATGCAGTGGTCTGTCCCTTTCACTGACAGAGTCAGACCATGCAGTCAAATCGTGCAGGCAGAGAGGCCCTTCTGGGATGGAATAAGGAAACTACAGTCCCTCCTTTTCAGCCTTTAACAGCAGTTCAAGGCCCTGGATCACACTTCTCTCCTTCCAGTTATAGAAGGCCAAAGTGGTTTTGCTTGTTGAAGAGAAAAACAAGCCCAAAGCCTCAGAAGAAAATACCAAACTCCTTCCCCCTGCTGAATTAGGTATTTTTTATAGGATGACATTTTGAGGGAAGCAAACATCATGAGAGCCAGTGAGCACTGAGAGATCTGTGTGTGATAAACTGAAACCATAGCAGCTTGGGGTGGTTTAACTGTTGTAGCAGGCAGATGCAGGGGGGTGGGAGGATGTGGAGATGTTCTGACTGTCCTGCTGCCCTTGTGGACTGAGCTGTGAGCAGCATGGGGACAGGTGGGGCCCTGACCTCTGCTCCCCGTGGGAGTGAGCAGGGAGCAGGACCAGTGCTTGCCTTGCCCTGGGCTCTGCCCATTGGCTTCACCCTTGATGGTTTTGTTTCCTGTGCTGTGATGGACAGGTTCACAGATGGTGATTCTTGTAAGGCATCAGTTGTGGACCACAAAGTGAGTCAGATCACAGCCTTACTGCTGTGATGTCCTTTTGGTTAGCACGGTGGCTTGGTGGCCAGATCCCAGTGTCACATCAGCTGCCCCTGGCTGGAGACTGAGCCAGGCTTGGCCCCTCTTGGAAGTGACAAGGTTTTTGACAGCATCCTATTATTGGTGACTTCTCCTTTGCATCAGACACAGACAACAGACTTATTTGTTTTCCTCTGCCAGAGGAGAAGCAGCTGTAGATATCCCCTCTATGCAAATCTGCATAGCCAGGTGAAGAGCACAGCCACCCACAGGTGTCAGGGCCCCTCACAGGTCTCCAAAGATCTCTCCAGTATTCTGGTCATGAATCCTTGTAATAAAACCACACTTGCTTCACTCTTCCCTTCCATCTTCAGAATGAAAAGAATTTGTAAAGGCAAAACATTTTATTTTTATTTTTATTTTTATTTTTATTTTTATTTTTATTTTTATTTTTATTTTTATTTTTATTGTTACCTCTGCAAGCACACACAGGCAGTATGACAGGACAGAGGCTGCTCCAAGAGGTGCAGATGTTACACTGCTCAACACAGTGAATCTTTCACCATTTTGGTCAAAAGCATTCTTAAAAGTGAGGAAAACCTTTGCATTGGCTTGAAGCACAGAACATTTATATTTCAGTTTGTCCCTGAGGCCAACTTAGATACCAGCTGCCCCTGCAACAGAAATGTGCCTGAGCTGCCCACCTTTGGCACAGCTGAGAACCCCAGCAGGGCCCAGGTGTCAGAGGCCACCAGCTCCACCACTGCACTGTCCCTTCCTGCTACCAGAAGGTGCTGGCATGTCCTGATAATCCATTATTGTTTGAGGTAACTGAGGAAAAATGCTGTATTTATCTTCTGCTAATCTAAACTCAGTTTGGAGAAAAGGCTCTGCTCTCATAGCTTGAGGAGAACCTGTCCACAGAGGTTAATGGTAGAGGATGTTTATACAGGAATGGACCTTCCCAAGGAGGGAGCTGGGTGGAGGTGACGTCTCCTCTAGCTGTCACTTTAATTTCCTGTTTCTAAATGATCAGTCCCTGCCTTTAAAGAAGGAGGTGTGTTGGGTGAGAGCTTTGCCACTGTGGTGGTGTGAAGTGAATAAAGTGATGCCTCTGGCCCCACTCATGGAAGTCAGAAGCCCAACATCTGACATGGGTTGGGTGGTCCTGTCTTTGTAACACAGCCTCTGGCTGGAGGCTGCTCTGGTTTAACAATGGGAGGGGTGCACCAGCAATGAGGGAGACTTGTCCTACCTTCTGTGCTGCCCAGTGTGACATGTGCCCCACCTGAGCCATAGGACAGGTGGTGTGGTTACCCCATGGGCTCCCGAACCCTCTTCCCTCTCACACCCACACAGGGGTCGCACCCAGCTCTGTAGCAGCACCCAAACCTCTTAGGGGTTTCCAGCAGTGTCATGTCATCCTTCTAGCCAGGAACTTGGATGGAGAAAGACATGATGGCCATCCTCTGGAGGTGGGGGCTGCAATGGTGTTGTTTTGTCTCCATATACCCAGCCAAATTTATGCATCAGCACAGCTTATTTCCCCATCCTGAAAGCCTGAGAGAAATCGTTCCACTGCTCTTCTGCAGAAGGCACCTTGGAGGAGTGGGGACCTAAGCAGTTTTGGGGCACAATTACCTGTGTAAAGACACCAGCAACAGCTTGGAAGATAGATGTAAGCCATTAGACTTGAGAGGCCCTTCCTGCTGCCCATGGTACCAGACTGTGGTTGAAGTATTGATGGACCAGGGTCATTTGTACCAGTGAGGATTGCATTATAAAGGGGGTAGCAGATGGATATTTAACATAAAGGATTATTCAGTGCTGCTGACCTGCACAGGAGTGGCCCTCCAGAGGGCTGGCATGGGGTACCGGTCAGCTCCCAGTTTGTCTCAGGTGAAGCCATTATTCTAGCTGGACTCTATTATAAGACATGAGGTTTGCTGTGTTTGTGGGAATGGGATCAGAAATGCCTATATAGGAGATACAGCACACAAACAAAAGTAATTTTGCAGTTGTTCACAATTTGGCTAATACTTCTGGGAAGATAAAAGGGCTCCTGATGGTGATGCTTATTTAAAATTTCTTCTAGGTAGCTGCATCCTGCCATGTCCTGTCACCAGCTGTCCCTTGCTCTTGCCTTGTGAGCTATATGAAACAAAACAAGAAAAAGTACAGTGTGAAAGTGTGAACGGCCTGAGCTGCAGACTGCCCTCAGGCTCCCTCCAAGAGCAGAAGCCAGGAGTCAGCAGCTCTGGAGACGTGCCCTGTGCCAGCTCCAGGAGGGACAACCTGCTCTGCACACCCACAAAAACCTTGCCTGGCTGAGGGGATGGGGCTCCCAGCGCTCACTAACGCAGCCAGGGTGGAACAGGGCAGAGAAAGGCCAGTCCTTGAGGTCTCTGTAGCTTTTAAATGGATGGACTTGGACTTCAAGGCAAGCAGTGCCCACTGAGCACCTTGCCTTCCTCTTCCCTGGGGAGCACAGGCATGGGGATGATCTTCCTCAGCTTTCTCATGTGATGCCTCAGAAAGTCTGTTGATGCTGCTGGATCTCAGACAAGCTGCTCGAAGTCTGGGTCTGGCTGACTGCAAAAAGTGTTACCCAGCTTTTGTTCCCTTGGCTTTGCTTTCCTTTTTGGTTTCCCTTCTTATTTCTTTTTCACACTGGGTAAAGCAAGCATTTGAATCTCCAGCAAAGACAGACTTTAGGCAACTTAACACATCCAAGGCTCTCCTGCAGTCGGAAGAGGCCAGCAGAAGGACTGTGCTGAACTGCAGTGACTTGGAGGGCCTTTAATGTCCATGTTCACCAGCATTAGATCTGGCAGCGTGCAGGCAGTGAGAGCAGCCACATGTCCTCCTGCCTGCTGCCACCAACTCACGCTCCCTGTGCTCGTGCTGCCTCCCTCTCTGGCAGAGACACAGGTCTGTACATGTATATGTGTATATATACATATAAATATATGTCATAATGTGTGACAGAAGCAGGATTAGGTTCACCTTGGGGTATCTATGGTTCTTCTGGCACTGTGATCATTTGACCTCTCCCAGCTCTGCCAGGAGAGGAAGTTGACTGAGCATTTATTACATGTGTAGATTACATATGCCCATATGTTTACAGTGAATTTATAGACCCCTATAAAGGGGCTAACAGGCATTATATTTAATTAATGTGGCAGAAATTATATCATTGTAATAACTGCCTGGCCTTTAGAGGTAAAACTTAGTGCCAAGGATTCCCAGATGAATCATCTCTGATAAGAACCAGAAATGACACAGGCCATATATTGTATGGTGAATTTGTTTGGATTGGTACCTTTAGGGTATTCAGCCTTGCCAAGTCTCTGTGGTGCTGGCACAGTTTATTACACATTTTCATTTATTAAGAGATTATTTGACTGCAGTTTGTTGTTTTATTGTACAGCAGGTGATAATTTTACACTAAATTAACTGTAACATCTCTGTTAGGAACAGGCCGAAGAGGCTTCTTGCTATGATGCTAAATACTAAGTAATGGCTTTTATTCATCAAGGGAGTAATTTACTGCCATGTGTAGGGCTTGAATAAGACTTTCCACTAACCTGTTATTAGTCTGTGTGTGTTCAGGTTAGGGTTAATGGTCTTGTGCCAACACAGGCCCTCTCTTTAAAACAGATATCTGTGCTAAAATCTCACAGCTTGCTACTCTCAGGCTGGACAAAAAAAACAGTCTGAGGCTACTAAATCTACATGTAGGCAGAGAAATGGCCACTGAGGTCTGGAGATGGGTGATGCTTGTTGTGTCAGTCCATGAGCTTGGATTTTAGCATTGGAAGAGGTTACAGATGGGCAGGCAAAGAACTGAAAGCTCCTTGCACAGTATGACTCTTCAGTAAATTAGAAAGATGATGTTTCCACCCCTGGCTTAAATATTTGTTATTTCAACCAAAGAAATAATTCAGCCAGAAAATAATTTTCAAACCCTTTATGAAAACAAAGGAAAAAATAAGCAACAATAACCATCCCTCTTTTCCCACAGAAACTGATAACTTTTGAAGGAAAAATATTTATTCAAAAGCCCTTTTTTCAATTTAAAATAGATTACAGATGAAAATAATTTGCCTATCCCTTAATGAAGTCCATTATACCAGACTAGTTTCATAGTCTGTCTCACACAGATACCATTGAGTTAAGCTTTGTGGTGGGAGATGGGAATTCCACACCAAATTGAATTGGAGACTGAAGCAGGAACAATTATGGCTGCAAATTATTAAAGCTTTGCTATATTGGAAATTCACAGCATGCTTATAGCAGTAACTTACTATTAAGAAGAACCATACTGCAAAGCTAAAAAATAGAGGAAAAAGTCAGAACCATATTGCTTTGATCACAATTCCACGTTTAAAGAAACCAATCATTGGCAAAATAATCCCCTTCCCAACTGTGCCATGGATTAGCTTTGGTTAATGCTAACATTGCCTTTATATGGAGCACATCAAGGGAAAAATTATCAAATAAAATCTAGGGCTGCCTAAGTAATTCACAGCAAATAATGTGCTCGAGGGAAGCCCCTGCCACACACACACACACACACCCACACACACACCCACCCACACACACCCACACACACACACCCACACACACACAAACACTCTCTCTCTCGTTCTCACTTAGGACTTTCCTGTGAGCCAGTTCTGCCTCTGAGTGCAGGGTGAGTGACAACGTCCCGAGCAGGCGGCTCTGACTCACACACATCTGCTCTGACTGGACAAGCACATCAAGGGTTGCATTTCCAGCTGCTGAAAGGGAGATCAGAGCTCCTAAATTAGCTGTCCAGTGTGAAGTTTTTTTGATTAGTTATTCCAAGTTGTCTTCTGGGGAATATTTTCCGGGCCTTCTTTTAAAATTTGCTGCTCAAAGACTGCTCTGCAGCAAGCTTGTTAGCTGGAGTGCTCATGGAAAGCTGCTCCCAGAGCAATGTGTATCCATATGCTGGGGATATGAAATAATATTCCTAGCTAATTTTTCAGTATTCCCCAGACCTACAAGCACTGAATGGGTATGCCTCTTTTATTTATTTGGGGGTGTTATTGATTTTAGATGAGGGAATGTGAGACTATATAAACAGATGCTGTCTTGTTGCCTTTTAGGAATGCCATTTGATTTCCACCCCCCTCCCCAGTTTCTTGGAATCTCTGTTTTCAGCAAAGGGAACATACAGCAAGTTTCAAGCTCATCCTTAATGTGGGATTTTTTTTTTTT
>VXAC01006317.1:840784-858724 GCA_013399225.1 Rhipidura dahli
TTTTTTGAAGCAGGAGCAATACCAGCCTATGAAACAAAACTCTCCTGGGCTTCAGGCCTGGGAATTAAGTGAGTGGGAGGCTCTGCCCATGCATCCCAGCTTAGGTGTGAACATTTGAGGAAAAAGCCTGCACACTTGAGAATGGAGGAGGTGCATGGCACCCTATGGACACCACAAGCACAGCTGCATACAAAGCACACTTGAGAATGAATCCTTTGCTGGACAGCTACAAAAGCTGCTGCTCCTAAAGCCACCAGCACAAAAAGGATGAGCAAATCTGGGAATGAACTGAGATTCAAACAAATCTTTTGTGTATATTCAACGTATTTTTTTGTGCGTAGTTGAGATTTTAAATGCATTCAGTCAGTCCTTCAGAAGGAGTTTCATTCACTGTGTTTCAGAGGGATGTGGTCTTGCACCTGCCCCTGCCTCAGCACTAGCCCAGTGATGTCCATCCCTGCGGTTTTTGGCCAGCCTACCACAGCACAACATGAGCTTGTGAAGCCCTGAGAAATCCCTAAGTGAGGGCTGTTCTGTAAGGACCCATGCAGATTACAAATCCTGTTGTGTTCAGGCAGCATTGCAAACACTGGGATGAGCTAGCATGAGTGACATGAACATCAGCTAGACCATGTCTATTTTTAATATCCAGCAAAATAATTAGAACCAGTAAAGTTATCATCTGGAGGGCTAAACCCCCCCCTAAAAGAAGAAGGTGTTGTGGGACATCCCATAAAAAATGATGCTTGGAGGTTACACCACAGTATATGCTATTACATTACATTTCTACCCATCTGCCATCCCTGTAGCCTGTTCAAAGAATGGTAAGTAAAAGCTGAGCTGCTGATAACCACTTTACAAATGAAAACCTTGCTTTTATTTGACAGTTTAGGACTTGAGAAGAAAATGGGGGGGAGAATACAGAACAGAATAAATTTTATTAGTAGAGTAGATGTGGCAGAATAATTACAGTTTCTGGGAGAGTGTGGGGAACAGCATAAGAAGTCTGGAAAAGAAATAACAGCTTAAAAATTGATTGTCTGTTTGGGGTGACAGTAAAGTCAAAAGTGCCATTTCCAGTCTAAAATCCCTATATCCAATACTAAAGAGCATTAGAGCCTAAATAAGGATTTGAATACAAATGTCTTCAACTCCAGCTCACCACAAAATTAAAGGATCTGTTCCAGGAAATACAGTGTCTGCATGAAGAGACCCCCCTAAATCTATGCCTTTGAAGCTTAAGTTTTAATTTGGGATTAAAAAAAAAAATTAAGTTGCACAGGACTGTGCAGGAGCCTGACACAGTATCCTAGAAGAGATCCTGTGCTGCTGCAGGCTCCAGCAGAGCAGGACTGGGGGTCTGGCCACTTTGCCTGCCCTGGAGAACGAACACTGCCCATGGTGATGCTGCTGATGCAAGAGTGATTCAGCTGTGTAAGAAATGCTGAATATGGGAGAGAAGCGGGGAATCCAGGGCAGGCAGGATGGCACACAGGCTGGCTGAGTCCTGCTGATGCTGCTTTTAAAGCCAAACACACATGGTTTGAGTTAAGGCTGGCGTCCCTCTGTCCAAATGCATTGCAGATTATGGATGATGAGGGCTTTGCATGGGTAATTTTTTTCTTTTTCATCTCAGTACAAGGCAGCCCAGGAGACACCATCATGTATGATGTGAGCATTTTTCTTGTGCTCTGTGTTTGATTTAATCAAAAGAACTTAGCAGCCTGGATATACTGGGTGACCACTTCTACTATTCTCAGCATTTTGCAGCATGATTATTTTGCCTGTCCTCTTTTATGTGCACTCAGAAGCCTTGAATGCACTCAGAAGCACCAGGCACAGCTCATTGATTTAGGGACATCTGAACTGGGATAAAATAAGACAGTGGGTAGCTTTTACCATTGTGTCTGTACCTCCCTGTGCAGACAGGGCTGGCAGCAGGGTCGCCTTCAGCAGGTGCCCATGGGTGGCCCTGTCAGACAAGGTGCCTCAGTGCTGTGTCCCAGCAGCAGCAGTGGCAGAGTCCTGGGAGGCAGGGCATGCTGTTAGTTGGGCTGCTGAGAGCTCAGGCCGGCCCACAGCTCCGGTGCTGTCCCACTGTTGGGGTTTGTGGGCTCTGCGGTGTTGTCCCCAGGAAGGTGTCACAGACCCAGGAGCACCAGGAGGCTCTGCCTCAGTGTGGCAGTGGGGATTTGCTGCCCAGCCTCACTGATGCTCTGCCAGCAGCCCAGCTGCTCTGCAAGCAATCCTGAGATTGTTTTTTTTTTTTTTTTTAATTTATTACATTGCATAAAATACTCAAAATTGAAAAAAGCCCCACACCAGTACCAGGAAAACCCCCAATACCCAAAGGTATTTCCAGAGAGGAATATTTCCCATTTTCTCCTGCTCGGTAGGGTTGCTGTCCCTTTGTCCCATGGGGCAGTGCTTTCCATTTTGTGGTCTGCTGTTCTTGGGTCAGACCTGGACCAGGAGCCTGTCCAAATTAGGGACCTCCTAGGCCTGGTTCATGGACCACTTGCAAGCTCCTTCCAAAGTGAGTGTGTGCAAATTCACTGGTTGTATTCCTCGTCTTTCTGGAGCTTGTTGTGCAACCAAAGATTGGTCTCTGAGTCATCCTGCTGTGAGTCCCAAGTCCTGCAGGGAGACATGCCAGTAGGAGCCATATTAGCACCAAAATCTCGTGAAGGGGTCGCTGACTTCATTTTAGCCAGTGGGAGAACATGAACACTGCAGCTCAGCTTGGGTCTGAGGGCAAGGAAACCTTTGGTGAGGGGCAGCTGAGAGCAGAGGAGGGTTAATTTTTTCACCTGGAAGAGCTGTGTTTTCCTGACAAGGGAAGAGCCTCCGAATCTCTCCTGTGAGCTCTGGAAAACATTTTGAACTTTTTTTTTTCTTCTTCAAATAAAGAATTCATTAAGTTTTCTGTTCCTCTGAGTCCCCATGCTTCCCATTCCCAGAGGAATAATATTGAGCCTAATCACCAACTAGAACAACTGAGGCCTTTATTTTGGTGTAAAGCTGCATGAAAAAAGAAAGTCCCCTGTGTATGCAGCTGAAACACTTTCATAATTTTAAGAAATACGGAGAAATTCACAACTGATTTCCAAATGTGTGTCTTCCCTTTTCCTATAATGAGTGTGATGCATAATTTACACAGGCAAGAAGATGTAGGAAGCTGATTACTTTTTTCTTTTTGTTTGTTTTCATTCAGTTACAGAAGGGCTGGAACTGCAGAAAGCTGAGATAAGAGCCCTACCCCTTCCTTGGTGCGGTGAGCACCCATGGAGGGTGAAGAGGAACTCAGGGTACAGCCACGAGGACTTAGCTGGGTCTTCCCAGCAGTTATCAAAAACAAATATGTCTCATCTGTTTCCTGTCTTGAAAAGGAGGGGCATGAGAGCCATGGAGTGAAACATTCAGTGATGTAGGGGGCAATCAGAGCCTCAGCCACTGAGATACCTGTCCACACCCACAGCTCTGGCAATAAACTGCTGACTACAAGGAATATTATAAAAATTCCTCCCTGGATGCCATAGACACGTCGACAGTTTTGCATATGTTGAAACCTCCCTGGCTAATGACATATTTCCTCTTTGGGCTGACTCATGAGCTGCTTCTCCTCGTTGCTATGAAAGTTGGAAGCACTTCAATGCTGCCTGCTGCAAGTACATTTCATGAAAAGAGAGGAAAATCTCAGTATTATTTCTGGATTCACAGATTTGACCCTTTCACTTTCACAGCTGGTGAGCTCTGCCACTTTGGCATTTATTAAATGGCTTGTTAGTGGCAGAAGGAACAACAATAAAATTTGTGTGTATAATTTAAAGCAAACAATCTCCGCTCTTAATCTGGCCTTCAAGGCCTGAAGTAAACAACTGCATTTCAAGGGAAGGCTACTGAAAAAAGGAAAGGTCTGTTGGGTGCACCTTGCTTTTAAACATTGCGACAAAGTGTTTAACAGCCTAGAAGCTCTAAGCCCTGTGTTGTTATGGGGAGATAACAGCTCCATTAATTAGATGATCAAATATTACTTTATTCCGAAGTTCTTGCATTGGCCTGGAATGGTTTGTGCCTGCTTATGAGACATGTAACTCAATTCTTTTGAGCATTTGTAATATTCCAGTAATTATTGAATGTAATTGCAATAATTCTCATATTTACCTAATATTTGCATCAGTGTTGTGTGTTGATTATGACCTGGTTCAGGGTATTTATCTGTGCTGATTTTCAGCAGTTCTCAGGGAAAAAAACAAAAGGTCTTTTCATGATGTACAAGTTTGACACAATGTCAAGCCTTGTTTTCTGTCCCTCACCAGGAGAGGTGAGACTCGTGGGTCTGTGTACTTGAGCTCATTTTCAGTTAGCACCATGCCAGCACATGAGCAGAGGGAAATGTGAGAGAAAAGAGGCTGGATAAAGCCTTAAGGGCTGCTGACACAGCGACCAGGAGCCAACCTGGCTCCACTGACTCCTGAGCAGGGGCAGTTTATATGGAGATGGAGACCACCTTCCTCTGTGTCTGTCTGCCCTGGTGCACTGGTGGTTAAACCACCTGCAAGCTGCTGATGGCGAGAGGTTACAGCCTCGGGGCTTGAGGGAAACTAAAATCACTGCTAATTCACCTTGAAAAGTGGGCTGTAGGCAGAGTGCTCAGGGGTGCAACAGGAGGCAGAGTGGGGAGCCAGGGGCACGCACAGTGGCAGAGTTGTGCCAGCAGAAGTCACCAGGCCCTGGAGCCAGCGCCAGGCTGCCTTGCAGGGACGTGGGCTGCACAGACTGGAATCGCTGGTGGATTTAAATCTGTCCTAGCATTTCACAGCCTCTCCCTGTAGCTCCCTGTGCAGGGCCCCTATACATTTGTGTATCATACAGCTCCTTCACAGCCTGCAGTACTTTTAAGACATGATATACATATTTATCTTAAAGCAGGATAGACACCGACTAACGCTGCTCGTTAATGAGGGCACAATCAACTTGCATAACCTTGAACCACTGAATGCACACAGCGATGTATGAATGAGAGGTTAACTGCAGATGACAGCTCATTTCTTTTTGCTCTTCTGCCCAGAACATCCTGCCAATACACACATTATAAATAACATGTTCTTGTGATGGTAATGGGGGGGAAGGGGGGGGGGTATTTCAGAAGCAAGCATTGCTAATTTTTTTTAGGAGTGATTACATGTCATTTGGGGGTTCAGCTCTAATACCATCTGTTACCTTGGCTGCTGGGATCAGCTGTTTCCGCTGCAGGACCTCCACTGCTGGTACTCTTGACCACAGCCCAGTTCTGCGTTCTGAATTAGAAAGTTAAACGTGAAACAAATTAACATAAAAACCTACAGAAAAGGGCAAGTTGCATTTTTGATGTGCCTGAGACACCGGTGCCCATGTGACTCACAGTTCACGACTCGCAGAGTGGTGTCATTCGTAATTCGTGTGAGCGCTCTCTTGCTCACCCACACACACCCGTGTTATATCCTGCTTTTCCATGCAAAGCACTCAGCCAGCCATACAGCCCGGTTAGCAACACACTAGCTCTGCTCTCACACAGATTATGCCACATCAGAGTTCCTTCTGTGGGGAATATATTTACTTGCTGTAAGGAGCCATCTAGTGAGGGTTTATGCACATAAAATTAAAGTCACTGTTTCTTTACTGTTTCCAGGCAATACGGAAAGACAACATGCTAATTTTTTCCCCTCTTCCCCCCTCTCCATGTTCTCCTTGCCACACTTAAGGTGCAGCTAAAGCAGGTGAGGCTGGGCAGGACTGAATGCTCATTGCCCCGGCTGTCCCTGTACAAAGGACGAGGCGCACATGTGCTCAGCCTGGCTCAGCTCTGCTCCCGGGGGACCCGCACGGAGTCAGCACAGTCCCCAAGGACCTGCCCTGTGCGCTGGCAAGAGAGAAAGCGAAGTGTGTGGGTGGAGAATACAGGGAAGGGCCAGGCTAGGCAGAAATGAAAGGCCTTAAACTTGGTCCTGCTCTGGTGTGCGGGGAACTGAAGGCAGAGGCAGCCGGTGAAAGTGCCCTTCGTCACGCAGGCAGCGATGACATAGCTGGGAGCTTAATTTAATTGGCAGAAGGCTGAGCCAGAGCCTCTGTCAGCACACAGATAAAAGAGAGCAGCGTTGGAATGGTGGGCACTTCTTGCTGGTTTGCTTTTTAGGTTTGTTTTGTTCTTTAAAGAACGATGAGCTCGTGCAAATGGAAATGCGAGAGTGGAGTTGAGAGTGTCTGTGCACTGCAGAAATCTGAAGTTACTGCTCCTGGAGCATCTAAAGCACGGCTACAATGCAAATCTGTATTGTTGGGAAGTGTACAGTCTGCAAAGGGACCAAGCACACCAAGTTAAATATTAAGCCCTCAGCCAGGGAAATGACAGCAGCTTTTTCACAGGCTAGAAGTAAGATTTTGTGTTGTGCTCTGAAGCTGTAAGCAGTGAGTGCAGCTGGGTGCAGGGACAGGGCAGAGGGGCAGCAGTGCCTGCTCCAGGTGTGCTGAAACAGCCTCCAGACTGAAAGTGAGCAGGCAGAGGAGTCTCCATCAGGGTGTGCCTGGGATGCTCCACAGCAGGCGATGTGCTGGAGTCATCGTGGCATTCACCGAGGGGGCTCCCCTGGTCCCTGCAAGCCTCCTGGGGAGGGAGTTTGCAGGCAAGCAAGCAGCTGCACAGCACTCTGAGCAGCCTTATGCTGTGCTAGCACTGGAGTAACCCTCCCCATCTCCTGCCTGCCTATTTGCAGCGCTGGCTCTTAGCAGGCAGCTTTTCTGCTCCTCGAGAGCTCAGCTCTGCGCTCTCCCACGTTGTCCTCAGCTCAATTCCCTTAGGCACAACTGGGCAGCCCTCAATGGGAGAGCACCAAGAGACAGCTCCGTGGCACACTGCAGGAAAGAGATGCTGAGGCATTTGACACTGTGATACACAATAAATAGGAGAGTCATTTTTCACAGCTACGATGCATATCAGGATGGGGAAAGTAATCCAATTTTTATAAACAAGCCTGTATTCTACAAAACCCAGACACTCTCTCATGCACAAGAAAATGCCCTGAATTATGGATGTCTGCCATTTTACAATAACTATTCCTTGCTTTTAATTTTTTTCCCTTGAAAATGCAATCAATAATTTTTATTCTTTTCTTTTTACAGTGAGAAAATCCCCATTTTTAGTCAGTGGAAATTATTTGACTACATCAATGATTAATAGGTTTAATGTAATAGCTGCAGTGGAAATTTAGAAAGCAAACAAGCCAAACAGAGCTGAATGGATTTGTTATAATGATTTCATTAGGGATTTTTAAAAGTTTGCTTTATACATGCAGTTTGTTGTCAGAAAGAATTGGCTGAATTCAGTCAAAATGGTTTGTTCTTTGTCTGTCCATGGTCACCATAGCTACCATTTCAATCTGTTAACATATGTGGTATTATTTTGTTCCTTTCTCTTAAACTCTGTTCACAGATGCTGTCAAGATTTCCCTTTGTACACATCTGATCGGTTCCTGCCAGGTTTGGCTCCGTGCCTTTCCAGGGGAGAGCCTCTCTGATGAGGACAAGGTGGTTAGGCACTCGGTGCAGCAATGGAGGCAGGATTAGGAGCAGGGGTGGGGATGGCTCCTACTCCACTGAGGCATGGGATCTGTGAGAAATATCTTGGGAAGACATTGTCAGAGGTGTACCTTTTTTCTGGAGAGGTGGGTATTCCCTGGATGTGCTGTGGCAGCTCCTTGGCTGCCACAAAGCAGTGTAAGTGCATGCATTTCAGTGGAGGTGTCGTGTCTGCTGGTAGTCAGGTCCTCTGATGTTGCTCATTAAACAGGTTTTGGGTAAGGAGCCGAGAGATGAAGGGAGGCACGGCTACAACATATTAAATAAATAAGTAATAAGATTGTACAGTTGTACAGTCTCTATTCTTTTGCTTTTTCCAGTCTTAGAAAAGCAGGTTGCCACTGAGGATGGAGGTGTATCCGCTCTGTGCTATGGAGGGGATTGGAATATTTAGTGGAGATCAGATTATCCACATTTCGCATTTTAATTGGCATCGAGTGAGGAAAAAAAACCCAGCTTTTTCTTTTGCTGAATGTGAAGGTGATTGAGATGGCTTCATTTTCTTTCCAGCTGTGAAGCAGGCAGGTAAATATATTGATGTATGTATGCAGTACAGTTTATAGTGAAGCTGCGAGAGAAATCAGATAGTCTGGAAAATACACAATTTCCTTTCAACAAAGCACTCACAGTAGAGAGTAAAGTTAAGGTGAGTCTATATATTTATATTTTTAAGAGCATAAAAGCATTCGTTTAAAGCTCTGTGGCTCTGATTTTTCAGAGCCACTGAGCACCCTGCTCTCTGCTTTCTTTTAACTGGAGATGTAGGTTTTCAGCATTTCTGGCAGCCTGGCCCCCTTTACTAATGCCTGCAGAGAGTAGCTGGAGAAAGTGTGAGAAACATTATTGTAATGAAGGGCTAATTCTGCCTCTCCTTCCTGCCTCTCAGTGTGGATGAAAGAGTGCCTGCAAGTCGTGTTATGTGCACGGGAAAAGGGAATTCTGATTACTGGCTCTGGCTCCCCAGGGGCCGGGATGCTCTCCTAGCACAACTCACAGTAAGCCACATCTGCATTTCCAGTATAAGGCCCATTTTTAAGGACTCCTAGTTTGGCTATAAAAATTCACTTAGCATGCATGAATAAAAACCAAATTGACAAGATAGACCATAACTGCTCTGAAAGGGCCATTAGTTCCTGTCGTATGAAAAATCCACATTTTAAAAAAGCCAGTATTGTTCACATTTGCACAACAGGCTGTAACCATTCCTTCTAAGTCATTATAGACTGTATGGAAATAATAATTTTCAAAATCACTATTGATACCACAGGCACAGAAACAGCAGGAGGCAGATGCCTGTGCTTGATATTAATCCAGAGCCTTCTGGTGCCACTGAGCAGGTTGGGATCAGTTTAAACCCTTGATTTACAACGATGTAACTGAGAAGAGGAAGATCACAGAATAAAGATTTGGTCTGATATCTGAGTTTGGTGCAAGGTTTCTAGTGTCATCAGGGGAATCCCAGAGGGGCAGGGCTGTGAGAAACTACCAATGAAAGACCATCCATCTCCTGTGCTCAGTGCTGCTGGGCAGGGGAAATGAATCTGGTTTTGGTGCATTCCATGTTTAATAAGGGGAAAGATAGGAATGTAGCTTTTTTTTTTTTAATTATGATTTTAAGAGGTACTAGGTCATGGATTTTTTTAAAATTGTTTCTTTTGGTTCATGATTAGTGCCTCACTTGAAACCAAATAGAGGCTTCATCGATTTTTTAACATTTCTTTTCTGGGTTTTCATGTGTTGCAGGTTTTCTGTAGACAAATACTGGCAAGGAACTAACCTGGATTTCTCTCTCCTCCCTCTGAGGTCACTAGCATTTGAGATTTCCAGATTATATTTGGGCTGAATGAAGAGAAAGTGTACAATCAAAGGCTGGCTCTAGAGTCCTGATGAGCTGTGCTGCCTAAGGGGTATGTTCACAGCAGCTGGGCCTGAGCCTTCTACTGGTTTTACAACAAAGGGAATTTCCAGGAATTTCAGCAGAGTGATCCCCACATACGTCAGAAGGATGTGAACAAGATGATTTTCTCCACTCTCACATGCATGTAGGGACATACCAACCTGAACATTTTTACTCTGTTACAACAGATTGTTTGGACCTAGGACTTAGGGTTTTGAAGGGAGTTTCAGATTAATTCTAATAGTTCCCTTTCCCGTGGGAATGCCAGTGCTCAGAGGCCCTGTAGGATAACCCTGGCTGCATTTCCCCAGGATCCTCTGTGTCATGGGAAGAGATTGAGCTGAGTGATGGAGTAAAGGGGGCTGTGTTGGCAGAAAGTCAACGTGGGGATTTTTTGATAGGATTTCAGGAGCAAGCAGCTGCCTCTCAGCTGGACTTCTCTTCCCCATTGCTGGGATTACCAGGATAGCAGCAAGACAGCAAGACACATGGAGAACTCCCAGGGAGGCAGGAGACCACCTGGCTGAGGGGTTTGCTGCAGCCAGAGCCCCAGGCACCAGCGTGTCTCCATGGGAGGGTGCAGGGAGGGGGCTGCCTGGCATGTTGCAAAGGTGCAACATCTCCCTCTGGACAGTCTTGTCTGCTCTTACCATGGACTGCAGTGACACTGGCCACTGGAAAACTGCCACCATGGAGGGGCTGGCATAGAGGAGATTTCCTGCTGGATCTGGGTGATGTTTCTCATAGTTAGTTATCCTTGACATAGCAGCGTCCTTCAAAGGTAATGCCACAGTACTGCACAAGCTCCTGGGGAAAACTTCTTCCCTCAATGAAAAAAAAAAAGGTTGATTTAAACACTGAAATCCAAGGGACTGTATTCCTTGCAAAGTGGGTATCTACTGTTAAACCTCAATCCTTGTCCCACTAGGTTTTGTAACAAAGAGCTCTCCGAAGGCATTGTGTGCATTTCTTGTTCAAAACCTCCTGTGAGATTAATTATGTTATTTGACTCCCAGACACCCTAAAAATGATAGCAGCTGTCCCCTGCAATTCCATCTCCCTTCACAGACTAGCACTGCTCACTGGCTGCCCCAGAGACAAGTGAAATGGAAGTTTATAAAAAGAGAGTGGTATATCCCCAGGTTAAATGCTGTGCTAACTGCAATCATCCCTATGATTAAGTGGCTCCCTAAAAGGAAGTATTTTTTCCCCCATATGTTTTTTAAGGAGTGATGAATCTCTTCACACTGTGTGTTTCCCGTCAGATATGGAGATTAACTTAAACAGAGAACTGAGTGAAGCAAACCCATCAGCTGTCTGAGGCTTTCTGCTCCGATTTTGCTGCATGCCTCTTTGTCATCCTCAGGCAGGGAAAGGTGCCTGTCCCACCTCACTCAAGGTTTGTTTTCTGGGAGAAGGCACCAGCTATGGAGCGGTGAATACCACCAAAGCCTGTCTCTACTCCTCTCACTGCTGTCATTTCCCACTTTCTTCTCCTGAGCTCTTCTCCAGGGCTGATCAGAGGTGCAGGATGGGGGCCAGAGAGGGGTGCCCGCTCTGGGTGCTGCCTCCTAAGGGTGCCCCACTCTGGAGCACTACTGGCTGGGCAGAAGGGGAGCTGAGGAGGAACAGGGCTCCTCCACAGCCTCAAGTTTAATTAGCTGAGAGGAGCTCCCAGGAGGAAAGGGAGGAAGTGGAATCCTGTGAGAGCAATGTAAGATTGTGTGGAAAGCCCACTTTCCCCAAAACTCTGCAAAGGAGATGGTCACAGTAGCAGGTACAGATGGGTGACTCCTGCTCCCATCAGCTTCACGAGCTGTGAAATAGCTCCTAGCACGGAGCACCCACTGGGGGCTGTGTCCACGCTTTGCTGGGGACAGAGAGGGTGTTCTCTGCAACTCTGCCCACACCAAGATTGTCGTGTGCTCGTCCCACTGCTCTCCCTGGCATTGCCAGCCTCTGCCTGTGCAGGATTTCAGTCTCATCCTCTCCTTCCTCCCGGGCCATCTCTTGGTGCCTCCCCTCTGGGTCAGCCTGGGGCACTGCTCCAGCCCAAGACAGTGCTTCCTCAGCTGCTGTGGCTCCCCTGGTCCTGCCATGCTCACCCTGCAGTCCTTTTCCTGCTTTCCACTGCTGATCCAGCCCCAGCTCTGCACCCTCTCACTCCCACCACAGTTCCCCCCCTTGATTTTTTCCACTGCCCTCCTACTCACTACAGGATATGAGCCATTCTCTCCAGTGGGAAATTAAAGTTTGGATTAAAATTTGCTATATTATTCCTTTTCCAAAAGCAACTTTTAGGCTGAAAGGCTCTAATGAAAAATTTCCAAAGGCCTGCAAGAGATTTAGGGACAGATTTTAAATGTCTTTTAGTTACATTGAAATGAAATTAGATACCCCTTGGTGTTTTTTTCAGCAAAAGGAGATGCTTTTGAAATTTGCATGTTATGCCTGTTTATGTCTTCTAGGCATGTAAATGCTTCCAGAGATTTGGGGTTTGAGCACCCAAGTCCCCTTGAAACCTAAGAGAACCAGGCATCAAGTCATGTGCATTCCTTACAAATTCCAGCCAAAATTGTTGTCGAACTTGGAGCACAAAGTTCTAAAGTAGGAGATCATAAACCTGATTTCCACTCTGCATTAGCAGGCAGCTTAGCGCCAGGGGAAAAAAACAACCCATACTCTTGACTGTATAAACATCTTGTTCAAAGGGTAACATTTTCCTGATTAATAGCCTTTCAGTATTAAAAACAATCAGTCTAGAGCATGATTAATTGTCCCTTTTACTACTGGTAACCAACTCTATGTGTATACATACGTACATACATACATACATCCACACTTGTGTAAACACACAGGCACGTTCTCACTGGGGTAAGCATTTTTAGTGCATCTGTTTTCAAGGAAAATAGAGTGTGAGGGCGGCAAGAGAGCTGCTTTCTACAGCTCCAGCTAATGGGAAGGGTTTGAGCTCTTGTAACCCTTCGTTGCAAAAACTAGCAGCCCCGAGGATGCACAATGAGCATTGCTGTCCTGGGAAAAAGCATTGAACCACTCACCTGGGCAGGAAGGAGGCCAAGAAAGAGGCAGAAGACACTCTTGTTTTCATCCAGGGAATAAAAACTGCTCAGTTGTTGGGTATCCTGACTACATTTCTACTTCATCTGTATTTTACTTGTGGGGGGTTAATGACAGTACAAAAAGTTTTCATTTAAAAATTGGCATGGAGAGGTGCTTTTCCCTTAACAAAGAGAAACAAATTTCAAGAAATTTTTTAAAATGACAGCCTTGCCTGGTCCAACCTGTTAGACCACAGTATACACACAACGGTGACACTGTAGTCATAAGGAAGCAACTTTTTTTTCTACTCTTTTTGCTCTGATATCTGAACAGGTGAGCAGGTTAACCACTACATCACAGTATTGTCCAGAAGTTGCAGCCAAGCTCAGGTGCAAGGAAAATACCATCCCTGCTTTACATAACACAGTCTGCTGCGGATCATACATGGAATTCCTCAGCAGGACATACAGGTATGTGCTGTCATGTGTGGGATCATGGCCTGACGTGTCTACATGAAGTTTTGATCCAGGTAAACAAGACCCTGTACCTGCCAGAGGCTCTCCTAGTGCTCAAAGGGTTTCCTCCCCATGTGTCCCACTTTGCAGAACTTTAAAAAAATAAAGTTTTAACACAGGTTTTCTCCTGAGAAAGCGTTGTGAACCAGAGGAGTAGAATTTGTTGCTCTTTTGGCACTAGTTAGAGGCTGCATAAAGTGCATTCACTGTTGCTGCGAAAAAATAAAACACAATTCTGTATTTTGTGTACAGTCTCTGTGTACACACTCGCCTACACTCTGCAAAAAGTTTTCTTTATGACCAGAAAACAATTTTCAAAGTTTCCTTCAAGAACAACACCAAAATCTGTTTTGCTGTTTAGGGACACTCTCAAAAATTCAGGCTTCTAGCTGAACCATAAAAAAAACCCAACACTGCTGTTCAGAAAGCAAAAACAAACAGGAAAATTTTTCTCAATGGTTAGAAATAAAAAGCACCATCAGCATCAGAAATGTTGTATTCAGGGCTCACGAATTTCTGCAGAAAGGCTGGAGAATGAAGAGCAGCCCTGCTGTGGATGAAGAGGGTGTTGTTGGCGTGGGACAACAGCTGTGACAGGTGCAAAGGGGCTGTGACAGTGACAGCGCTGAGACTTCCTGCTCTGGGGACACACACACACACAGAACATACACAGAGCACACACACAAATAGTGCACACACACACACAGAGCACACACACTGCATACATGCACAGAGCACACACACAAATAGTGCACACACACACACAGAGCACACACACTGCATACATGCACAGAGCACACACACAGAGCACTCACACAAATAGTGCACACACACACAGAGAGCACACACACACTGCATACATGCACAGAGCACACACACAGAGCACACACACAAATAGTGCACACACACACAGAGAGCACACACACAGAGCACACACACAAATAGTGCACACACACACAGAGAGCACACACACACTGCATACATGCACAGAGCACACACACAGAGCACACACACAAATAGTGCACACACACACAGAGAGCACACACACAGAGCACACACACAAATAGTGCACACACACACAGAGAGCACACACACACTGCATACATGCACAGAGCACACACACAGAGCACACACACAAATAGTGCACACACACACAGAGAGCACACACACAGAGCACACACACAAATAGTGCACACACACACAGAGAGCACACACACACTGCATACATGCACAGAGCACACACACAGAGCACACACACAAATAGTGCACACACACACAGAGAGCACACACACAGAGCACACACACAAATAGTGCACACACACACAGAGAGCACACACACACTGCATACATGCACAGAGCACACACACAGAGCACACACACAAATAGTGCACACACACACAGAGAGCACACACACAGAGCACACACACAAATAGTGCACACACACACAGAGAGCACACACACACTGCATACATGCACAGAGCACACACACAGAGCACACACACAAATAGTGCACACACACAGTGAACACACACATGCACAGTGCACACACAGAGTGAACACACAGTGCAAATACACACAGTGCACGCACACAGTGCACACACATGCACAGCATTCACACACAGTGCACACACACAGAGCACCTGCACAGAGCACACACACAGTGCTCACACATGCAGAGCACACACAGTGCTCACACACACAGAGCTCACACACAGAGCACACATGCACAGAGCACACACATGCACAGAGCACATGCACAGTGCTCACACGCACAGAGCACACAGAGCATGCACAGAGCACACACACAGAGCACACACACAGAGCACGCACAGAGCACACACGCACAGAGCACACACACACACAGAGCACACACAGAGCACACACACGCACAGAGCACACACAGAGCACACACATGCACAGAGCACACGCACAGTGCTCACATACACAGAGCACACACGCACAGAGCACACACAAGCACAGAGCACAAGCACAGTGCTCACACACCCAGAGCACACTCGCACAGAGCACACACACAGCCCGTGGCAGCCACAGGAGAAGGCACGGATCCGCTGCTGTTCCTCGGCACCTGCTTATCTTCTGCTGGGGTCAAGGAGCAGCCTGGTGAGCGGGCAGGAGGGGCAGAGCGTGCCCGGCTGACCTGGGGGATGGCTTCGGCAGGGGTGGCATCCCTCACGGCACTGCCATGAACCGGGGACACAGGGAATGTGCTGCTCCCCCAGCCCACTCTGACAGGACGGAGATGCTCAGCCCAGCTCCTGGGAGGGGCTGTGGGGCCAGGGCTTTGGGAAAGGCAAACTGTGGTGAAGTGCCGGCAGTAAATGTTGTTTCAACAGTTCAAATGAGGGAAATTGTGTTGTAAATAATTTAGATGATTGATTTAAGATTTTAATCCTGGGGCCTAAGTGGGTAATGGCCATGAGGAGAGGAGGACGGAGGGAGGAAGTGAAGGAACACCAAAATTAGGCCCAGATTTGCAATACTGTGCACAAGTGTGTGTCTCAGTGTAAGCTCTACACGCGTTTCCAAAAGTCATCTGTGGTTTCAAGTTAAGTTTTGCTAAGTTTCAGCCTAAGTCTTGGGTGAGCCTTTTTTTTTCTTCCTTCAGTAGTGGGACCTTTAAAGCTCATTTTAAAATGAAAGATCAGGTGTTTCCTTCCTGCCCTTGCATTTCTGGAGTAGAAATCCTCGAGTACAGAGAAGGATAATGAACACTCAGCCATGTTTGCATTACTGTCTATCACGAAAATGTATTCTCTGCTACAGAACTAATACACTTTGCACTGGGAAATTTTTGTGGCTGTCAGCACTGGAGTTTAAGAGCATCACTAATTACTCCCCTGATTTAGAACTGATATTTCAAAAGAGTGTGGGATCAAGAGCCACCATAATTTAATTTTGTGAGCTAGAAAAAGTTATTTTTATGTATGTACTTATTTTTATGTAGCAGAAAATAAGTTATTTTTTCAGTGGTTAATAACTGGGTGAATGAACCTGTGTACTCACAGGTACATGCATGTGTACATGAAGGAAACCGACTGCATATCAGTATGTACACACAACACACATACCAAGTGAAGATGGGAAAGGAGATATTGAAGAGACCACAGTATGCTGAAGCAAACTACCACGCACTTCAAAAAGATATTTCTTTCCCTAATTTTAATGGAGAAAATAGTGCGTGAATATTCAGGAGCCTTTCCAAACTACTCCTTAGAAGTGAAATAATTTTGATAATCTTAGCCACAACACACACAAGGAAGGGTAAGGCCAGGGTTGGAGACGATAGCTCTCCCTCGGCAGCTCTTTCCCCCTCCCCCTGTGCAAATTCTCTTGGATTAAAATGGCAGAGGGAGGCGGGGAGTGGCTGGGGACAGTTTGGCTGATAGGAGATAACCGCTGCTAGTCAAATGGCACTTTTAATTGCTCGGGCCAATAAAAAAAAAAACTTGCTACAGAAGTTAATTTGAATGAAAATAGCAGACACACCCCACAAGCTGCTTTCCATGACCGCGCATTGTGCTGCCTCAGCCTGATTGTACAGTTCGAGTCGCAAATTAACAGCGAGCGGTCCGGATACACTTTGGTTGCCTTTTTTAGCTACGGCGGGGTTGGACGCCCCGTTTTCCCCACCCAGCCGTGCTCCCACTCGCCGTGCCGGTTTTCCCGACAGGAGCCTCGTGTGCCGAGGGAAGGGAACGCGGTGCCGCTGCCCCTTTTGTTCCCCCGCTCGCTGCCGGGTCACGCCGGGGAAGGCACGGAGCGTGGGACGCGGCCGCCCGGCCGGGAGGGCTCCGCGCCGGCTCCGCCTCCGGGGCCGCGTGGAGAGCCGGACGCGCCGCCGGGAATGCGGGGTGCAGGATCTGTTGCACGTCCCGGCTCTGAGTGCGGATCCCGGCTCGGCACAAGAGCCCGGGGAGGCCAGGGGCAACCAGGGAGTTACTTGAGGGGACCTGGGCGGCGCTCGGGGCGAGGGCGGCTCCTGTGCCCCGGGGGCAGCTAGCAGCGCCCTGCTGACGGGGCTGCACCGCGGCCCCGTCCGTGCGGTGCCCGCTTTCTGGTCGGCTGCTGCCGCTCCCTCGGCTCTCTCCGACCCCGGCGCTGTCCCGCACTTTCGGCACCGCTTCGGTCGGGCCGCCCCCATCTCTCCTCAGGCCACTCCTGGCCGCCGGGACCCCGTCCCCTCCTGGGACTCTAGCAGCTGCTGCCGGCAGGAGCCATCCCGAAGGAACCAAGCACAGACCCCCGACCCTGCCCAGCTCAGCTTCCCTCGGGCAACTGAGCTTTCTATGCAATCCCATTCAAACCACACCGTAACCTTCCGCCAGGGGGGAGGCGGGTGGGGGGGGACAAAGTAGTCCCTCGCCACGCTCCTCCCGGGTCCGAGTTCCCGGCAGGGCGGCAGAACCGGGGCCGAGCCGGGGGAGAGGCCGGGGAGGGGCTCCCCGGTGGGGGGTGCGGCTCCGCCTCTCGCCCGTTCCGCTCCCGGAGCAGAGGAGCGCGGAGCAGAGGTATCGCTGGGCGGAGAGATCGCGGAGCCCGCACACACACGGCCCGCGGTCCGCCTCCACCGCACCCAGCGAACGGAAGCGCCGGGCCGACGCGATGGACAGGCGGCGCCGGCCAATGGGCGGGCGGGATGGCCTCCCAAAATGTAGGTTTGGCCAATGGGAAGGGGCAGGAGCGGGGGGAGGCGGAGCTGGCCGCGGGCAGCAGCGCAGGTTGAGCGGAGTCCCAGCGCAGGGCTGGGATGAGCCTCAAAGTTCGGGGCGATCGCGGTGGGGGATGTAGCAGCGCCGCCACCGCCGCGCACCGGCCCGGCCCGCCCCGGCTCCC
>VXAC01006317.1:858956-970202 GCA_013399225.1 Rhipidura dahli
CGGTTGATAAAAGAAGTCTCGATGCTTTCCAGAGGGCGCTTTGCAGGCAGGGAGGAACAGGGAAGCTGGCAGGGCTGGAGGAGGCAGGAGATGGCAGTTGGGTGGGTTTTTTTTTTTTTTCTTGTTCTTTCTTTCTTTCTTTCTTTTCTTTTTTTTTCTTTTGTTCGGGTTTTTTGTTTGTTTTTCTTTCTTTTTTTGTTTGTTCCACCCTCTCATCAACTCGTGTTTCTGTGGCCTCAGTGATAGGGGTGGAACTAGAAGACATCAAGTTATAATTATAATTTTTTTCGAAGGTATTTAGAAGTGACTTAGGTCTGTATTTTAATTTTCTCTCTTCCTAAGGAGCTGGTTGCCTCTCTCCTCCAAAAGAAAAAAATAATTGTTTCGTGTTCCAGCTATTCTGCTGCGGTTCTTTGTAAGCTAATTTAAAGTGGTATGGAAGCAAATTTTGAGCAAACAAAGGAATTGGGGCTGTGCTGAAAGGCAGGTGCTGGAAGCTCGGTAGTACTGATGTATCTCCTTGTATAGAAAGACAGGCTGTTGACCTCTTTAGTTTGAAATCTAAGCTTTTTTTTTTTTTGGTATTATTCCTTTGTAAGTGGAGGTTGTAGCTAGTGAAAACCCTCCTTTCTGTCAGGAGATCCTAGCGTTTGGAGTTGTCCCTTTGCCCAGCCCAAACTTAATTGAATCCTCCGCACTCTCACGCTAAAACAAAAAGAATGGTGTGGAAAGCCACAGTGTCTCCTTATCGAATAATCCTGAGAGTTGCTATTTTATGGACTCAGGAAAAAGATTTATCATGGGTCATCCTCAGACTGTGCGCTAATGTTGGATGCCTTTTTTAATATTAAATATATATGTCTGTTCCTAACTGTTAAGGTCTCAGGGTGGGGGAAGGGAAAGAGGATTTTTTTTTTCTTAAGTTCAGTATTACTTATATTCATTTGCAGAATAATTTTTCCCCACTCCTTTTCCCCTTCCTTTTCTTGACAAAATAAGATACAAGGGAGGTCCATTTCTTGTTTGACCAGGAGGAAAAAGGGGGTGGACAGGGGGAGGAGGAGGAGGAGGAGAAGGGAGGGGGAGGAAGGGGGAGCTGTTAGCTAGGCAGCAGTTGACACTGGTTTTCAATCTGTAGGTCAAACGCAGCATTTCTGTAACACACGACGTGCATCACACTGACTTATCAGCCACGTATCACAACAATACTTGGGCTTTTCAGTCACCCTGGTGAATTATGCTTTTTTGAGCAATTCATTTCTCTAACATAGTAGATGGAGGGGGGAAAAATACTGTGAGCCGCTTCCTCACTGTTGTGTACTCAGTGTACATTGTTCTGGTTTAAACTTACAGACATACAGTGACCTATACAAAGGTTATTGCTTTCTGTGCTGTGTGGAGCGGAAGGGAGGGGGAAGTTTGTGATGTGAAGAAACAAATTTTTTTCTGAGTAATCTGTACCCTAACACGGGATCAGCAGGTGATAGTGTTTGAGTACACAGTGTAATACAGAAAGCTCATAGTAGGTTCACCCAAAGTAAATGATCAGTCTTCTGATGACCTGAATGGATATCAGATCCTCCCTTACTGGCCTCTGGGTTTTTTTTTTCTGTTTCTGAAAAGTATACCTTTTAGTGAAGAAGTTTGGGGTGAACTTTTGTCTGCTTGTGTATGGAAAAGTTTGTTTCCTGCCTTGTGGAATTACCCAGGAATCATTTTGCAATGCCATGTTGTTCTCTGAATTTTGTCATCTCTTCTTGGTCCTAAAGGCTAAAAGCCATGTTAAGTTCATTTGTTATGTCTCTTTTGTTTCCCTCTTTAGGAAAGAAAACCCTAAATAAGCCTAAAATGCTGCACTAAGACCTTTTGACTAAAACTGTTAAGTTGTCCTGTCTCGCTGGTAATGTCAAAAGTTAGATTGAAATAGTGTTATCAGAGTGCACAGATGCTGTGTCTGTTTCTCCCTAAAAATTTTAGTGACTGGTTGACCAAAGGATCCTAAAGCTTAGAAGTTGTTTGTTGTTGAGTTTTGGAGGCTTTCATCTTCAGGTTAGCTGGCTGGTAAAATGTGGAGTGCTCATGCTGCTCTGACTGTGTCTGAGGGGAAAATAACACAGACCAGGCCTTGTGTGTATTTTTTTTTTAACTTAATGTTCAGTTATACCTCGGGTTTGGCTGAGGTATATCTGTAACTGCTTATTCTTACATCAGCATTTTACGTGGGAGTTCCTCTGTCCCCATCCAGAGGGGCAGAGAAAGCATTTCATTTTGTTTCACTTCTCAGCCACATGTGAGCTGCTGCAAAGAGCAGTGAAATTAGGAAAACTTTGAAAGGTCTGAAATCCTTTTCTGTGGACCTGCAGGAGAAAAGAGAGGTAGAGCAAGACAGTGGTGGGATGGTTATCTGGATATCATGAATTAAATAGTCATAGAAGAGCAAAAAACTATTGCATGGTATGGCCTGTAAGTGGAGAGAGTGTTCTCAGTGGTTGCCTAAGTTTAGGAAGTGAAGGGACTTCATCACCTTTTTGTTAGCATGGAGAAGGATAGAAAGTTCTTGGTTCTCCCTTGTTTTACCAGAGTATAGGGAAAAGGGTTAAGGGTTGTGCAGCTTTTTTTTTGCTTTTTCCTTGGAACCAGAAAATGACAAGTTCACACTCTGAATTAAAGTTCCTTAATGTAAGTTTATAATATTCCTTGCAGCTAAAACTTGCTGTGGCAGTGGCTAAGGAAGGGCCTGATGTGATTCTTTGCCTGTAAAAGTGCTCGTGGCTGGAATCCTATGTAGGAGGTGGTTCTTACTCACAGCTCCTTTAGTAAATCTCTTTACAGTGGCAAGGCCTATTCCATGAGCTGGCAGAGCCTGTAGGTTCTTCACTAAATTTAATATTGCTATCCTTTTTACCCATACCAATCTCCCCATATTTTGGGAAACTACATTCCCACCATATTGATCCCACTTCTTTTATTATCTCAAAAACTTACAGCTTTATTATTATTGTTACAGTACTTAACACCTTTTTTATTATTTGTCTAATATAAGTAGCTGTGCAGTAAAGGTAAGGCTTTTGCAGAGGCAATGTGTGTATTAAACAGTCCAGTTCAACTTGGGAGAAGAATAGGCAAAACTTCTTGGGCTGAAATATTCCATGCCAGAGCTCACTAGACTTTGTAAAACTTGCACTTCAGCTATGCTTCGCTGTTTGGCCTTGAGTTCACAGATGTGATGTGAAAAATTGCTATTTTGTCTGCTACTTCTTCTCTTATTAGAGCTCAGAATCAATTATTTGCCAGCCCAAAATCCTGTGTGTTGAACAGAGGCTGATATTGGTAGGTCAGCATTTCTTGTGAGTTCTGAAACTGAGACACGGAAGGTTTTGGAGAGGCAAACTATTATGGTTCTTTTAATCCATACAAATGAAACCCACATGCCCTGTTAATAGAAAAACTTTGTGGAAGGAAACATTGCATATCCTAAAGCTAAATAAAAATCTTTCATATGGGGAAGCACTGATATTGTACTTGACCGTTTTATTTGTTGATTATTAATTTATGCTGTTGGAACTCTGAAAATAGGAGGAAGAAAACATTAGTGAGCACTTTAACACAGCCAGTGAATTTCACTAAAGATTAAAGCTTCCATAATTTTGAGGAGTGTTAAATAACTCCCCGAGGAGAACAGTTACTCCAAAATTTTGACTTACCTTGAAGGCAGGTGAACTTTTTTTTTCTCCTTTGTAGCATTACAACTTCAGATTTCCCTATTTGTTGCAATGGCAGTAAAAATGCAAGCCATGTCTTGTATCTCTGGGCGTTGGTTGTGTTGGTCATCTTTGGAAAGCAGCTTCTGGGGCTCTTTCCAGTAGAAACAGATGAGGAAAAGCAGGTTTGACTCAACAGCGTCTCGTGGAAATGCAAATTTGGGATGTATGTCAGCTGGTAGACTTCAATCCCTTAACTGAAATGTTGCTGTCTTCCCAGTTTTTTGGTTTTGTACTGTAACAGTTAAAGTAAGTAAAAATGGTGGAAGGAAATCCACCTGTAGTGCTTTCACCCCTCGGTTCAGAAGAGCCTACTGGAAGGTGCTCACTGCCAGAAAGCAACTAATCCTTGAGGAGCTTGTTCTCTCCTCCACACTGTTAGCTGCACTCTGTGTGCTCCTGCACAAACAGTTGGTATTCCCAGGCCTTCTTTTGTGACCAAGACTCTTGTTTCAGCATTGCCAGAAAATGAAGGGGAAAAAAAGAAACCAGCAGCCCTTTTCACTATAGTGAGAAACCCTGTCAGTGTAGTTGTGTCTAAGAAGAGTTTTTTAAAAAAAAAAACAACAAGATAATCTCTGCTGTCTCTTATCTGGAGTGCCTGATTGCTGTATGGAAGTGGTGGTGTGGCCATGTCCTAGGGGATGGAGCTAATGCATCCATCCAACTCTGGCTGTTAAAATGTGCCTACCCTCTGCCTATTTAGGTTCGAAGGTTGCAAGTGTAATATTGGGACAGCCCCTGGGTGTCTGATTCCCCTAGAACTGTTATATTTCTCTGGTGGTTGTAAAGGCCATGTTTTATTAGGTTGTATCATCAACTACTTCATGGAGTTCTGGGCAGAGGCACCTATTGACCTACACAATCAGGACTGTAACCCTTTAACAAGAGGTTGTAATAAGCTCCTTTATGACTTACACTTGACAAGTCCAGCTCCCAGCCTTCTTGTTCTGGTTCTTTCTTTGCAGCTAGTCCTGTGCCTCACAGTCTTAATTGTTTGCAAGTAGTCTGAGTACCCAGTGGGTGTAGAGAAAATGGTGTTTTGATGAATGGACTCATCAGAAAAGGGATGAGGAAAAAAAAAGTGCTTTTTTAGGTGACATTTTGGGATCTCCATCTAAGCAAGTGGAATATTCAAAACCCAACTCCTGAAACTGGAAATACTGGTATCCTGGAAAGCTATCTCATCTCTTCAAATGACTGTGCCTTAAACTCAACAGGCAGGAACTCCCTTAGCACAACAGTCCCTTTGGAAAAGAAAGAAGAGTTAAGATGGTGTTTGATCTAATCAGAAATACCAAACCATGATGTACTAATGCCCAGGATGTTTGGACTGACAGAGGCTGCCTGGTGTCTTGATAAACCACACAAGGCTGCCTTAGGTCTTTCACTGTTGTTTGAGGAGATGTACATCATCCCCAACAAGGGTGTGTTTTCAGAATTAGGTGGTGGAAAATTTGGGTACTGCAGGTTTTTCCTTAAACTCTGGTGGAAGAAGAGCTTTTCCCCCTAGTTGTAGTCTGCTCAGTGCCATACTTCCTCATAGGCTATATTTGTCTTGCCCTCCTTCTCAGAGGTCACAGCCTCTGTGAATGTGCTGTAGTGCAGAGCAGATGAGAAGGTCCTGGACAGGCACTCCAACAGAAACTGTTGCCAAACCCTTGGGTTTTTGTTTTAACTCCATAGGAATTTAGGTACAGTTGAAGGGTCAGGCTGGTGTGCAGCAGCCCTGGGGAAGGGGGAGGGTAACTCCTGCCGTCTCCTTACTGGACTGGCAATTCTGCTGGTGTGTGGGTGAGTCTGTCTCATCTTTTTCTGTCAATGGTACGTACTGCTGGTCCAGTCACCAAGGCAGGAAAGGCTGTGATCCTGCTACTACAGAGTGAAGCTGACTTGTAGATGCTGACACTTAAGCTTATCCTCTCTTTTTAAAATCTACCCTGGAGAGAAAGAAGAGTAGTGGTCAAGTTGGAAACTTTATTTTCCATACCTCTGTCACCTCAGCGGCAGTACAGCTGTTGATTTGGTGCCATATCTTTTTCACCTGTGGGCTGCTCACCTGAGGGGAGACTGTTTTTAAGCCTACATTACTCAGTAGTCAGCTTTCACCCAGCCTATTCACTCGTCCTGTGAAGGGGTGCAGAGGCACTCTAGTGGTGAGCACAGCTCCCACTAAAACATGTTTCAAGGCATGGTTTTGGAGCTTTCTCATTATTCAAATAGCACCGAGAACATCCTTCTCAAACCTTAATGCCACTGTAAACAAACACATCTCTGTGTAGCCAAAGCCTGTGGCTTCCTTCCCTGCCTGGCACATGCAGTGTTTGTATGTGGAGGTAATAGCTGTCTCACGTACTGACAAATGTATTAATGGCTGGACTGGAATTAATACGAGGTAGAGTGACTGCTTTGTTCTTCATAGCTGGTTCCTGCTGCTTAATGAGGTGCTCTTAAAACTCTTGTTTTCAGTCCTGGTTAGGTCTGTGACTTGGCCAAGTGAAGGCTTAGAGCTCCCTGTGATTAGTCATTATAATTAGCTCGGAAATCTTTGCCTCTGTGTATAATGCGGCTTACAGTGGGCTCTAGCCCTGTCACATACCTTCAGAGTAGTATGGATGACAGTGCTCTGCTGGACATATGTATGTGTTTAACTGTGTTGTAACTTTAATGTATGATTCCTTCATATGTGCCAGGCAGGTAAATCTGAAGTAGCTGTCTTCTCAGAAACGTGTGATTAGTGCTAGTCCCTGCCTCCCTCAGACAGGGCAATTTCTGGTTGTGGCCAAGGCTTGCCTTACCCATACCAAGTGTGAGGTAAGACTGAGACATGGTGACTAGTAGCTGAGTCGAGAGAGCAAATAAAATTGAAAACTTTGGGGTACTTAGAGCATGCCTCTTTCCTAGGAAACCTGTACCTCTTTCTGTGCTGGGTGACCTTGTCTTTTGAGGCTTCGACTTGGCAGCATAACAAGATGAGCAATCCCGCATTAGGTGTTTAAACTTGAAACAGCAGTTTACAATTCAGTTCTTAAAAATACAAAGTTGATTTGTAAGCTAAACATGATCTTAAAAAGCACTTTTAAAGAAATGCTGTATTGGGCTTCTCTTTCTTTAAAATTTAAAGCTTTTAATTTATTGTTCCTTTTGAAAGTTTTGATGACTTTGTGCTTTCTGAAAGTGCAAGAGGATGCGTCCAGCCTTAGTGAAGGCAGTCAAAGTTTCTCCAGCATACTGGAGAATTCAACTGCTTTTGTGCTCCTTACATTGTTTTGAAATGCAACTGGTTGTGATGAGACTGGCTTTAAATATTGTATGTCAAACTCAGTAATTTTGCTGTACTTTTCATGTAAGGTGAAACAAGTTTGTTTAATCTACCTTTCCAAGTATCTTCAGAAATTCAGCTTTATGCAGCAGCTTGGTCTTTGAACTTCATAAAGGAAGTACTGGTAAATGTTGCCTCTCCAGGGGGAGGAGGCTGCAGTAGTGTGATAATATCGCAAAAATCCACTCTCGTGAGGCAGTTCTAGTCTATTCTTCCCCCTTCAGCCCTCTCCTTGTATCATGCAGGTATGTCTAGGGGACATCAGTAGGGTTTCATAGGTACTCTGTGTATAACTAGGTGTGTCTCTGGAAGAATATGCCCTGGCCCTTTTAGGGGCAGGAGTTGAAGGTTGTGAGTTTTTGTCCTTAAAGTTATTTAATCTTTCTTGCCCCCTCCCCTAACTCTGTGCTCTTCACCCGGTTGGATTTCACAAATAACCTGAGAGAGCTTGTTTTTGCAGTGTGGCTGTCTGATCAGGAGAGTCTAACCACGTGGCTGTTTGTTGCAGCTTTTCAGTTCTGCTCTCTGTAGGTATCTGGGATAACCTGTCATGGTAGCATGTGCATGTACTTTTAGACGACTGGATGTTTTACCAGGTTGGGCTTTAGTTCAAAGAGAGACTTTGATTTGAAAGTTTGGTATTGGAAATAATTATTAGTGTATATGACCTTGAATTGGTGTCCTTCTAGACTTTGTAACCCTAGCGTGAAAGCACAGCATAACAAATGTGTAATCATAGTTGTGGCTTCTGGGTTCAGAAATCTCTAAGGAATATGTGTAAACAAGGCTTGCATGCAGGGGTACAATGCCTGCTGGTCCCTGGAGAGGGTGTAGAGAGATTCTAGTTCTACCAGGGGGCTTGGGGATAGATAAAGACTAAGAAAAACCTCTCTTGAGTAGGAAATCATCGTCTCTCTGGAAGAACTGAATTGACAGGACCGGGAAAATCTGGTCTACAACAGCAGTGCTTTTGTAGCAATGCTTTATGTGCAGCTTGCATTGAAATGCTAGGAGATTTTTTCTCTTTCTTCTGAGTTCCCACCTTCTTTGGGTGTCCAAACTCATGCCCTGTTCTCATCAGTAACACTGTTCTGAGTTTTGGCCCTGTGTAGATGGTGACAGGGGGGATTTTTCACCTCCTTCCCACCCCGTGTTGAGAGCGCACTGCCCCATGTAGCAGGTGCTGTTGGCTGGAGTTGGGCATAGTTCTGCATTTAGGTTGCTGACAGCTGTGTGAGAAGCTAAAAGTGTCGCATCTGTAACCCAAGCTTTTTTGTTCTAAAGAATGTAAAATGATCACTGGTACCAGTGTGCACATCCGTTCCTTTGGCTGACATCTCTCCATCCTTAGGAGGGAGCTGGTGTGGGTGCTTCTGGGAGGAGTAAAGGACTGTGAAGGCAGGCAGGCATACCAGGTGTAGCATTTGTACTTTCTCGGTATTGTTTTCTGTCTGGGAATCTTAAAGATGTCCCTCCTGGGACCCTTGTGCTGATTTGTGCAGCTGCTACCACACTGTTCATGACAGTAGCCATGGGAACACAAGTAGGATGATACAAGTTTAAAACTCTAACTTGTTGCTAGGCAGACCAGCTCAATGTGTGGATTAAGTAGTCTTAACAACAATAAAAAAAGTCCACTCCAGATATTCTGCAGATTCTGTGAGGGAAGACATTTGGGCTCACCCCTAACTCTGGGTCTTTCTTCAGGCTGGCAGAATAAACCAACCCCAGAAGAATCCCCTGACACCAGGTAACCTTGGGGGAAACCCCTCTTGTACATCTGAATCATTAGTAAGTGGTGGCTGGGGGGCAGCAGTTTCAGAAGATAGGTTCTGACACAACCTTTTCTAAAAAACCAAGTGCTGTGAAGTAAAGCCATGTGCCTCCCAATGCAAAACTGTTGTGCCACTCAGTCTAAAAGTTTTAGCCTGCATTAAAATAGGTACTGCTACAAGTGACATACACTCTAAACAAAGGTCATGGGCTTAAAATATCACAAGATCACTTCTAAACTCTGGCTGTAAAAACTTAAAATTATGACTAAGGCAAGCTAAACACCTTCAAAAATTGCACTGCTTTTGCACACTTAGCGTAGGTGCTCTCTGTGCTGGATGAACTGGTAGAGACCTTTTAACTTGTTGATAAGTTGTTTTGTCCCAAGCTTGTGTTTTGGCATTTTATGTTCAAGAAACAAGGGCAGCCTGTTCCGTCATGTTATTTTTGTTGTTGATGTCTGACAAAGGATGTATGGCACATTATAGAGGCCCAAAGGGAACTGGAGAGCGAAACTTTACGGGAGTGATGGCCCCGGTGTGTTTTCTGAAGACTGAGCTCCAGCGTGTCTTTGTCCCTGCAGCTGTTGGCTTCCTGTATCACAGCAGTAATTAGTTATGCTCTGGCCACTGGTTTAAATGGATCTTTTTTATTTTATAAACATTTGCTTTGCAGTGACTGTCATTCCTGTTGGAATAAGGCCATTTTTAGAGATGCTCCCAATTACCACCTGCTCCTTTTCTTTTTTAGCAAAATACACTCTTACCTAATTTAACCTCCCACAGCAATTGCTTTGAAGTTGTTTTCTCTTTGCATCTTGGCTCACTGCTATACCTTTTCCCTCTGACCACCCTAACAAACAGTTAGGTTTTTTTTTGCAGTTGTCCTTGTTTGTCCTTCCAAAACTTACCTGCTTCTGGGGAGAAAGCCTACTTGCTTGGTTTGCCCCAAACATTTTTGTAGTCAACTCTTATAAGAAAAGATTTCTTTCCTTTAGTATGTCTCAGCCTTTTTTTTTTTTGTTGTTTACTAAGTGCTATTTGTGGTTCTCCAACTTTCATTAGAGTTTTAGTACAGTTTATGGATTCTGTCCACCCTCTTACTAACCCAGCCCTACTTGGATTTCTGTGCTCTTCTCTGTGCTCCTGAGGCCTCTTTCTTGGTACTTTGTTCATCCAGGAGAGACACCCGTGTCTGAGCTTCATTGTAGTTGTGTTGTTCCAAGTCCCCCTTAGACTGAAAGAAAGTGGTCATGATTTTTACTTTGTTATAATTTTGCTCTGTAAGAGGGGAAAATATGGCAGATCTTTGTCCCTTAACCTCTTTCACAACTTGCATGCCTCCCTGGACATGGTATCTGCCTGCTTTTCAAGCATTTGTGTAGCAGTGACATTTTTGCCTTTTTAGGCTCCTTCAGGCTTTTGTTTCATCATTGGAGAATTTCTGCCTCAGCTTCTCCTGTGGAAGCCACTTGTTCTTGTAGGAGCAAATGCTCCCCCCCACTTCAGCTGGTGCAGCATCTGTCTCTTTGGCCAGTCGTGTCACTCTTCTCTGTTGCTGCTGTGAGCAAACAGGTGTGTGAGAAAGGTGAGAGAGTTGATCTTTCCTTCAGCCAGGGCTGCCTTGGGAACAGGCTGTGAATGCTTGTCTGGAACCTGTAGCTAGCCCCTGCCTGCTGGGCACTGAGGCTGAATTGCTGAGAGTAGCTCTGAAGCCTGTCCTATGAATTTGGAGAGAGAGGGGAGGTCTCCTTGCCTGTTGGTGAATAAAGCAAACCTTGAGGTTGCTGGCTGACTCAGATCTGCAAACAGCGAGGACATGCAGGAGCTTTTCTCTTTGCTGTAGTCTCAGCCTTGGGCTCATCCTTGTGTGTGCTGAGGGGAGGCTCGGGGGGTACAGCTGGATCTCATCTCAAGTTCTCATCTGAAGTTCTCATCACTTCTCCTATTAGGCTTTTTGCAAGTATTGAATAACTTGGAAGAGAGGCTTGCTGATGGGAACTTGGTGGTGGAAAGATGATTTTTCAGAGCTGTCCTCTGGATTTCAGCCCAAGAGCTGAGTTGCTTGGCAAATCATTTCTTCCTGTGTGTACTGGCTCTGTACTGGTGAGAAGTGGGTCTGCTCTCTGGGAAACTGCTGCATTGTGCTCTATCTCTTTCTATTTTTTGGGTGGGTTTTTATTCTTCTCAGTTTGGTTTTTAAGATGATTATTCTCCAATATTTGCCTGGGATTGTGAGTGCATGGGATCAGTTTCTTTTCTTGGGCAATTTCAGGTGAAACAGCAAGCTGTCCTCCACACAGGTCAGGTGCAGTCCTTGGGGTGCAAACAGGGCAGGCACAAGTCCAGCCATTCTGCCGGCAGGCTGAAAATTGGCAAGAGTTTAGGAGTGTATTTGTAGATTTGGGTGAAAAATTACTTTTTCTACTGGAGCAGATGCAAAGATGATTGGAGTTGGGAGGTTTTGTAGTTTGCTCTGGTGCAGCTAGTGACTGGGAAACATCCAGATGCTGGTGCAGAGTGGAGATGGCAATCTGAGACTGACCACTGTTGGTTTGAAAGGAGGGATGTAGATTGAGCAGACATTTATAAGTGCTAAAGCTGTTTTAAGTGTGTGTGTGAGTAGTTACGTTAGGCAGATTGATGTTGTTTATTGTACTCATCTTGCTGAAGTTGTTTTGAAGGATGGAGGAGAAATAAAGACAGAACTTATTGAACCCCTAATAATACTTTTGGAGGTGATAAAAGCAAATAAATGATCTGTTGGAGAGTTACACTTGGAAGCAGTCATTGTTGCTCAGACACTTGATGGGAAAGGGGACCGTTTGATGCCCTGTTACCTGAGTTCTTGTGGGAGAGGCTCTGGGAGCTGACACCGGGCTCTAGTTGGAAGCAGCCATCTCTGGGCTCAGTTTGGTGGAATGCTGTCCTGTCTGGTTATCGCTCCCTCTGCTGTGGCTGCTGTGTTGCCCACAGCAATACCTCCCCAGCAGCAGCCACGTCCTTTTGTTTCAGCTGGAGAGAAGGAAACCACTGGGTGCAGTAGCATTGCTTGGGAAATTATTTCAGTGTCTGCTGGGCGAGGGGGTAGGAGATGTGATGGGGTCTCTCAGAGATGGATAGGAGAAATCTTTCCAGTGACTATGTAGTTGGTTTATTAATTCAGGCAGTGGATTTAGTTCATGCTGCCAGGATGGGAACAAAGCTTGGAGCAGGTGCACACCCAGAGCCTGCTTAATTTGGATAGATGCCTGCTGAAAAGTTTATCAAACATGAGAATAAAAGGAAAAAGGTTTTATTTAACCTTTTTTTGATGATGCATTTTAAAAATAGCTTATGTTTCTAAAGTCAGCAGCAGTTACAGCCCAGGTTTGAAAAATGGACTTGGCACTTGCAAGCCACAGTGGGAAACACCTGTGCCGCAGTACGCCCTGCAGCAGGAAGGGCTACCAGGGTCCGGTGCTGCTCGCTTACCCTGGTGCTTTGCTGGCTCTTGCCAGCAGGGTTCTCCTTGTGTGCTAGGGTTGCCTTTGCACTCTTACTGCTGCTCTGTTCTTATTCATCAGTAGACATAATTTGGCTTGATATCTGTATTTCACTGCTGTAAAAGTGATTCTTAGCCTCTGAAGTAGAAAAGAATGAATCTAGTTACTCTTAGCTCAGTTTTACCCCTGTAAAACTGCGGCATGCGGTTGAGGCACTGAAGCTGCATCCAAACTAAGGAAGACTCTACTGCACTAATGTGCTAATTTTACACTCTTACTTGGCAGGTTGCCTTTGTAATCAAAGGGCTGGAAATTTTTCAGTTTGAACAAAATGTTCTAAGTAGCTGCGCTCTAGGTGGAAACAGATTTGATACGGGATACTGCCTTCAAAAGAAATCCATCTTTCCATATCTTTCTGGGTGTAATCGTTCTAACTAAAATTTGCTTTCGTGACTAAGTGAAGCTGTAGCCAAGATCTGAGTAAGGCTTACCTGTGGAGTTTCCTTTGCAGAGGTGTGTCTCATCAATCTCTGCATCTCATGGGAATGGAGGGAAGGGGATGTTTTCAGGAAGTACCTGGAAATTTTAGGAATGACAGTTGTGATGAATTTCAGCAGAACTATTCTGTTGCTTGTCATTTTCTCCCTTTTTGATTAATAACTATTGCATGGGCTTGGTGGAGAACTTGGTCAAAATACAAAAGCATTTTTAAACAAGTTTGACAGAAAGTGTCCTGGTGAGTTGTGCAGTACCTGACACATGGAGATTATGCAGTAGGAAGTAAATATCTCATTCTCATCAATAGTGTAAAAGTAATGAAATGCATCTTTTGATGCCCTTGGGTTTTTTCCCCCGCTTTGTTTTAGGGAAGAACATCTGTATCCAGATTTACTTTTTCCAACAAAAATGTCCACAGGAACAGAACAATCACAGAGCAGTCATATATTTCTAAATTCGTTTGAAATGAAATGCTAACTCAAAGACCGTGTTTATGTTACTGGAAAGCTTAGAACAAATGGCAGAATTGCTTTCAGGCTGTATGAAACGTGTCTTTCTGTTGCCTTTGAATTTTTTTTTAAGATCTTCCAGTGTTTATGAATCTAATACAGAAATTTCAATACACTATTTTCTAATGAGGCTAAAATTTCTCCTTCTGCAATATTGTAATGAGAGATGACTGCTAAACTTCATTGCTTTGAGTTTGAGATGAAACAAAACTCTGTGTGCCATATGTTAAAAGGACAAGCTGACTTGACAACAGCAATGTGTTTTATCTTCTGCATTTTGGCAAGATTTTGTAGTCCTGGAGGGCAACTGTACGGAGAAAGAAATTGGTAAAGATTCAAGAATGATATGAGAAGGACTTGTGAGGTCAGCAGAGCTGGAAGCTTAAATATCTAAGATGGGAGGTGGGTAACAGAAAGAAGGAAGAAAACCAAGATCAGCTAGAAAGTGGCAGTGGGCAAAATACTAATTAAAAAAAAAAACCCTCATGTTTTTTGTGTCCTCTTCTGAAGATACTTGGCTATTCTTTCTGTTGTTTTGTGATTTGATAGATTAAACACACAGTTTTCAGTTCAAGTGAATGCAAATCCACTCCTCCCAAAGTTTGGAGAATATGGTATTGAATTGAATTCCTGAAATTGGAAGAGACAGCCAGGCTGGTGGGGTGGTACTAGAAGGGGGGCAGTATTGAACTATCCAAAGGCTGCTGTGTCTGATGGCCTGACACCTCCTCATTGAGCTGAGCTGCTGCTTCTGCCTACAGCAGCTCTCCTTGTCTGTGTTAGGGGCTTATGTACATGGCTGGATACTGCTCTGGCATCCTAGGCAAAAAGGCAGCTTGCCTGGTGATGGGAGAGCCAGAGCAGGCCTGTCTTTCCTTTCTCTCCTCCCAGGCAAGGAGACCAGTGGTTTTCTCTGCTCACATGCCCTGTGCCACACCTGCAGCTGCTCAGGCCACTCAGTTGAAGGTCTGCTTTGCTGTGGCTTCTGTTTTGCCCTTTCCAGAAGCAGTGTGCTTAGAAGTTGAGGACTCACATAGTGGGGTACATGTTGTGTTTGGCACCTGCTGTTGTTGCTGTCAGTTGTGATTTCCTGTGACTATCAGCAAAATCTGATGTCCTGCACAGCACTGTTAATGTGGCCCTGCTGTGCTGGGCTTGGTCACCATGGAGCTGATGACTTCCTTGCCATAACCTGTGGTAAAGGGGTGTGGGGGGATTGCAAGTGTGTGTTTCTGCTGTATATTTTACTCTCCTGTTGGTTGTCCTGCCTGTCCTTTGAAGCCAAGCAGCATCCCTTTGTACGGCTGTCAGAGCATGAGGACCCCGTGTATGATTACCTGGGTTGTGGCAGGCTGCTGGAAGTGTGAGCGAGCCCAATGAACTGCTGGCTCTGGGGAATGTGTCCGAGCCAGATGCAGGAAGAGCCAAACACTGTAAGTCACCGTGCAGGCCAGCTCTTGGCACAACATTCAGCTGAGTAAAGTTGCAGGACGTGCTTTGCAGGGTCTGGAGTTTGGATTCAGCTCTATGTGGATCTTGTAAAGTCTTATTACTTCTCTTCAGACTTGAGTTTTACAGTAGAGGTCCTGTTCTCCACCTCTGTGCTTTATTCCATTTAAGTTCTTAGCTAAATACTTGTTTGGGTTAAGGAGTCCTTACGGCTTTCTCTCTACCCCTAACCTCCCTTCTTTACAGATGCCTTGCTTCATTCCTGAGCAGCACAAAGCACTGTATCTTCTTGGAGGGGGAAGTATTGTCATTACCCTCATTTCTGGACCTCTGAGAGGCTCTGACAGGCCTCATCTAACTCAGATCTTGTGAGTCATGTCAGTTCCTGTTCCTTTTGCTATTTGACAGACCTACCCCTTCTGGAAGACAAGCATTCAGTCACTTGTGCACTGTTCCCATGGTGTGTGTTCAGAGCAGGACCCTCCATTGCCATTTGGGTCTCCTTGATGCAGCAGGTGGTTGCTCTGGTGCTGAGTTTCACAGGTGTGCCCAGAACCTGTTCTGTTCAATAAGAACAGGCACTTGGTGCTGGTGCCATTGTTCTACAGGCATGAGATCCCTGTTGTACTTGGATCACGGTACAGTTACACCTTGTTGTTTCACAGATGCATTCGTGTCACCCAGCTGTAGGATGACAAAGCTCTTCTTGTCAAACAGATGTTTAAGTGGCTATTTAACTTACCTTGTAGTGAGTTACCTCCATGCAACTACAACTGGGTGGAGCAGAAGTATGGGCTAGCACTGAGAGAAGTGGTGGGAATACTGCCTCCAAATGGCCATAAATAAATAGTCTTTGCTTGTGGCAAGGCACAGCTAGAGTGTTCATGAAGCAAGCAAGGGAATGAATTAATGATCATGGACAGACCCTGGACTGAATTGGACAGGGGAAGCTGTCAGCACACCAAAAATGGCCCTTCTGTGTCGAGGTCTGACTAACTGTCAGTGATGGGGGAAAGTGCACATGTGATGCTGGGATTTGACACAAGCCTCTGAAGGGCTCTAGGGCATATCTGACCACTAGGTGAAACTGACTGGTAGGTTCCTTCTAGAGTTTAGATGTGTAGGAACAAGAGGTGGGCAGTGGCAAGGGAAGAAAAATAACCTGTTCCCCTCTTTCAGTCATTTGGATTGTCAAGAGCATGAGTTTGTTCTGGGATTGGGGAAAATGAATGTGCTTGCCTGCAGCATTTATGGCTCTTGGTACTTACTTCTGTCCACATAGATGAGCTTGGGACATTTGTGTGCCACAGGAAAAGTAGAAACTGCTCCTGTTCAGGACAGAACCTTCAGAGTACAGTTAATCTGGGCAGTAAGATGAGTAATTAGCACTTCTACTCTGTGTGTGTGCTCTCTACAGCTAAGCATTCATCAAGTTCTTAAGTTTTGTATTGTCTTAGCCCCCAGCTGGGTCACCTCTCTTAGTGCAATGGAGGCTGGAACTTGAATGAATGAGAAATCAGTTGGTAGGTGAGCCAGTGTGGTGTACAGATAATGTGGTGATGTTTCTTCCCCTTCCTTCTCCTTTTGGCCCAGTGGCTTCAAATTGTGTTCTGGAAAAACATCCTCGAGTTGATTTTTCAAATGGGGCAACCAATAAGTCTTCCCTTAATAAGAGAAGGTAAACTTTGGTTAGAGTACTCTGCCCTGCAGCTAAGAACACTGACATCTGAAGGTAAGAGATAGTGGCAGGGAGAAGACTCCAAAAAGAGCTTGGTTTCATTAAGCAAAGTCACCTAAAATCCTGACACACGAGACTCATTGCCACTTGGTGGAAATTATGACAGGTGTTTCACCATAGGAAACTCATTACTTGACTTCCAGTGTGACCTTGGGCAGAAAGCTGAACCTTTTAGGTTTCTCTGTTTTATGTTAAAGCTACCTGTGTTGTTCAGTATGGGGATGAGAAGGGAGTGGACAAATGTGTGTGAATGTAGAAACATCAGAGAAGAAAACACCAGCCTGAAAAGAGTTTTTGCTTTATAAGGCAGGGCTGGAATTCCCCCTGTCTGATTTGGTGACAAGTAAGATGGGAAGAGATGTTAGTGTTTGTGGTCTGTTGTATTAACAGAATTGATGCATCTGAAGTCTGGTCTGACCACAACAGACTAATTCACGTTCTGGAGGTAGAACAGGAAGAAATGTTCCTTTGTAATCTGTCTTCCAGAAGTCAGAAGTGTTTCTGGCTGCAGGCTAACTAAGGTGCATTAACTATTCCACTGTGAATTCCTTGTGGAGACAGTGTGCTTCGTCTGGCTTTATTGCAAAGCAAAGCAGGTGCAGCCAGTGCTTGGCTTGACTGGCTACCTTGGGGAGGAGCCGGCATTTGTGCACTGGGGGCGAGGGAGAGATGTCTCTAACAGGGAAGGCAGAGGCTAAATTTACACATTTCCCCTTTAGGCTGCTTGGAAGGAAGAGAAATACATAAGTAAATGTGTGCTGGGTTTAGACTGTTGTGCCAGACCTTTTCTGTGCCTTATGAGCAGCCTTGACGTGTCTCAAAGTTTATTTCCTTCCCTCTGCCTGTAACGGGGTGATGAGAGACCAGATTTCCTGGACTGTCCAGTGCTGCTCATGTATGGGCACATTTCTCTGGTTTACCTTAACTTTGGTTAAGTTCATGGTGCTGCCTCTCTTGCTTGCTCATGAAAGAAAAGCTGCTCCCAGGGACCACTGAAGCTGGGGACGTCTCTGGTCTGATTGCTTTGGTGTGGTAGCTTTTTCTTAATGTCACTTACATGGGTGAAGCCTGGCATGGTAGAGCAGCCACTGCCATGGAGCCAAGAGTTTCATGGATTCAGGAGAAACCCTCTTAGCTTACACAAAGGTTTTGGAGGGTAGTTCTTGACAATTTCTGCTCCATGCTCTTTGTTTGTGAAATAGTCACAGAAAAGGGCTTCTGAAAATTTGGAGATCTGTGGCCTGAAAATCTATGAGGGGAATACAAGGTACCCCAGAAGGCAGGGAAGCTCTTGAGGCAAGTGTTCAGGGAGGCTGGATTCAAGCAAGTGCCTGAAGCCCAGAATTTCCAGCACTCAAAGGCCTCATCTACTGCAAAAGCTGGAGAAGGGAATGTCAAGTGATGCTAATAGAAGCATGTTTATTTCTTCCAAGTTTGTCTGTAGCTGCTTGCGTGAAAGAACACCCTCTGCATCAGTCACACCATTCATTGTCTTATGCCTTTGAGCTGTGCTAATTTTCCCCATGATGGTGTGAAACAGGAAATGAGTTCAGAATCTTTATTGAATGACAGCTACAGAACTGTCCCTTGTGACGTGATGAGAGGACAGCTGGTCTACAGAGATAACCCAGCATTTGTCACTTGGCTATGTGCAAGGTAGCCAGAGGGTGCCTAATGCCTGCCACATTTATCAAAAGTCCTTGGTAGTGCAGCTCAGGTTTGTTCCAGCCCACTCTATGCAAGGTGTGTCTGTACAACATGCTGTTATTTGGAAACTTTAACAGAACTCATGTTCAGTTGGCTCTTGGAAGGGAGAGATTAAAAAGCAGGTCCTAAATGTGTCTGCTGTGGTCTGTGAAAACCGCGGTCTATTGGATAGTGAAATTATCTTCCTGGGTTCAGTTATAATGGAGCCTTAGGGCATCCTGAGGGGAATAAGCTCTTGTTACTCTGATGTAGAAGCATAATTTAAGGAGGCCCCTCTCAGGGTTCAAGGCCTCCTGGTGACCTACTTTACCATGAAGAGATGCTATCGTGACATGGACAAGCAGGAGCTTCTCCAAGGCTATGACCAGTTACACCAGGCTGTAGTTTGACGTGTGTTCTGACAGATGGGCACACAGGTGAGCCAAGAAGAGGGCAAGAGGTCAGAGTAGCTAGAACAGCTTCTCCTAGATCTTGAAGCCAAACATACTTTGTTCTAAACAGCACCTTGTAGGAATAGCTTGAATAAAGAAGAATGAAACAAACAGTGGCTTATCAACATGCTTGCTCGTATGCACCCAAGGGTTCTGGCAAATGTATTTCTGTAAGGTGTATTACCAGCAGGGCCTTTTGTGTATCAGACAAATTGGTCTGTAGCTGTTCTTTGGTTATCATAAGATTTTTTTTCCAGGGTGTGTTTATCACATAACATAAATCATCCATCTAGTGACAAAAATCCCTGCTACTTATTCCTGGAAACTTGCTTTCAAATTGTCAGAGTGTGAACACTCTGGTGGGCTAAGCAGCAAATCTGAAGTGCGTCGTGCTGGCTTGGTCCCTGCTTGGCACAGTATGTGCAAAGGATCCCGGATGGAGCCTCCGGGTGCAGGAGCAGTTGCTGGAAGTCTGGCTGCCTGCTGCTTGTGTCTTCTCAGCTCTGTGAAATTTCATGCTTTTAAGTGAATGATCTTTCTCAGTAATTGGTCCAGGGCCTTGGAAGAGAGAGGTGTGCAGCACCATATTCTGCTGTAGAGATGCTTGCAGGGGGAGCAGAAAGCAATGTTGCTGGTATTTTGAGAGCAGTCCTTGAGGCCCATTGTTCCTAAGTACACTGTGACTGACTCTGTCACCAGGCAAAGCTCTTACCTCATGGCTTTTTCAATTAGAGCTTTAAAATTTTTTTTGAGTTACTGGCTGCATGCAGGCTCGTGATGGTGGGATCTACTGTTAATTTATCTTTGAGATAGAGGTGTGGGTCATCTGCTGGCCAGCAGAAATCCCCCGTGTAGGTACCGTGTGACCAGCAAAGCCTTCTACAGCAGAACTTGCAGGGAGGTGATTCAGTATAACTGTACAAAGCACAGCTCTGCCAATATAGCAGGGTACATACTGGGAACGTTCTGGGGATGCTTTTGTACGTAACTGCTATGGAGTGAATCCATGAACTTCAGAGTGTAAATGCCATGACCCAGAGCCCAGCTGGGTCAGTGGAACAAATCCCTGTGGGTTGGAGGACTGTAGGCTGAGCCTTGTATTGCCATTTATCCTCTTTTCCAGTATATGATGTGGAAGGATTGCGGGTTTTTTTCCTGTCCTATCACTTTTGTTTTTATGTAGCTAGTTTTAATCCAGAGTATTGTGTTATCCTATCACCTGTGATTCTCCACAATTGTAAGTTGGCAAGAGACTTGATTGAAGCTTAGCAATATGTTAAAATGTTTTTTAGTAGTCTAGGAGCTCTTATGATAAGAACAAGAGGATTCCTAGAACCTAAGCATCTTGCCTTCATTTGTTTTTTTGCTGTAATAGCTGTCTCCAGTGATTTTTTTCAGGGAGTTCAGTTGGTGTGGAGGTAAGACTTACTGTTCTGAACTTTTCAGAATCACTTCTGCCCACCTGCTTCCCAAAGGTGTTCTGCACTCGGTACCACAGAGTAGCAGTGCCTGGTTGGAATAAACTGATGTGGCACATAGGGAAGGATGGACTGGGGAAGAAGCAGAAGAGAATCGTATCTGAAACTCCACAGGCAGAGATTGTCTTCTTTGTTATGACTGCTACCTTGCTTTTCTTTCTAGTTCATTACTTTATTACTTCTTTTCCCTGTGCATTAGTTTTTGAAATAGTGCTAGAAAAGGAGAGGCATAGATGGAGTTTCTGTTCTGAAGTCTTAACAGAGATCATTAGCTTCTCTCTAACTAACTTACGTCCTTAACTACTGCTCTTTGTTCCTGGGTTTTCCAGAAGATCTTGCTGACTTGCATCAAAACAGGAAGTCTGCAATGCTGTAAATAACTGGGGGGTTCAGTCTGATTTTTTTCCATCCAACACCTTACCAGACAGAGTTAAAATTCCTTTTTGTTGGCATCAGTCATCCTGAGCTAGGGCTAGACTTTCTCTTGGCATGTAATAATCTATCAAGTTTCATTATGGAGAAATATGGGATTTGAAAGAGAGTGGGATTGGTCCTGCCTTGTCCTTCTGTTGTATTTTGGCAATATTCCCTCCAAAGATACCATATGTAAAGACGTTACAGAATGTCAGAGCATCCTTGGACTCAGCCTGAAGGTTGCTGTCTGTCTTAACCTGACAGTAGGAAAGGAAGGTTTAATTCAGCAGCCTCTGAGGGGCACACCAGATGGGCACAGAGTATTTTGGTTTCCTGGTGAAGTTGATGCTGAATTGATACAATCATATCGGTATAACCATGAAGCAACCTCCCTGCAGTGCAAGAGTGGGCATAATGGGATGAGACTACTTTTTCTCCTGTACCTGCTCAGTTTAATTTGCTCTCATCTCCTGTATCTCTGCTGAGATTTGAGTTATGTCATAACTGTCCTTCCTTGGCTTAGCATCTACAGGTAAGTTAACTGTACTCTGCAATGAGATTCCTGGGTGTAAGAAAGAACATCATGAACACCTGTTGGTAATTCAGGTATATGGGTATCACTGTCCTGCTATATTATTTTAGTACTTTAAGTAAAGCTTAAGCTGCGTACCCTATCTCTGGCTACAGATCTGCCTAACTCTTTGTCTATGCTAGAAAGCTTTTCCTGTGTGAGCCAAACTAGGCTGTGAATTTAATCTGCTGTAGTTAAGGCATTTGAACCCTTACAGAGGAAGTCCTGTTGCTTTTGAATAGCTTGCTTTCACCTTCCTTCCTTTTCCTTTCCTATGGGGTCTCCTATTTAGAAAGGAGTTTTGTGAAACCTTAAAGAGTATTTGGGAAGCTGCAGGCTTACCTAGGTAGGCAAGGCTTCTCATTTCCTACTGGACTCCATTCTGAGGCTGTGAGCCCAAGGACACCTTTCTTTTGTCCGGCTGGAGTGGATGGTTTCTGTTTTTGCTTTGCCCCCTCTGGCCAGGAGCCATTTTATCATCTTTTGTCTGAAGCAAAAGTGACAAAGCTACCAAGAGACTAGCCCAATTAACTGGCCTGATGCTGGTGTCTACTCTCATTAGCACTGGAACCAGATATGCAACTGCTGGTGGTGTCTGCACTGGTGAAGTTAGACATAATTGGGGGTGTGACTGCAAAGCGTTGTAGCTCTCCTACAGGACTCCACTTTTCTTGTTTGCTTTTTTGTTTGTTTTTTCCTTTCACCTCAGAAAATACTTTTTTGTAGTTCAGTCTACTGTGGAAGTTGTTCTTCAGCTGGCACAGTGATCTGCCTGTGTTGTAAGCTGTTAAGAGTGGGTGATTCATTCTTTGGGTGTGAGGGATGCTATGGCCACCAGGAGTAGAACTGACTTTCTGTGGTCTTCTCACTTTGAACTTCATAGTGCGAAATTCCCCCAAGATCAGTCCTTGCCTGGCTCATGGAAGTGCAGCAATTCTTTTTGCCCTGGAGTGTGTAACGTTGTCCTAATCGTGGCCCTCAGACTTTGTAGCCCTCTGCATGTATGTCTGCAGAGTGCTGAGTATCGCCCATTTTGAAGGCAGGAGCAAACTGAGGCGTTGAGGTAAAATGACTGACTTCTGCTCCAGGGAACAAAACATGGTTTTCCAATAGCATCCTTGTTCCATGCTCAGTCACTTTCTATGGTAGCCAGAAATAAATCCATTTTTATACAGCTTTTTCTTCAGAACTGCACTGCATAAGCATTCTAGCAGGCGATCTAAGCTTTTGTTGTAGTGCTGCTTAGGAGGAGAAAACATGGGGCTTTTGACTGCAAAGAAACTTAGCAGGGTAAGGTCTTCAAGAATAAGTAATGAAATGCAGGGAGTCCCATTCCAAGGATCAGATCTTTTAGGTCTATGAGAAGAAAATAATACCCTCGGGTTCATTCTTTGTTTTAATAAATGAATATAATGGTTTTATGGCTGTCTTGCAAACTCTGTGCTCAAAGTCAGAAGGTCAGACTAACGCATATCCTCTTAACTAGAAGTAAATGACACCTTGGACTGATTCATGGGTGATAGCATTGTGTTTCATGAAGGCTGGATAGTTCTTTAGGCAAGATTCAGTACATGAAACAACTCTTAATATCTATGGAAAAGTCATGGATGCGATGTACTTGATGTGAGGACTTGACAGGGAAAAAGAGTAATTTATAAGCTCTCAGAGTCCACTTTCCTCTCACCATGTCCATTGTGGAAAAATCAGAAGAGATACTCTTGAGATATATTTAGGATTAAAAGTGAAAAGCTTTAAATGGAAATGACTGCTGCAATTAAGTTGTTCAGAATGTTTTCTGTCACTAAAGAATTTGAATGTATGCTTCATTTAAAAAAAGAAAATTGGTACATATGAATTTAATTAGTGATAACATGGGATGAAATTTACTTTTTGTCCTTGATGTTTTCATGTCACAATGAAGGACACTTCCATGCAGAATGGGGTGTTGTACTTGTTTCTTTACATTTGCATTATGACACTAGGTCTTTATTTAAGTACCATTTCAGAGCCCCCAGGATATTTAACCTTCTGTTTGAGTTAACAGTATTGATACTTCCTATTTCCGACACTTTTCATCCCTCCTTTGTCTCATTTTAGCAATACACCAACCGGCAACAAATACATTTCTTGCTGCAGTGTTGCCGTGATGTTCTAGTCTCACCTTTGAACAGTGACAAATGTACCCTGTATTAAAGAGCTTTATTTGAAAGCATACCTGGTGAAAATTGATGAGCTAACTCAAATAAGCATGACACTTTGTCATTCCTAAATGAGGAAATGAAGTTCCAAGTTCCTACAGCTGACTTCTTTGAAAACTTCTGGGAAAGGTGGAAAGAAAAAAGTAGTTATCACTCCCTATGTTTTCAAACTTCCAAAAACATTACACCTCTGGACAGTGCATGAGGGGAACAAGACTGATTGTCTTTACATTATGATGTAAGGAGACAGCACATGTACGAACCATTCCTTCTATCCTGTGTGTGTACATTGTTCCACCAGAATTTAGGTGGCTAGGTAAGTTCCCTTTCCAGTACATGAGTGTTACTTTTAGTGGCAGTGCTGAGAATGATACTGAAATCACCCAAACAAAAAAAATGGGAGGAACAAGGGACTTTTACAATGTTTTTTAACAATGGCAGAAGTGGTAGGAATGTGTGATAGTTTCAAGAGTTTTATACAGGAGAGCCAAGAAGCCTGGAAGGACATTGTTAGGATAGCTAAATGGCAAACCCAGGGATGATAATTGCTGCTTCTGTTTAAAGAAAAAGGTATTTCTTCCCCTTGTGGCAAGGCATCTAGTGGCCAAAATTGATGGTTCTGTAGGAACAGCAGAGGAATTGCTTCTGAAAGCACAAAAATCTGCTTTTCCAGTGGTATTGGTAGTATGTCCTTGGCTGATACAACTGAATGGAGTCCTCTGTTCAGGAAGGTGCCAACATCACAGGACAAAGTTGGACATGACCAATCATAAACTTGACAAGGGAGCAACAAGTGACCACCCAACGTGTGCACACAGCTTGTGGAGGGATCTGCTCAGTAATATTCTGCCAGGACATGGCTGTAAGAGACAAATGCTTGCATTTTGTTTCTGTGTACCATGCCTGGTGTGTTTCCTGTCCCTTTTGTCTCTCCTCTGCTCCTACAGGGGAAGTGTTTCCTTGCAGGGGGGTTGAGCAGCAGAGCAAAGGCATGGTGCCCTTGCCTTACAGAGTGTGAGCTGCAGGGCACTCGTTGAGCCTGCTGCCACGTGATATTCAGTTTTAGGGATTGAGAATCAACACAGAAGCTCGTTGTGAAAGCTTTAACTTTTCAGTAGCATCAACCCAGCAAAGTGGGGCTTGGTGAAAAAATGTGTAGTTGCTCTATTCCTGTAGGCACTGGGACTTCAGCAGGGCTCTGCTCTTGGTTAGGCTGCAAGGGAGGGGAGGCTGCATCACGAGTCAGTGTCAGATGGAAACAAGTGTTCAGCCTTACCGACTCTGCACAAAAAGAACTGTCCAAGGGCAGTAAGCCAGGGATGTGGAAACTGGTGTGCTGGTGTCATCTTTCCTAGAAATTGCTGCAGAGTTCTCTACTGGCGATAGCGCTGATATTTAAACAAACTGTGTAAAAGGGAGTGTAGTTTCCTTGGTGTACTGCTATAGCCAAGGGAGCGATGATTCTCAAACAGATAGAGTCCGGGAGTCTTGCTGGGCATTGAGTAATTATCACTCCTTTTTCTTGTGCAGGAATAACTTAAAACCTGCTCTCCCAGGATCTGTGCTAGTCTCATGTGACTCTTCTGCATACTGACTGGGCAGCTGCATAAGGAGCTGCTGAGGTTGTCAGGGGATGTGCCAGGGTTCCGGGACTTTTTGAACTGTTCTTGGACTCATCATGTCTTTTGATGAACCTGTTCAAACATGCAGTTGAGCTGTTGTGTCCGGGGGCGGGGGAGNCAGGCTTTTGGAGGGGACTCTGTTTGCAGATTTAGACCAAACTGAGCAGCAACAGACAGCTAAACTCTTCATGCATGTAAGTTGATGCTTCTGGTTCAGGACAGCATCAGATGCAATGGGATTGTCCTGTTCTGCTGTCCAGTCTGGGACAGCTGGCAGTGGACCTGGAATGCTGCTATGAGAAAGTGGTTTTTTTATGGAGTGCTGTAAGCAGCTTCCTTCTGCCTTTCTCTGTGGGGGCAGGGAAACAAGCAATGCAAGCTGTCAGCAACTCTGCAGTGTGAGGTACTGTGCCTAAGGTGGCTACAGGTCTGTTGTTGTTGGGACTGTTTTTCTGGAGACTGTGTGAGTTGATCAAGCATGTACCTTACCAATCTGGACACAATGCTGGTACCTCTGATAATCATGACCTTGAGGAATAGAATATACTGAATCTCTCAGGACTTTTCAGGGGTGTTTCTGTCTCCCTACCTTGTGCCAACAATCTTGGAAGCATTGCTGGTACTCAGGACTTGCTGGAGCAGAAACACTGATGTTTGAGTCTTATGCTGGATATACCAGAAAAAATACCTGGGCGCAAAGATCTAGCATTCAGCTACTGAGAAAACCTGGACCATATTCCTGCTGAAATGATGGTGAAGACGGGATGTCTCGAGCTTCAAGGAACCCCGTTTCCCTGCTGCTTCTGTGTCTTGCACAGCAGCACGTGTTATGTCTTCTGCAGGAAGCTCCCCCAGCTGTTGCAGGATAGTGGAGAGCTGTCTGTGGAGGTTTGGGAGAGTGAGCATATCAGTGTTTCAGCTGGATGCCCTCATGCAGGAGTGGAGGTGTAGGAGGTGTTAACAAGAGTGTGTTTCGAGTCTTGTATTTTGGCCCAGTACAGCCAGCCAGTGCCTTCTGTGGGCATCACTTGGGTGGGATCTTAGGAACAAGTAGAATAAGATAAGATGTTCTTGCTCTGCTCAGTAAATGCATGCTGCAGAAATTTTGCATAGGAAAAGAGCTTTAGTTGTTCTGTTTGGTGAAGGTGGTTTACTCTTGAGTATTTTTGAGTGATGCTTGGTATCGTTTACAAGCTGTGGGCTCTTCCTCGCTTGTTGTTGTATGTTAAGGCTAGGTATTAGTAATTACGCCAAGAATCACTGCCAGCATCATGAATATCTGACTACAAATAGCTTTGTTGTTAGAAAGTAAGACCAATCGGAGCATGTCTTAAGGGAGCTGAGGCTCTCAGCAGGGTCCCTGGCCATGCTGACAAGTATTGGTTTAATGTGTGCAAAGCTCTTGCCAAGGGGCTATGTGCGTGCAAGGGGGGAGGTGAGACTGAAGGATTTTCTGAGGTAGAAGGAAGAGTAGAAGAGAGAAAGAAGTATGTGGAACCAGTGCACCATGAATTATTTTGACACTTGTTCTTGCCTTTCAACATAGATATAACTGGACTTATAGCAATTTGTATTTGAGAGGTGGCACAGAGCAGAAGACTGAAGACTTTTAAATGCACAGGGTTTCAGCAGTACTTAGAGCTCCTGGTCACAGATCAGAGCTCAGTTGCTCTAAGAATAGAGGTTGCTACACCCTGTTTCATGGTACCTGTCTTTGTAGTCTATTCTTTGAAGTATTTTATTGAAATAGCAGCCTGTGAACATCGAAATGTGAGGGAAAATGGTCATCTTGCAGTAAATGCAATATATAGTGCTGGGAAAGTTACAGAGAAAATGCAGGCCAGGACAGAAGTGAAGAGGACGCAGCTTTTCTGCTGAGGAAGATACAAGTGTGTCAAAATTCTTGGCAGAGCCCCTCACTACAGGTCAATGATATGTATTCACTGGCCTGTCTTGTCTTGTAGTTTTGACAGTCTGCTTTCTTCTCTGGTGCCAGTAAGTCTCAGTTTTTCTGTGCTCAAGCCTGCATATGCACCTGTACGGCTGATGTGCTCTCCAAGATGCTCTGCACAGACTTCCTTCCCCTCTTTGAAGGCCCAGCAACCTTAGCATGGTTTAGCTTCTCAGTCTCTAGTAACTCTAAATACTGTCCCTCCCCTGAGGCTCTCTGTCCTCTTTATGTCCCTGCGTGTTTTGTTTCCCTTGCTCGCTTGTTCTTGTTGCTGCGCTTTTTTTTTTTTAACTTCTGCATTCATGTGTACAAGCCCCATTAAGCACTTCTGTACAAGCTGGGGGGAGCTGAGGCTGGGATGTGAAGCAAACTGGTGGCAGAAGAAGAAACTGCTTTGGGTCACTGATGCTCAGAAGGTGGTAATGTGGAGAGTGGCCAGGGTGGTAGCACTGGCTGTAGGAGGACAGGGACAATTGCTTAATGTCTCTTAGGTATCTGGATCTCAGTATGGTATCGGGTGGAGAGTCGATGGTTGCTTTTTTGGAGTTACCCAGGAGTCAGTGGGCAAAGCAAATGAACTCAGAAGCCACGTTTTGAATTTGTTGAGAGCAGTTTGGGACAGCATAACTGATGTGCAGGGAGGCACATCTGTATTCCTATCAAGCAGCTGCTAGGAGATGGCTGCTACTTTTTTTTTTTTTTTTCCCCCATTCTCTTATTTGTGGAAAGGGAAAGTAAGACCTCTGGGCTCTTAATAAACTCAGGGGCGCTGTGGTTGCTTTCACGATTATGACGGTTTTTGGAAGAAAAGGAGAGAGGGGATATTTTGCCCTGAGGATAAATTATGCCTAAAAGATATTTTCCCCGCCCCCCAAATTGGAGAAAACAGAAGAATTTTCAGCCTCAACAAAGAGGCATTTATGTGCTGAACAGGATCTCACTCCTCAGATTGGAAAGACTAATGGTCCCAAACACAGTAAAATAAAGTTAATTTTGTAGCTGTGTGTGTGTGTGTGGAGGGCTGTGCCGCAGCGTGCGCCGTGCGAGGGACGTGCTCGGGCGCAGGTAAGTGCTGTGCAAACCCTGCCTCTGCCTCCTGCGCCTCCCGGGGCACTGCCAGGACGGGTTCCTCCCTCAGCTCTCCACCAAACCACACTCTGCTCCTTCCAGCAGCGTCTTGGCTCCCCGGTTTATCTGCACTGCCAGCCTGGCATTCGGCTGGCTTCTCCTTATCTGCTTAGCCTTACTGTCCCCTTTGTGCTTGCTTTCTCCTGGCGATGGCTGGGGGAAAAAGCCTGGCTCCCCCCTTCCCCCGTCTCCCGGCTGCCGAGGCTTTCCCAGCCCTCTCCCCTGTCTCCTGCTGCTTCTCGGCTCTTTGTGTGAGCTCTGCTCCTGATGCTCACCACGTGGTGGTTGCGTTTGAGAGCCTGTAGGGCCCTGCGCCTGCAAACTTCTGTCCTCTTTGTTAAACAGGGTGGGGAAGGAGATCGTGCTGGTTTGCTTTTCCCTGAAGCGCCTGAGCAGAAAGCCACGAGCTTTTCTGCAGGCTGCCCCGAGTGCTGTGGGCCTCTTCTCCGTGTTCACCTCCGGGCTTGTGTCCCGATTGATTTCTTTGTAAATATGCTGTGGTATGCAAATGCTGGCACTGCAGAAGGAGCGTTTGTAATCCTAAAGCAGAGGCAGCTCAGGAAAATCCTACGTCTTTGCAGAGCTCTGCCCCTGTTTGGTTCCTCTGGGCTGCAAGTGTACTTACTGCCGAGAGCCTGTGTCTCCAGGGCTTGGTTCGCTGTTACTTGGCACCTTTTAGGATCAGTTACGTTCAGCGTGAAGTGGGAATCTGCAGAGTGAGTGCAAGGCAGTGCTTGGTGTGCAGCAGTGATTAATTGTTTAGCCTCTCCTGTTATCATACTGCGTTCTTGCTCTGATTACTAATGTAGGTGCAAGACAAACTAGTTCTGAGATTCTTTGAAGGCATGAGAAGGACAGAAACCAGATAAATTATTTTGGATAGTCTTTTAGTGAAAGTTGTATGTTAAAACCAGAATGTTAAGATTTGCCGTGATTGTTAGCTACATTTTAAATATAGTCCTTACTGCACCTCTGAGTTTGGCAGAGGGGAAAAAACAAACTAACTTGTGAAATCTGTTGGAAATTTGTGATCCAGGAGCCACCTGCATTTCAAGGGCATGTTAAATCTGACTTTGGTTTTTTGGGTATGAATATTATCCTTACAGCACCCTGTGGAGCTGGACCCCATGCAGACAGAAGGAAAGGGACTGTCTGTACCTTGGGGAGCTTGTGGGCTAATGAATGCACCAGTCATCTCCAAGGAGAGCTGGAAGCAGACTGAGTTTTCAAGATATGATTTGAAATATCACAAATGTGTTATTCGTGGGTCCCTGTTTAATTTCAGCATTTCTGAAAGTGGGGTGGTAAGGGAGGACAACACACAGTTAGGGCTCTTACATGGGGTCGGGAAAACCTCACTCAGCCTCTGCGAGCCTGGCAGTCAGAGCTTAGCGTGTGTGTGTGTATGTGTGTGTGTTTGTGTGTTGATAAAAGCTCTCATCTGCTGGTAGGGGTGCTGTGAGGATAAGGACCTGGAAGACTGTCATGGATGGGGTGAGAGGAGGATATGCAACTGTCACAGACGTTTAGAAGTCGGATTTGTGTGGGTTAAACTGGGCATGCTCGCAGCCTGTTGATTGCAGTTGCACACCACATCGTGCATGACTCAGTGCTGGGTGGGATTTGATACATAAGCTTCTTGTACGCTCGCGTTGGCCCGAGGACAGGTATCTGTTTCTGGAGGCGGCTGGGTCGGGAGAGGAGGCTGTGTCCCCTTTACGGAGGCTGTGATCTCCGCAGCTCTGCCGGCCAGACCACCTCTATAAAACCAGCTTTGGGTAGAAATGTGTTAGTTTAGGTGAGGTCTCTGCTAGGCATGCTGGCAGGGCCTGATTCTGCTGCCCTCGGAGAGCACTGCCTCTGTTAGGGAGGTGTCATGGTGGTGCATTCCTTGGATGTCTAGCCTATTCAAAACACTGAGCTGAGTTTGGAAGATGTGTTTGCCACTGTTGTATGATGGGCTTTTCTGCTTGTGGCCTTGAAAAGTGTTTGATCCAGATTTTAAAGAGTAATAATATGGAAAAACCTTTACTGTCTTTGAGAGCTGACTGTGCTTGATTGATTCATTTGACTGTGTAGAATTATTTGGTGCTGCAAGAGTAGAGTAACATGGAATTTCTCTCTCAGTTGTCCTCCTGGGTGGGCTCTTGTCTGGATGGGGACATGTGTGTCCTGTCTGCATGCCCTTCACTTGTTACTGTCTTGCCATACAGTAGCAAGTTTGCCCAGCAGCCCTTAGTTCGTAAGCCATCAGGCACAGCTGGTTGTTACTTCTTTAAAATTTATTCTTATCTCCTGAGGTGTGGGGTGAGGAGGAGAGGTGCTCTCATCCCATGCTCTGTGGAGACTGGGTTCTAGTTAGTCAGATTTGTTCCTGACGGTCATCTTGGCAAGATTTTTTGAAGTGTTGTGGAAAAAATAAACCAGTTACTCTGTTTACCAAGGATCTACATTTTATGTCACTGATGCTTTCTAGGCACTTGTTACTTCCACTAATTGGTTAAAGCTATCTGAAAAGAAGGCTGTCACGTGAATTTTGATGGATGGGAAGAGAAGAGGTATTGCTAAAAAATACCAAAAAATAATTTCTGCTTAGTGAAAACTTGAGACTGACTTTTAAGATTTCTTCTTGCATTGGGCAATAGAAACAGGCCAGCTGGTCCTTAATGTGTGGGAAAGATGAGTAAAATGCTGCTTGTTTGGGTTGCCAGGGAGTGGAACAGGGTGACTTGAGCTGAGGAGTGGGGACTACTTGGATGAGTGGTCTAGGCAGCATTGCTGTTAAACAGGAAAGGGAATAGGGGGAGATGCAAAGTCTGAGAAACCCTTCTGTTGGCTTCTTGCTCCTTGTGTCGCTTTTTCCAGGGGAAGAAGCCTTAGGAAGCCAGGGCTGTCCTCCAGCTGGGGGTTGGAGAGGAGTCACTCTGCACTTGTCACTCTCCAAATAAAGCAACACTTGTGTATTCCACATTTCAAATTATGTACCTTGTTATTTTTGTTTCTCACCTTATTTTTACTAACAGCTGGATTGTCCTTTTGTCAGTAGAAGAGACAGTATGTGAATGGGAGGAGGGGGCAGCAGGGGGGAGGGAGTGTGGGCACCTGCTGAATGGAGGGAATGGGCAACTTGTTCAGTCTTGTGACAGGTGGTGCTTGTTATGTGCTTACTAATATTGAGGGGGAGGGTAGGGTGGAACAACTCTTTACTGTATATGTACAGCAGTGGTCTCTAAACTGCCCTTAACTGTTTGTACAGCAGTGGTCTTTAAATTTGGTATTGCCTTTCCAGATAAAGATCTTGGTAGACGGTGTTTTTTCCATCCACTCAATGGTAATAATGAAAAGGCAAGTGCATTGTTAAAAGCTGTTATGAAAGCATCTGAGAACAAAACAGCACCTTATTGTGGCATGTTTTATAAATCCTGTGTTGTACCCTCTCTTTGAACACTGAGTACAGTTCTGGTTGTGCCCCATTCCCATCCCTCCCCCATGCATACGTTCTCCTCAAAGCTGTAAGATAACTAAAATACAGGAATATTCTTTTGTTTCCCATCTCAGTATGATGGAGAAGCAGAAAAGCCTGTACTGTCTAGCTGGGAAAGCAGATGACTGAGAATAGTGTAGTAGAAGATCTGTGAAACAGCAAGAGACACGGAGGAGGTGAACAGGGTGCAGTTATTCTCTGCTTCTCATAAGGCAGGAAATGGGGCCACCAAATGAAATGACTGGGTAGCAGCTTCAGAGTAGAGAAGGGAGTGTGTGCATGGGCTTTCTTTGTTCTCCTTCAGACAACAAACATATAATTAAATTGAAGCACTCTGCCACAGGATGTTGTAGATGCCAAAATTACAAATGGGTTCAAAAAGGATTAGTCTATTTGATGGATTTTTTTTTTTATTTTCCTCCTCCCATGAAGGGCCATTAAATCCAGTGATGCAGATACAGTACCAGGCTCAGGAAGTCTCTCTGCTGGTCCTGGTCTTGTTACTCCTAAGTGCTGCCTGTGAATAATGGGCAGGACTGGCCCAAGCAGCTGCTCTTGTTCTTAAGGAAACACAACAGAGTACCCCATTCAGTGGGTGGGAAGAGCTGAGGGCTGGCTTAGTAAAGAAATGGGAGGCTGTATGAATGTGGAGCTGTGCATGTAGGAGTTGCTGATTGTCAAAGATCGGGGAGGCAGCAGAATCAAGATCTGTGATGGAAAATGAGGATGTGTTTGCCTTGTCTTTGCTTCCTCATCAGTAGGTTGTTATGCTCCAAATAGATTTAGCAGTGTCTAGATATTTGTCAGCAGCACGAGACCTAGCATTAGAGGAAACTGCTGTGTTATTGTTGTTCATTTTCTGTATATTAAATTCTATATGTGGATCCTAACTTGTGTGCATGTAGGTATACCTATGCAACTTTTCAGTCACCTGAATGAAAGTGGAAGGGAAATAGGGTGAAAGGGAAAAAAGGAAGGAAAGTAAGAAGTTTTGGTTTTTTGAGTCAGTGTTCAGAGAGAAGAGAAACCAGCATTAGGTTTATTGTATCTTGGTTTTCAGATCTGATTCTGTGCATACTTTTACCTATTTTTAACAAACTTTAAAATAGTTCACTGTGTGGCTCTGTGGAGGAGCTTCATTGGTATTTTTGCTTGTAGGGTTGTGAGTGTGCAGGGATTCCCAAGGTTACTGGCAGGATATGGGTCTGTGTGGCAACCGTGGGCTATGGAGTATTAGCCATAGGGTGTATAGGGCCTGTGTGTGGTGCTTGCTTTTGTTGGTACTGACTGGTGGGGTGGAATGGGCCCAGTCCTGTCCCAGTCCTGATGGAGCTTTGGAGCTGCTCTGGCACTGAACTGCAGTCTCAGGAGGCAGGGGATGCTCCCTGGTATGTGGAGCAGGGAGAAGTGTGCTTGGGAGGGCAGGTGAGCCTCATGGGTTCACCGTGATGCGTGTGCTGCAGGGTTTGGCTTTGTTCTTCTTGTTGCTGCTTTCTGGGTGTTCATTCAGGATTGTTGTGCTATAGTTAGCAGCTGTCCTCCTTAAAAAAAAAGTGGATGGTGTTTTAAAAAGGCTTGCAAGAGATCTCTGATAAAATCTTGATTAAATGTGCATTTTGTCCTCTTAATTTTATACTTAACTTTCCCTTTAAACAAACTCCAGCCCTTTCACATTTCAGTACAAAACCCCAGCCATGTCTAGACAAAAGCCCGTTGTGATTAGCAGAGGTGTGCTGCTCAATGCTGAGCAAGTGCAGGGGTATATTCATGTTTCTGATGGAGTAATGGGCTTCCTGCTTGTGTATGGATTGCAGGGCTTGTATGTGCAGAACTTGCTGAAGAGCTTGGGTTGGAATTGTATGGGTGTAGAAAATTTTACACACTTTAAGTGTATATTGAAAGGCTGTTTGCTTGTATAGTTATTCAGACCTCATCTATGGCTGCACATTGGTGCCACCTGCTTGCAGGAGAGAATGAGCGGCCTCTTATTATTCAAGGAAAAAAATAAAAGGCGAGGCCTCAACATCTGTTCTGGCTTTATTGTTCGGTCTGGCCTGGGCTGTGGGCAGAATGTAGGCCACAGCTTTTGCTTTACTGCTAGCTCTTAAACTGGAAAGGCATCTTGGATCAGATGTATTCTTAAAAGGTTTAAAAATAAAAATAAAAAGATGTGAAGTTCAAACTTAGGATGGGTTGTACTTGATTATTTTAAAGAAAAGAAAACTATTGCTGTCTATGCTTTTTCTCCTTTTCTCTTTCAGTTCTTCTAATGGTAATAATTTTTATCACTGCAAAGTGACCTTTGTAATCATTGCTGGATGATTAATCTTTAACTGGGTAATTTTTAAAGCAATATTTTGCACACAGTTGTAATGTGTGATACCGTGGGGTTTTGTAGCACAGCACCAGTCATTTTGAGGCAGTAGAGCCCTTCACCCCTTGTTTCCAGTGCTGCTGCTCTGTGTAGAAACCCAAGTAGCCGCTTTTGTTTCCCCAGGCAGATACTAAAATGCCCTCAGGACTTTATTTCCATATAGATTATAGTGCCAGCCGGGTGTAGTCACGTATAGGAAGAGCTAACTGCTGCTTCATTTATAACTTTTTAATTACAAAATGTTTCTCAGTTTTCAGGATTCCAGTTCTGTTTCATTTAATGCTGCTATAGTGTGTACAGTGATGGTAATTCTATGAGGTACCAGCTGCTATGACTAGGCAGTCTTTGGAAAACACGAATGAAAGGGGATCACAAGCATTAGCTGCTGACTCAGGGAGAAGTCACATGCAGAAGGAAGTGGAGATGAGCAGCAAAGTTCTTCAAATGTCTTTGAATTGCTGCTCAGGACACCGCTGCTAGTAGTGGGGAGGGAAAGTGGAAAAAGCTTTTCTTCTGACTCTGGATTTTGTTTGAATTCTCTTGTGTCACATAGGTGTTGTGCTATTGTATCACAGCCGTGCATTTACAATTACACTGTGAGCCTGAGTCATACCAATGAACCCATTAGAGAGAGGTTTTTTGTACAACAGGAGCCCCTGCCTCCGTTGTCTTATTTTGTTTAACAGCCATCATGGGTACTGTAAACAGGGGATTTTATACTATGCAATAAATTTAAGTTCTGCTTTGATAAAGAAAATCCAGGGTTGGGAATGGAAGCACTTGTTTAATCTCACTTCACTAGAAGTAAATACATTAGACTTAATCCAAAACTGCTTAAGAAGCATTCAGCAGTTAAATTATTATATGGCAGCTCCAGCTCTTCCAAACAATAAAAGCATCTATTCACCTTTGGATATTATGCAGTGCATGTTTTATATATAATGCTCAGGGTTGCATATTAAAAGGAAGAGATGTTTCTTACACTTTCTTTTTAAATCTGCAATGTGTGATTTAAATATGAGTTAGTACCGGTTGGGGGGGGGATCAGTAAATGCTGTTAATAAAGCAGTAGCTTTTGTAGGTAGGAATCTTGCTATCCTTACCTTATCCTTGGGTATTTCAGTTGTTGTATAAACTTTATTAACTCCCTGAAAGGCACTGCTCAGATCTGGAGGTATTTTCTTACCTGTTATTTTGCAAAAGATCAGTACCTGAAGAATTTCCTGTAGTTCTATGGCAAGCGCTTTTACACTTTGATTTAAGGCTCATGTTTGCTTTCCAGAGAAGGTACAGATCTGTGTATTTGTAACAAGCACCTGATTGTGGACCTACTTTTCTGAGTTACCTTTTGCAGATTCTAAATAACAGAAGGAGCGGGCTGGAGGAGGGTCCCACTCTTCATGGTGTGTGTTGCAGTGCTCTCACACAGTCATATGTTAGTGTGCTTTGGTTCAAAATCCAGAGGGTTTCGATAGCTCTGAAATGCCTTGTGCAAACAGCAACAGGAAAAACATCAGAGACTACTGAAAGGGTTATGGAGAAGGAAAAATGCTGGAGGCATCCTGCCCAAGCCTCACTTTGACTTGGGCAAGATGGAACTAGAAGCACAATGTGTGTTGACATCTGCAGGAGGTGAGGATCATTTCTCCAAGGGGTCAGTACAGGTGTCAAAAGGAAATGTAAAGTGCTTGGATGGCTTACAGCTGTGGCTGGACTGTGCAGCATCTTTGGGGAGAGCTAGGAGGTGGAGCAGGTCCCTCAAAGTGCAGGAACTCAAGTGGGAGCTGGCATTGCTGCCTTGCACAGAAGCAAAATAACAGATGACAGAGTGATTGGTGGCTCTTTGAGAGGCCTCTGAGCCCACTGAGTTTATTCTGGCATGTTTCTTCTCTGACTTGGAGAAGAAAAATAAAACGTGATGTATCAGGCAGGAGCTGGGCAGTGCTGGGCTCCTGCTTGCAGGTAGGGTTTTGCCTTCCTGCGCTGTCCTCGTGTATGGTGTCCATTCCACCCGTGGTCCTTGAAACAGTTTAAACTGGTGCTGTGGTTAAGGGATGTGTTCTGGCTGTCCCTGCTTCCTTATTCTTCTTCCTCATCTCTAAGGATAAGTGGTAGAAAATTAGGAACTGGTGTCAAGTTAAAGCTAACAGCTTTTTTGTTGGACTACTTTTTTTTTTTTTTTTTTTTAAGCTCAGGTGGATCTCCTGCTTTGGATTGTCAAGTAATGGTAAAAAGGGAAACAACTTCCCATGCTCTCTTTTGAAGGGGTGCTGTTGAACCATCTTATTTCCTTCAGTACTGGTGCCAGTTATTCGTGGCTAGCTTGAAACTGGGGAGGAGTCAGAAGGACAGGGAAGGTACATTCTGACCTGTAAGGGGGACTTGATGTATGTACACTGGTACAGTGATCTTTGGTAGCTCCTGTTTGGAGACATCCCTGTTGCCCTTTCCCTGTCAGGTGTCCTGACTTTACAGCTCGTGGGGAGAGCCTTAGCTGCTGTGGATCAGGGTTTCACACCTTGCAGTGTGCTGCTCTTGCGTGTGCCAGGCCTGTGCATTAGCTCAGGGAATCCCCAGGGATGGAGACCCTCAAACGTGTTGTTTCTCTCCTGTGCAAATGAAGGTATTTCTGCACACTGGTTCTGAGATGTGTCCTCACAGCTCCATGGGGCGGAAAAACCCAAATGCCCCCCCCAGTGTTTTAGAATAATATTGATATAAATTTGTTCTGCCCTGCTTCATCTCCTCCCTTGCACAGTAGAACTTTTCAGGCTTGTGCAGGAAACCACATCTGTAAAATGGGACAAACTTTGTGAGGAAAATGTTGTTTTTAAAGTGAATTTTAAGCTGGATTGGTTTTCTCCTGTGTTTTAGCATATAATCTGTAGAGTGGGGGTGTGTTCTAGGGGTAAAAAAAAAAAAGGAATGGGAACTGCTGTGGAAAAAGAAACATGATACTGTGCTTGGTTGGGGCTGCACTTCTCTGCCTGGGTAAAGGCAATGGAAGTTTGCATTCCCTGTGACTTCTGGAAGTGGAACAAAATTTAGGAGCTGCTGCTTGTAGTAGAAGGTCTTCCTCTTGGAGGAAGCAACCATGATTCCTGACAGACTTGGGACGAATGGGAAAGCTAACAGTGGGAAAGTGATTACTGTGTGTTTGTTCCCACAACTACTGTGATATGAAACTAATGGCTGTGGCAGACACTTTACAAATATCTGGTGGGTAGCTAAATGAAAGTGCAGGATTACCTGAAATGTCAGATCTTCTTGTCTGCCAGTATACAGCTTCTCTAAACACAGGTTGCACTGGTTTAACTGCAGTTGCTTAAACAAGCAAACCCCATTGATCCTAAATTGATCTGTTCTCCTAAAAAAAGAGTAACCCTTGCCCTTCTTATGTGGCTATTTTTACATGAGTTGTACAACAGATTAAATTGAATTATCTTTATAGCTTTATCACTGAAGTGCAGAATGTTAGAATTCATCCTGGTATTCCTTGTCCAGAAGCACAGGACAGTGTTGGCGAGTACTGGAGCTGTGCTTGGAATGGTGCTGTAAAGCAGTGTAACAGTCACTGTGCTCTGAGGCCCCTGTTCTTGCTCTCGTGGCTGTTGCTCTGAAGCAATCATTTCATTTCAATGTGCTTCCAAATTCTGAGCAAGCTCTTAAGCTTTTCCTTGGTACATCATGCAGTAAGAATACTTATGCTGTGTATATTTATAGTGGGGTCAGCACTGCACTTGCAAGAGTCATGTCTGCCTTACATATGGGGGACAACAAACGTGGGGGGCTGTGGGCATGAGAAGGGATGTTGGGGAGGATGTAGTGCTGGAAGGTGAAGGACCTGGCAGGCATCTCAGAATGTAGGGAGGGAGTCTCAGCCTTTATGGACAGTTGAGGAATGCCCCACTCCCATCCTTCTGTGTCTTGGCCTTTAGGTGCTTCTGCCCTTTGCAGAAAAGCGTGAGTTTGAACATAACTCTAATGAATGCTTTGGACTGGCCTCTACAGCTGTCAAGGAAAGAGGCTTGAGGATGGATAGGTGTGGGCTTGGGTGGAGAGGTGGAGCAGGGGGATAAGTTGTGGTAATACTGGAGGTGCTGCCTCACTATGAGCCCATTGAAACTTGGTAGGTTGTTGCTACAGAGGAAGACATTAGGCTCTGGGAACTGGGCAGAAGGGTGTCCTGAGGGTGGCATAAAACCTGGTATCTGCAGGCTCCTCTGTGTATGAGGCCCAGGGAAGGGATGTATGGCTGGAAGGAAGTAGCTCCTAACCCAAGGCATTTCCTTTGCAAAGGAAGTTCCTGGGTGCCTGTTGTGAAGCTGTGATGGAGCGTGAGGAACACATTCCACCAGCCCTGCTTTTGGGTGCCATGAGGTCTCGCAGTACCTCCCTGCACTGGCTGTCATCTCCTAGGGCTGGCTCAGCTCACAGCCTGCAAGGCTGTGGGGCTCCCTCTGCAGTGCCCTGAAGCCTAACTTGGGGTTTTAACTGTGGGAGATGAAACTTCACCCATCTCACTGTGGGTGAGCTGAGCAAGCAGTGCTCTGCTCCTAACAGGCGTAGTTGGGCTGGGACATGTGCCTGATGTGTCCCAGAGCAGAGGGGATTCACACTGCCAAAGCAGGAGAAAACTTTTTTGTTTTCTTGATTTAGGTGGATTTTTCCAGTTCAGTGAGTGAGACTGTGTTAAAGGCAGGCTGACACTGCCTGGTGTTACACCTCACTGGCAGTGTTTGGGCATCAGGCTCCTGAGTTGCAGTGGGTGCTGGGGATGTGTTGGGATTTGGGTGGAAGTGTTTAAATTCCTGGAGACCTGACTGATGGTTTCTGTCTTTGAGTATTTTTATGAGATGAGAATGTGCTTGTCAGTGTAGGTTAAAGTGAGGAGGGAGACTTCTACTTTTCTGTGCTTTGAACCCCATGCTAGAGTTTAGTAGAATGGGCCTTGCTGGATGAGGAGAGTAAAGAGAAAACTTTGATAAATGTGAGGCTTAGAGGGTTGACTTTCTTTGCCTTCCAGCCTAGACTTGAAATGAGGAAGAAGGTAAAATTTAATACCAAATGTTTCAGGACTTGTAATTTTAATTTCAGACACTGTTTGTGTTCTGTGTACAGACCTGGTCTTTACCTCCATCTCTTGCCAGCAGAGGCTGTTGTCTCTTCTCACTTCTTTTTTTTTTTTTTTTTTTTTTTTTTTCTTTTTTTTTTTTTTTTTTTTTTTTTTTTTTTTTTTTGCCTAGTGTAGAAAGTAATGAATGTGCAGAGTGTGCAAAATCTCTTGTATACACAGTTGCTAGCTGTACTAAAAAAAACCAAAAAACCTTCCCAAAAACTGAGTAAAAGATGATGATGTCTGTAATGAAAAAGCCTACTAGTTCAGTGGAAATATGTTGCCAACAGGTGGTTATTTTTAATACATGCTATTTGTGCTCTAAATTTAATACTAAAATATTTTTGCCATCTAAACCCTGACTGTTCTTAGCTGAGAAGATTTCAGGTTAACAACAGTGGTGAAACTGAGTGTTCATAGGACTGCAATGTAATTTTGTGTTACTAGATGTTTTCTGACCTGTTTTAATGCATCGTGAAGTGATGGTTATATGTCTAATTGTACAGCGCAGAGAAAATAGCATTGTGTTGAAATATTGCATAAAACTTGAGCATTATGTGACATTTTGTAGTGGAAATAGTACTGTAGGTACTCATTCATAACAAGATTTGCAAGTTTTTCTCTGCCAGGGCAGGTGGTTGGGCTGGCTGTGTGTGTGCTGACTCAAAGGAGAGAGTTTCTCTTTTTTCTCTTCTTCTTGTCCTCTTCCTCCTCCTCCTCTTTTGACTGCTTGTGACCAGACATCAGCAGAATTGACAAGAGCTTGCTCTTGAAACATACCTTAGTTTGAATTTGCTTTTTCTAACTGTGTGCAGCTGTGGATCTTCACTTGAGACTTCCAGAGCTCTCCTGCCAGCTAGGTGTTAAGCTGGTTAAGAACGGATTTGTTGTCTCAGCGTGGGTTTGTGTCTCAGCGTGGGTGTGAATGCATTTGGATTTCTCTGGAGCAGTTGAGACTAGGACCTGATTGTGACCTGGGGGACCCAGTGTCACCTGGGTGGGCATTCCTGACTGTATGGGGGATGGAGGCACAGAAGGGCTGCTAGGACGGTGCAGGAGGTGCTCAGAAGTGTAATGTGTGAGGTTTTATTCATATGCCTACCCTGAAGTGTTAATCTGTCTGCACACTACAGTCTCATGATGTCCAGGGCTTGGAGCCTGCTGCCTGAGCCTAGCTCCTCCCTTTTTCATTTAATGATGGCTGGAAGAAAAATAATCAAGTGTGCTGGAAGAGAAACATTAATTAACTTTTAATTTAGATCTAACGTATGCTGCTTAGTGTACTGCATGAGAGTGTGCAGTATCTGTCATGTTATATAGAGGGTGATGCATTGAAGAAACAAGGAAAAGCCTCAGGTCGGAATGGGAAGATGGGGTTTTAACTCTGTGGATGGGTTTTATATCTTGATTAAAAGCTGCAGATGTGTGATAAGTCGCTTTTGTATCCATTTTGCATCTGAAATTACCTTCTCTGTAACTTGGTTTGTGTCTGTTTTCTCTTAAGCCAAACTTGCAAGGCGAAGTCAGGAGAGAGAGAATCTCGGCATGCTGGTCTGGTCACCCAACCAGAATCTGTCTGAAGCAAAATGTAAGTCTGTTCAACTACTTTTATTGCCTTCTTCCCTTCCACGTATCACTTCAAGAATGCAAAATTGCACTTTTGGTAGAGAGGTTATGTCTGTGACCTTTCCATTATGAATTGAAATTCATTTGAAAAAAGAAAAGCTTACAAAGTAATCCCCCAGATGATCATTGTTCTCCACTGGGCAGCTGCTCAGTGTCAAATCCACGGGTGCAGGGAAAGCAAGAGAAATGTGACACACGTTATTCCTAGATATGAATTCCTTAAGATACTCATCCACAGGCCTACACAATCTGCTTTTTTTGCTGTTGGTGTTGTAGAAGACGACAGAAATAAGTGGGGAGAGCAAAATGAAAAGTATTGGGAGGGTGGGAAGCCCACAAAATATTTGGTAATTAGCAGTACCTTTTCCTCTACAAAGACAAATTCACATCTGGAGCCCATGGAGGTTTTAAATGCCAGAACAATTGCAGTGCCTTGGAATTCCACGTGAGGGCAATTAACAGCACTCTGTGTGTCTGGGAACAAGTCTCAGTGCTGCTGCCAGATGGTAGAACCAGTGTTTGAAAGGCTTGTCTAGCTACAGTTCTCCTCATTAATAAGTAGGACTCCTTGATTAAAGGGCTGCTGTTTGAATGCAGTAACTAAACCTAAGTGCTTTTTAGGGAGAGAGCTGAAAAGAACTGATTTTGACTTTGTGCTTATACCTTGGATTTTTTTTATCCTTTCTGATTCTGGAACCAAGAATGAGAATCATGCATTCCTGTTCCTCTGCAGTTTTGTGGTGGCACTGTTAAGTAAATCCCTTAGACCCAAGGGCTAGGATGCATCATAAGGCACATGTGAAGATGTAGTGGCATTTGCAAATTAAGGCAGCAGAGATTGTGCACAAACCGGCTCTGTCATGAAAGGCCTGTGATCTGCCCTGGGGCATTTGTTCCATGGAGCAAGTTGCCCCTTAAATTACAGAAGGATGATGGTACTGTGATCTGCAGATAAAAAGGACTTTGTAAGGATCATGTTTGCCTTCTCTCCTAGTCTGCTCCCTGCTGGCGATTGAATGCTGAAATAAATAAGACTGATGAGGAGAGGAATGTATTTGACAGATATCTATAGCTAGAAACCTCTTAAAAGGTATAACAGCAAGAAATAGTTGCCTCCACCCAAAGGAATGACTGTTCATGGGTTGTCTGTGACACAGAATTCCTGTAGCTGCCTCACAGATCTGAATATCTTTTGAATCTCAGCTCAGCTTTGGAACCTTTTAACTCCTGCCTGACAGGGAACAGATTTCTTGAAGAGGAAAGAGAATAGAGGAGGGAAAAGGAGAGAAGATATGTGGAATTGAGTAAAATACCTCCCAGGTGCCTAATTGATGCAGAGGGATGGGGTTAGGAAATTAAGCATCTAGTAGTGGTAGTAAAAATCCAAAGGAGCATTGTGAGAATTGGCTGAAGGGACCTTGGGGTGGCAGGTAGGGAGAGGGCAGCTGTGCAGGGAATGAAAGAACAGGGTGGGGGACTGCTTGGTCATAGCTTTGTTTTGTGCCAGTCTGAGCTGATCCTTTTGAAAGGAATGAGATATTCCTGTCTCTATATGGCATGTCTTAAAAATGAACTGTGAAAAACAAATCCTGCTGAAGGTAGGTGCTTTTGGGGTTTTTTTGAGACTAAAAATGGGTTGATTGGTAGAAATAAGTTTATTGCTCTAATGTATTCAAGAGAGCTGTTAGGCACTGATTGCATGAGAGCATGATTCAGTCCCCCTTCCTTGCAAAAGATGGGAACTTCCTCCAAAACACCAGTGCTCTGTCGTGGCTGTAGAGCACTTACTGAAAATGTATCACAAGCAGAGTTCCCTGATCTGCTTTGTGGTTTATGATGAAAGAACATGAAGGGACGGGTGGTCTCTCCAGCGACTCTCAAGTTCACTGACAAGTCTTGGCATCACTGATAGTGAATTCTAATTAAATGACATCCATGGGGATGTGTGAGAGGACTGATGATGATCAGCATTTCCATCAGTGATGTGGGAATTGATACAGAATTGTGGATGAGCCATAGACTGACAGGATGGTAAATAAAATTAATGCTACTGACAGTCTTGTAGAGTGCTTTGGGTCTTCTCCTAACTTGGACTGCTGCCAATGCAGTGGGCTCTTAATGACCCAACTGCAGGGTTATGAATCTCAGTACTGAAATCTCTGGCCTTCTACATCAGCCTGAGTTTGGAAAGAAATGGCTTAGAGAGCAGTCTTGGGGAAACAGTGGGCAGGTAATTCAGCAAAGCTTCCCAGTGTCCTGCTTCACTCAGAAGATGATGTGGGTGTAAAGAGTGAGGTATTCTCTGGAACAGTTTGCTGCCTCTCCACCCAGCAGCATTCAGGGGTATGACATTTGGCTTTAGTGTTTAAAAACTGAGAAAAGGATGGAGACAGGAGCTGCTGAAAAAATTTGGAAACAGAAGATGAAGCAAACTCCATCTGTTTAGCTTACTGAAAAGAGACTGAAAGGGGACTATTGTCAATTATTCTCTCAAAGAGAAATTTTGACATAATAAGAGACACATATAATACAAATAGATGGCTGCAAAATAAGCCCACACAGACTGAAATGTCCGAGTGTGTGGAGGTTTTTTTGGTGATTGACTACTAGAAGTTATCCAGGGAAGTGATGGATTCTTGTATTTCTTTATGCCTTTTTAAACCGTGGGTTTTTGTGATGTGTATTGTCCTTTGTGGGGTCGTGATCATTCATTGGCAGTGTGAAATTGCAAGTGGAAGGAGCTGTGGTCTCCCAGAGGTTGGCATAGCCCCTTGGGCTGTACGTCTGTGAGTCCCAGCTAGCACATCCATTTTAATACTGCTGTTCAGGCTGAAGTATGGGTGAACAAATCCTTCCAATCAGCAGCACATTGGTACCTGTGATTACTTTCGTTTGTACTCCTAAACCTTTAATCCATCTTATGCCTGTAATTTATAGGACTCTTCTCTGTTGCTGTGGCTGAGGCTCAGCATGAAGATGGAAGTAGTGCAGCACGTTAGCTCTTCCTCAGAGTGAACTGTAACTCCTGTGAGCAGGAGAGTTCCTGTGCAATCAGCAGAACTTGTGTACCCCACCCTTGTTAAAGGGGAATCTGTGCTAAAAAACACTGAGCAGGTCTGTGGCAATGTTCAGTACACCTGGTGGGTTTGGCAGAGGGATGGCCAGACTGTTGGGAGGTTGTGGGAGGGTCTCCTGTAAGCTGCTGAAATGAATCCTGGAAAGACCAGTGTGTCAGCCAAGACCTGGTAAACATCTGCATACCTGATGCTCCAGGCTCACACAGTTAGTTAAAATCTTGTTTGGGTCTCATGCATCCTGTGTGTTGAAGAAATGTTTTAATTACACTGGAGAAACCTTTTATCTGGATGTCATGAAGTGATGGATGTAATAGAGAAGATGAAAACAAAAGTATGTGTTGGCACGTTGCTGATTTTTTTTATCTTGTGCCTTGTTGACCATTAATCCTGAATACAAACTACTTACTGCCTTGCCCTTATTAATACCAAAGTTGAATGCTGCCAGGATGGTCCAGCCAGACTTCTGCCTTTGAGGGGTCACTTGCATAGCAGTGCCACCATAGCAGTCACAAAGCTAGCCCAAAACTAGGAGTGTGTTCTGTCTCTTTTGAAGAAGAAAGGAAGTAATGTCACTGTGCAGTAACTGAACATTGGGACTTAAAATAACTGTGCTCCCCTTCTAGTTCTGCTCCAAATACCCTGTGCTGTGGATAGGGTCACACCTCTCACAAAGAACTTGCTCTCAAAGTGAGTCTCCTGAGAGGCTCTGTGGACTTGGTGCCATGGAGAGCAGCTGTTCTGGCTGTGCTGGGACTGTCACAGAGGGTGGGGAACGACACAGGAGGAAGAAGGATGCCTTGAGCAAGGTGACATTGAGGAGCAGGAACAGCTAGGTGGAAGACAGGCATCTGCTCTCTTGGAGTGGCACGTGGTGAAGGAGGAGGGGAGATAGTGAAAAATGCATTGTAATGATGCTGTGGAAACCCTGCACAGGATCGAGCTGGGCCAGGATGAAGCTATTAATAAAACAGCAGTGTCTCTCTCTCTCTGTGCCAAGTGCGCCAGTGAGTGGAACCAAAAAAATGACTTTGGGTTGGTTTAGAAATGAGCAAGTGTTGGCATGCAGCAGCTGCCCAGGAGCGAGGCATGGACACCAGGCGAGAGGGTAGGATGTGGTTATTGCTTTTATGCATCTGCAGTTCAAAGGTGAACTACAAGAAGGAAAGATGTATTGTTTTGCTAGTGTTAAGCTCTGCTTTGAAAGTAATTTTTCATCTCTCTTCCTGACAGAATATGTATGCTGCTAGATGGGAGTTTTGTTTTCTCAGATTTCTTGGTGGATTTCTCCAGTGGATTTACAGTTTATGGGGTGTCACTGAGCAGGCAGACACTGTTCCTAATACCTGTGGGACACTGAATCGTGGATGGCAGCTGGATCTTCTGGTCTTGCGGTGCTGCTTCTCTTTGACCTGATGGCTGACTGGCGTTGCCAGTTTTGACAGTGACCAGTCCCTTCCTGTGTTACACTGTAGCATCTCCTCTTTTGAGGCTGCGGCTGGCTCCCTGCATTACAATTATGCCCGCCTTGGTGCACATGGAGGGAATTCAGACATCTTCCTTCTGTGGAGGGGAAATAGAAAGACCCAGGAGACATGGGGACAGAGAAATGCCAGGATTAGGTGAAACAGCTGAGTTCTCCAATACCTTCCTAATGTGCTTGGCCAAACCCTGTGGCTGTGGGGAAAGGGAGCAGTCCCTAAATGTGCTGCAAAACCTGATGCTGGGAAGGCAGTAATGTGCCAGCTAAGGCTCTGATGGAGGAAGAAGTGCTGGTTGCTATGGTTACTAAATATATTAACCCTGTGGTGTTAGGATGGGCAAGATTTAGTTAACTGTGCCACAGGCTGGGTGACTGTTCGGGAGCATGTGGTGCTCCACCCTAAAAAGTTATGAGCTGGCATTCAGGATTTCAAAAGCCCATGTTCCAACCACATTTTAAAGTATGCCCTCGTCCTTAGTGTGTTAGCAGCCTTCTTAGGGTGCCAGTGAGTTTTGGTAGCTCTTCTCAATCTTCTGTTGTGATGGTGAATGCCAGAATTTCTGAGGGCAGGTTGCAGGTTTAAGTGGCCAGAGTCTGTAGCTTTAGTTCATGGGTTAATCTTTGCATAAAATGGACTCTGGATTACTCTTTAGATTTTCTTCTAAAGGGAATGTTGAGCAAGTTTGGAAATCTATTTTGTCTCTTTTCTAATTTAAAATGACTATCAGAATAAAGGAAATGAAAATGTCTTCTAAGGTAACTGCATGTGTCTGGTTATGATTTGTGTGGCTGGTCTCTGTTTTCAGTGTGTAGCTGAGCCATAGCTGTTTTAAGAAGAGCTTCTGTTTGGACACAGTCTTTCCCCCTTGGCTTACTTGTTTTGTCCTGTGAATTCTGTGGACGTACTACTCCATCGCTATTGTCACTAGCTCTCATTTTCCATGGGATGTAGAGTGCCCTAGCACTAAATAAATGTGAGCAGAAAACCACAAAGGGGAGAGTGTAGACTGGGGAAGGCATTGATCTTAAAATCTCCCTTTTAGAAAATAAAGCCCCTATTTAACAGGATGCATTTAAAATGGAAGGGAATATTGCTTCAGAGATAACTGAGAGTCTTGTCCTCCCCAGCACACAGGCACCCTTCCTCAGGCAGCAGCAGTGAGGCAGAGAATGTAGTCTGGTATGTACTCAGCATCAGAAAAGCTGGTTTTTAAGTCACTTCTCTCCATCATGCCCTGAACAGGATCCTTGAAACAGTTGAAATTGTGGTTTTGAGTCCCCTCTCCCCTCCATCCTGTATCATGACCTGGTTTGTGACTCCACAAAATGTTGTGTTGATGCTCAGTAAGAGTGCAGCCACCTTGGCTAGGGATGGGAGAGTAGGAGCTGCTTAGACTTTGCTACCAGAGAGAAAAAAAGGATTGTTGAACTCTTAGCTGAGCTTATACTTGACGATTTTTGGTGGCTGGCTAAATGCTTTGGGAGGTTGTGAAGGAAGGAGCACATGTATTGTGCTTCTCCTGTTTAGGATTTTTCTGCGTGTTTGTGTCCAAGATTTTACTTGTTGAGGTGTTGGTTTCCTTTTTTTTGTGTAGTAGTAAAAGTATGAGTTCTAAAAAAAGAGCTGCTAGGTCTCTAAGGGGTGGACTTGAGGAGTTGTGATTGTCTCCTGAAGGTAGGTGCTGACCTTTTGTTGCTCAAGTGAAGATAGCAAAAACATCCAAACTTAGGTTTGTGCTGTTGGTGTATGCTCCTAGAAATACCAGTTTGTTGTGTGTCCCAGTGACAGCAAAAAGGATTAATGTAAAAGCAGAATTTGGTTTATGTTTATCCCTAATCCAAATTTCATACTATGCAGCGAACCTGGCAGCTGTGAAGCTTGGATGTAAATACAGTAACTGGAGAATGCAACTCCATGAATTCAGAAATGAAAGAATTAGCGTTTAATTTAACATTCTGCTTGAATTTAGCTGTAGAAATAATAGTCATGGCCACTTTTCCCAGCACCTGCAGTTGCTGCACTTCAGAAAATGCTCAAAAGACAAAGGTGAAGGCATGCAATTTTTCATTTTAACTAAGGCAACTTTCGATGTTTATAGTAGCAATATTGTGAATAGCAAAAAGAAGATAACCAGCATTCAAAGGCTGTGGGTATATCCCTGAAATGGCTGAGTTGCCTCAAACTTAGCTGTAGTTTCCCCTTTGTCATCTGCTGTGCTAGTTGCTGTTGCAATGCTGTGTGGAAATCTCAGAGCAGTTCTTTCATCATTATTGCTGCAGGTTGATATTTCTAGATCCTGAATGCGTATTTAAATTAAGATGAATTTTTAACCCTTTCACAGTAGTGTAGTCAGGAAAGGAATTTAGTTTGAGGGAACTAGGGTGTGTGTATTGGATGGATTTTAACAAAGGTACACTGGATTGTGTTGCTGGGCTTTGTATTGTTGTTTGGCTTGTTTTATTTTTTTTCCGAAGCCTACAAACGAAAGAAAGCCTGAAGAAGAAGAGAATGTGTTAGAGAGCATCCAGGAAAAGGATGTCTTATCTAAGGTAGCTGTGTTATCCTCAGGAGTTTTTGCTGCTGTGCTGGGAGGGGAGAGGTAGTCACCAGTTTCTTCATGTGCCTTGTTCTCTCCTGCCACCTGTTTGTTCCTCCTTTTCACTGCAGTGTGATCCAGGCCTTCTCCGAACGTGTCAGGATGACCCACTTTGAAAATGCCGACTGCGACTACTGTGGGATTGAACCGGTGCTGGCACTCGGAAGAAGCTTTTTTCCTAAGAGAAGTTTAGAGACAGCATGTAATGGAGTGATGATAGCTGTGTTAAGAGTTACCCTGGCAGTGAGCCTTGATCTGAAATGCGTCTGGGAGCAGCCTTAGCCAGCCTGATCGGCACTGTGCGAGTTGTAGGACCAGTATGACGAGAACTAGGAGGCTGCAGCTGCTTCATGCCGCTTCTTGGCCCAGCCCTGGGACAGGCTGAGTGTTCTCTAGTCTTGCTGGGAATGGTAGGCTTGGGGCATTTCAGAGGACCAGGTTGTTTTTTCTGGTCTCTTGTCTCCTACGGTAGCTGTGATTAAAAAATAAGAAGGGTCAGGGAACTGAGGGTAACTTTCTATGTTCTTTTTTAAAAAAATTTTTCATTAGAGCAGAGTTAGTCAGCAAGTACGAATTTATAGGTATGTGATGGAAGCTGTGCACAGGCAGGGAGGAGCTCTTATGGGAGATGCCTCCACTGAGGAATGCTTGAGGAAGTCATAGCCGTAACAGCTTGCTATGATGAGTTTGTTCATATGCTACCTTTACAGACGTGCTAGTGCAGGAGGCAAAGCAGCCAGGCTTTCTCCAGGACGTGTGCCAGAGCTTCCCTCATCATAATCTGTTTGCTGTGGCATTATTTGCTCTAATTAGGAACCACTCCTACTACTTAATTTTACTGTACTCTTACTTTTGCACTCTATGCTAAGTTACTTCCCTGTTCATGTACTTCTTGTGCAGATTCATATTATGGTAGGCTTGCAGTGAATTTTCTAGCACTGCAAGTATTAGTGGTAATACATACCTTCTCAGGAAGGACTGGGTTTCTGACTCCTGGCTAAAAGCCATGACTACCTACCACAGATATTCCAGGGTCTATTTAGTAACATTGGTTTATCATAGGCTTTTCCACTGAGTCTCTTAGGGTCAGCCTTGAAGGCTGAGGGCCTGTATGTAATCCATATTTCAGCATGTGCTGTGAGAGTCTGTAACTTGATTTTTTTCTAAATCAACTTAATTTGACAGGTATTTTAATTCCTTAATATCTGTCAACACTAATACTTTGGTTTAGAGGTTACTGTAAGGATATTATCCAAGACCTGGCTGTGGATCCTTGCTGTCTTTCTTCATGGTCTTCTTGGAGAGGTCAGACACATCTTTGCACCTCTTCTTCTTCTAAGCCTATAGAAGTAAATAAGTGCAAGAATGAATGCACTGAGTGTTAGTGTCTCCCAAAGGCTGACCTGTCTGTATTGAGGTGATCTGCATCTGCTGAGGGCAGCAGGCTTGTGACTCAGACTTGTCTCCTTCCTCTTGCTGACTGCTGGCTTGCCCAGTGCTTCCTTTCTGCTCAAATGACATCCCTCAAGGAGGTAGCCAGGGGACAAATTGATAATTTCTTTTGCTTTTGTGTCCAATATAAAGAGAGTCAGCATGGCTTCTCCTTTCTTGTCACAGGCCTTATTATCAGTAACAATAATAATGAGCTGTAATTTAACCTGGTGGCTATTCTGTTCCCGCACACCCCTTGTGTGTGTGCCCTCATGCTGCACAAAGACCCTGTGTTGTGGGGAAGCGGAGTTGCATGTGCTGTTTAGGAAGCCTGGCTCTCATACAGGGCTTTCGTTAGTCTGCATTCCTACAACAATGGAGAATATAGTAGTTCTGGTTTTTAGGAGCTTTCAGAATTTCTTTGAGGTTGGAAAATGGACCTTGTAGAAGGTTCACCCCCTTAAGAATGTTTTCAGTCTGGATATTCCTTGGTGGCTTCTGAAGCTGGTTGGCAGCAGGTTACTCAATGAAACTTTATGATATTCTTGCTGACTGTTTTGCAGACCAAGAATTTCAATGTATGAAGCATGATGTGGATGAAGAGCTGAGAATGGTCCTAGGCAGGGTACTGAAGCCTTGTATTGGACAAGGCTTCTGACTCTCCCATACTGATTCTGTCATTAGTGTGTGTCAAAATGTTGGGGGGTTTTTTGTTTCTTTCAAATTAGCAGGTATGGCTTTTAGAAAGCATTCACGGGATCAGGCATTCTCAAGGATTGAGAATGATAATTTCCATATGAAAGTCTGTGCAAAGGTGGTTTCTTCTAGCACAAGTTAGCATCCCCTGCACTGAACAATATGATGATTTTTTTTTTTTAATAATCTACCTCCTGTCATAACTGTATTGATAATGTTGCCACTTGAGTTGCTTGGGTGTGTTGCTGCCTGTAGTTAAAGTGTATAATCCAAGGCTGTAACCTCCCAATAGAGTGAACTCAAGCCATGGCTTGACAGAAGAATAAATCTGGCTTTAGGGCTTCTTGGACTGAATTGAGAGCACTGTTCTGAATAATGCAAAGAGCTGTTTTGCCGTAAATTCACTTCGTTGTTTAGGTGTTTGCTGAGTGCATTTATCCTGTCTGTAGCTTCTCTTTCTGTCTTGGAAGGCCATACATGGGAATGAGTGTTTTCTCCCTGCCGGAAGCTAATGTGTTCTGGGTTTATGTTCTCACATGGGCTTTCAACCCAATATCAATTGCTCTGATAATTACATTTAATACAGTCCACTCTCCGTGTCTGATTTAGGATCAGACTTGCAGTGCTAAATGATGGCCATGCTCAGATTCCATATGGTCACAATTTAGGTCCCTGGGTGATCCCGTTTGGTTCTCCCTGTTCTGTGCTAGGTCCCAAAGACAATATTTCCTATTTGCTACCGTGCTGTCAGATCTCTCTCATCCTTTTCTGTAGTACGTCCAGCAACATCTGGGTTTGTGGTGCCCAGGACTCTGTAGATATTTAAACCTGTGCCATCCCTCCAGTGAAGTGGTGTTTAGTGCTATGATTGAGCAAATTTCTGACTGAAGGTTGAATGTGATGGATGTATAAGAAGCAGTCTTTCTTCCCAGAGGATCCTCTGTGGATTTCCTTACTATGGGCATCCACATGGCTTTTCTGAAGGAGAACAGCAGCATCAGAGAGCATCAACCGTCTGGCTTTCCTTATGGTAATCCTCATTAACACACTGCCCCATGTACATACACAGTGTGTTGAGACTTTTCATGGTGTGATGGTGTCAGCTGGAGGTGTAGCTTCAGGGATGAACATATGTTGGTAAAGGCTTTAAAAAGTTACAAGTGTACTAGCAAAAAGCCTTTCTTGGTAAAGAGTTTAATATAGTTTTGGCAAGCCACAAAAACTATGCTAATTTGTTAGTACACCAGTGGCTGTAATACAGCCTTCTAGCTGGTATAGCAAAATCTAAAGGCAGATGAGTGGGATCTTTAACCATCACCGAGGTTTCAACTTTGAACTTGTCCTTAGATGCAGGCCATGCAAAGAGAAGTATTAAAAAGAATAAAAAAGGAGGTAGGAAATATGTTTCTTTTTAGTTTATTAGTGTGCACTGCTTGGAGACTGACTGCCTCTGTGTGACAAAGGAAGCTTTTGGTAGATATTAAGGCTTTTAAAGGGATAAATCTCCCAGCAGTGGGGCATTCCATTTTATTCTTTGATTTATTCTCTCTGAGCCTGCAGTTTCCATGCTCTGTTGTGGTTCTGTGAACAACTTTTTCCTCACCAGTGCAAGTTTATGTAGACCTGTTCCTACCTGCCTGCTCATCCCTGTCACTGTGCTGTGCTGGGGCAAGGAATGAGTTGTGCTTTTGGCTTGAGCCAGTCTCATTCCTCACTGAAACTAGGAGGGCTTACCTCTTCTCAGGCTTGTGTAACCTCCCAACAAAGGAATTTTTGTATGGTACACAACAGCATAAAAAGTACAAACTTGTTTATGAATAGCTTTCTGCTTTGGTGGTGGTAGTAGACAGCTGTTCGGTGCCTTGAGTGTCTCCGGAGCTGGTACAAAACAAGGGGACAGCCTGTGTGGGTAGGGCTGGTGATGGGAGGGTCCAGGACTGCCCCTCCTGGGAGGTTAGAGCGTCTCCATACTTTCAGCCACCACTCAGTGCTTGCATGCCTTTAACTGCTGCTTGACTGAGGAAACTGATATGCTGGGAGAGAGTTTTTGGATGGAGCAGTTTGCCAGTCTGGTTCCCTGGGATTCCAGGCAAGTGCTTGTGCTCACAAGTGGAAAGAGGTGAATGGCAGATAGGGGTGCTTAGTATGGTCCTGCTGCCATAGGAGACTTTTAATGCAGTGGCACCCTGTGGTCCTTGGTATGTGGACAAGACACGATATACAAGTAAAATCTGAGCAACAGGGAGGGAAGTGGGTGGGAGGTTGCTAGATACTGTGGAGTCCTATGACTCAAGTTACCGTGCCCTGCTGCAGCATATTTTCTGTTGCTCCTACTCAAGTAAGCTTCTCCAGGTAAGGTAAGTTGTCCTTTGCGTTGCAATTGCATCTAGACTTTATCCTCACCTGCTGCAGATGCAATGTGAAGCCTAAATCCTCCTGTGCTTTCAGTTGCGTGAAGTGGTTTTTAAGTAGCCTTTGTGTCTGTGTAACCAGCACTCACTCTTCCTAGAAACGGTGTTAAAGGAGGCTGTGTGCCTGTCCATGTGGGTCAGCACAGGACACAAAAGACTTCTGTGCTTTGTCTCCCGCTCTTCTGCCTGTTACGCACATCACATCTTACCAAGAAGAGGAAATAGCTTTTCCAGGGCATAAGAACCTTTTGAGTAGAAACATTGGATAATAAAGGTTAGAAAGACCTTTAAGATGAGGTGGGATTTATTTTCTTTTAAGTGATTTTGTTCAGGATCTTTGCCTGCTTCCCCCGCTTCCAGTTGCAGCTAACTTTAGGGAGACAATTGAGCAGAGTCGTGTGCTTTTGGCAGCTTCCTCTCCCGAGCTGGGACCACGAGGTGGCAGGAGTGTTCCACCGGTGCCGCCCGGGCAGCGGGACGGCAATGCAGCTGCTCATTTTTATAGGCGAGGAGAAAACTCTGCTCTGTCGTTTGCGTACCGTCATAATTGTGTTTTGAAATTTTGAAAAGTTTCACGTGTATGTGTCTACATGTCATTATTTTCTTGAGATAGTATTTATTTATTTTGGGTCTTGACGGTCTTCTCTTTTTTTTTCTTTTTTGTTTTTTCTTCGTATTCTCAGGGGAGATGGAGGGGAGGGAAAGATGTATAGCAACATCCAGAATTCCTTGCAGGTTCCAGCATTGATCAAACCCTGTGAAGCACATTACTGAGGCTGCGAAGGATGCTGCTTTTGTCCTCATTTCACCCCGTTCTGTCAGGGTATTGCATCACATAATATGCAAAGTGTTCAAAGCTCCTGCAGTACCCTAGTAATGGGGGTGAACTGAGGTTGCAGCAACAGCTCTACCTCTGCATTCCTGTTGCTTTCTATAGGCTTTAGCACACTTGCTCATGCTACAAACCTGCCTTGGGGTCACTGAGTTTGCTGAATACAATGTGATCTTTGTGGGGTCATTGAGAAGCAGTTTGGGTGGGGGCGAGAAATTCTCCAGAAGGACCCACTCAGAGAGATGTTAATGTGATCAAATGGTGATGAGTGGAGTCATTATTTTCACGCATTTGTCTTTTCAGAGTTCTCCCACCCTCCTGAAGTGAATGCTCATGTTTTACGTCTCAATTCCCTGTTCAAGGATGCAGGACTGAAAATCAGCAATGCAGTTGTTTGCTCTTGTTCCTCCTTCCCTTTGTCAGCCAGGAGGGTCCCTTTTTCTTTTGCCTGTAGTGAGGAATTTTTGCAGAGAGGTGGTTAGCAGAAAGCAAGTCTTTATGAAAAAGATGGCTGGGAACAAGAACATAAAATTCAGGGGGTTAAGGGCACCATTTTGGTCAAACTTCCTTCTCTAGAGGGCAGGGGTGTGAAAGCATCTTTCTGTGCTTTCTTTGCCACTCCCTTCCATTTCCCTTACTTCTTTGGCTCTGTTAGTTAGTGCTACACCCAGGGTCCTTCACTCATCTCTTATTCAGGGGATGTGTTTTAGCGTCTGAGCACTGTGCCCCTCTTTGCTAGTGGCAGAGTGTATGTGAGGCTCTGTTCCTTTGCATCCCTGCCTTTTGTGCTACTCCTGCCTTCCTGAGAATGACTGGCTGTAGGAAGGGGCTCTTTGGGCCAGTTCTCACTCCATTTTTGGGTGTGGGGTGGACAGGGGATCCTGCTCACCCCCATGAAGCTAAAAAGCATGCAAGAGAAGAAATGTAGCCAAGTAGGTAAAGAAATACCAGTTTGTGGTTCTCTTCTCTGTCCCTCCCCCCATCTGGTTTCTAGTAGCAACAAGAGCCTTCACAGGAGCAATGCATCTCCCATGTCACACAACTGTCTCTATTCAAGTATCATTGTATTTTTGGCCTGGTCTGTGTTGAAATATCTTTCTGATGTAGGGAAATGAGTTGGATGGGAGGAAAGGGTGCTCTTATCTACCCTGTTTGGGGAAAAGTTACGCTGGTAGAAAGAGTGCTTGGTGGTGTATTTTATGCCGGGGGAGATGAGCTGAGATTGCTCTGCTGCTCTTGCTTGTTGTCTTCTGGAAAGCAGCTCAGAGCTGTGCTGGCAAGCTGTCTCTTCTGGTGTAAGCAGGGCTCTGCCCCAGGCTCCTCTGGCTCTGAACTGTGATGTCTAAACAGATTGCTGGGTTACATGCTGAGCGTGACTGAATGCCACGGAAATGCAGTGAGCAGAATTTCACGTGCCCGCTGCCCTGTGCTTGCTAGAGGTGTGGAGGGTAGGCAGAGGTGGAAGAGGACACTTCTTTATCTGGTGTGGCATGTAAAGCATTAAGCTTGTGGCAATTCCAGGCTCTACTGGTATGGGAGACTAAAGGGATCCTGTGACTCAGCTGGTGCCATGCTCTTCCTTGCTTACTTCATATGGAGGGGGATGGTGAAGAGCAATCAGAAGGATTGCTCAGGGGACTGTCATACCTCTCGGATGGTGCAAGCATCAGAGCAAGTGAGCTCACAATTAGCCAAGAAATGACGAGCAGAAGGGGCTAGATTGGCAGTAAGCAGGCAGGAAACAAGCCAGGAGGAGAGTACGGTGGTGTACTCCTTGTCCGTCCTTCACCCACAAACGCTCTTTTAGTGTGTAGGAGTGGTATTGCTGGGTGCTCATGGTCAGTTTACTGCCTTATTGCCTTTTTCTTATTTTTCTTATTTCTTCTCTTCCTCCACTGTGACAATGAGGTATAATATTGTGGTGTTAACAGAACTTACCGTGACAGGAAAATCATCTTGCTTTCTTTCATGGTGTCTAATCATTCATTAGCTACTGTTTGGCTCAGTGGTGTATTGACTTGTTGAAGAGAAATCCTACTAATATGTGGGGACCTTGCTAATATTCTTGCTTAGTTAGGAGAGAAAATGCTGTAATGATTTTTTTTGGGAGCAAGTATGTTTTCATTACTTAACAGAATCAGGCATAAGAAAGATAATATGCTGGAAAGGAGAACGACCTCATCTCATCTCATCTCTGTATATATTAAAGGATAAGGTGCTGAAGTCAAATGAGGAGCTGTATATCTTTCCACGGTGAAAGCAAGGTAGTTAATGTAGTAGTACTTAGCATTCAGGAGCTTAATTCAGCCTTGGACTTGAGAGAATTCAGCTCCTTTCCCTCCTCCTGCCTTCATGTCCTCCTTAGACAAAATCTATAACACTGTGTGTGCAATACTTGTTTTTTAAGGAAGAAGAGACCTGAACTACAGGGGAATGCTGCATGTAGGGTTTCCTGGCAGCCTTTTCTTTTTTTTTTTTTTTTTAAATGTGGTTTTATAGCCATCTATAACTTTGGAAGCATCTGAATTTGTTCTTCTGCCCACATCTTACTGATGTTTCCTGCCTGGTTTGGCATGTGGAAGGGAAACGATGGTATGTATATGAGGCAGTTCCCCTCTATGTCCCTGTTTACCCCATGTGTCTCTTCTGGATCACATTCTCTGCTTGGGATGTGGTTTTACAAGCTGGGTTTTTTTTCCCCTGTGGCAAAGCTGATTTTCGAATTTCGAACTAGGCATTGGTGACCGTCAGGATGTTCTATTAGGCAATGCAGCAAATTCAGCCTAAGAAGTTGGTCTTTGTCCTAAGCACCTCCACTGCCTTTGCAGCTATTTTGTTTCCCATGTGCAAGAAAAGGTTGTTTGCAAGAAGGGATGGTTTTCATCCCAGTTCAGCATGGTTCTTAGAAACAATTTGTTGACTTGGAGAGACAGATGTGTTTGTGGTGCAGCAGTGCAAATTAATGGTCGCAGCTAGGCATTTTTCCAGTGGGCTAATAAAACTTTTACTGAATGGATCTAGAACATGGAGCAATGAACAGGTTTGTCAGCCTGTCGGGAGTCACCACTGTGTGCAGGTGGGAGCTTGGAAGGACAAGAACCTCATGGAATGTCCTTGTTAATGTGGAACTGTGCCTGTTCTGTGCATGCTCTTCTCCTGCCACAACATGTGGCTGTATTAATATTCTCATGGACTTTTGTATGTCACTTAAAAAGGCCCTCTTTTCCAGCACCTTTTTGTGAAAATTAACACAAAATTGTGCTTTTCCTTTCCAAATGAAGGTCTGGCATTGCTATTATGTGTCATGTTGGCTAGTCTAAAGATGGGATGTCTACTTTAAGTACCTAGATCTAAATTCTTATTATTAATGACAGATTGAAAGTAAGAGGCTGGTGCTCTCCTGCTATGTGTTTTCTGATTTATCCTTTCTGTTTTCCCAGTACATTTTGAGTTCATAGCTTTGTTTGTTAAGCTGAAGGGATAATTGAGGACTGTCCCAGCTTGAAGAAAAAGCTTTAAAGAATGCCATACTATTCCATAAGAGTGTTTATAAAGGCAGTAAATATGGGAGAAGCACATTTGAGAGCTGAAGTTGATTGTGAGACCCAGACTGGGAAATGTGGCTTCCTTAGCTGCAGAGTGCACAGGACCGTTTCCTTCCGGAGGTGCTGAGCATGCTCTCCTTGAGTCTGGTGCTCAACACTGGAATTTGCTTTCATCCCTCTGTATCTGTAGGAGAGGAAAGGGGAATGATTTTTGATTTCATTGCTATGTGACTCATTGTGAAGTCCAAATTTTGTAGAATGAAAACTTTGGCTGTGTGTATCAGTTTTAGGTCAGGGTACTAACGTGTTGTTGGGGATTATAAAGACAACCATTGCTTCTGGCATCTTCCACTCCACTAGGTGAAGCAGGAGTTTCACCTTTCAGATAATTTTTTATGTTTGCTTTAAAGGGTATTATTATCATTACAGTGTGATTAATAATGACCAGGCACAAGGGCACTCAGAACACCACCACTGGTACTGCCTTTGATCCATTCCTCTCAAATGGGTGCTGTTGGACATGTGAGCTTGGTCACTCTGAGTGGAAGACATTTGGGTTTAGTCCCATCTATACAAAATATAGCTCCTCAGGGCATGTTCACATTGTAAAGATTAAAGGTCATGGGGCATATTAATACAGGAGGGGGTGAGGGTTGATCCGAGATAAAAACTGTTGAGAGCTAAGAATTGAAAAATTTACCAATATATTTGCAGTGGTTGTGCAACACTAGGATTCTAGCAGTACTGGAAGATATGGATTATGTTTGGGGATGTTTTTCCTTAAGAAAACAACTACTTTGAGGGTATTAAAAAAAATCACCACCAACCAACTAATAAAAAAACCACAACAAAATGAACACACATTCCAAAAAGCAGCTGATACAGTCATGTCTACAGTTGTGATGAACAAGTTCTGAAATACTGTAGTCTGCTTCAGAAGTACTGCAACTAGATTGAATATCATGCATCATTTAGGCTGTTAAGGAAAATATGTAGTTTGTCTGGTGACTTGTTTCCTTCTTTTTCCTTAATTGTTGGAAACACCAGCTCTTCATGAGTTCTCTGTGGAGGGCTAAAGTCAGAGCTGCAGATCTGGGTTTTTGACTGGGAAGGGGAAGAGAATATGTGATGAGATCATTATATGAAGTGCACTTACATCTTCTCTTTGTTTTTCAGTGGATGAATATATTGCCATTGCTAAAGAGAAGCATGGATACAATATGGAGCAGGTAACAACCCTTTGAATACTTTATTTTTAAATATTTTTCATCATGTATTCAAACATGACTTCAAGTTACTGCCTAGAACTGCTTCTTTCTTTCTGTAACTTCTGTGTTTTCTTCTCTACTACTTATCCCAAAACTGACTGTTCCTAATAGTAGCCTGTGCTCTGGGGATACGGAATTCACCCCTAGTTTTACATCAAAGAGTCAAAAGAAGAAAAACAAAATCATTATAATTTCTAATGGAGTCTGGCCATGAGTATTATGCTTCCTCTGGTGACTGCTTCTTGAGCACTTTTAGAACCCCTAAACAACGTTACAAAGATTGGCTTATCTTTGGACAGCTGCCTGATTGCATTGCAGTTTCCAGCTGACTGCTCCGTCTCTGCTTCATGGATGTCTTGGCAGTTATTAATGAGCTATTGAACCATCATGTGCTTTTCTGAGGCAAACCAATACCCACAGTTCCTTACCTTAAAACTGTGCTGCAAATCATTTTGCATTTCACAGATGAGCACCTTGGCTGTCAGTGCAGTAACAGAGGGTGACTTTGCCAGGTGCCACTGACCTTAGCCAGTACTTGTAACCTAGGGGTGGAAATCCTGGTCTGAAGAACAGACCTCTCCTTTATTCCCTGTGGTCTAGGACTGTGTACTAATCTTTTCTGTGTTAACTGACAATGATTTCAAAACCTGCTGGGGAGATGAGTAGATCTGTGCCTGGGAAACTTTTCTGAATTCTGTGCAGTTTCCTCATGCACTAATGCTTGCCTGGAAAGGGAAGGCAGGGAATCTCATGACTTACTGTTTTGGCAAATTGCATCCTGTCTCTACAAAGGGATTCTACAAAAACTTGAAAGTTTTTTAAATTATTGAGACAGAGGCTATGAGCATAGAAACAAATTATTTGGATGGGCAGGGGCTTCTATGTAAATGATTCTGCTGTCATCCTCGAGTCAGACTTTGACTGGTTGATACTCATGCTCAAAAAAAATTCTTGCTGAGCAATAACACTGAAGTTGAGATAGCCAGCAAAATTTCCAGCAAAACCGGGAATGATCTGACTTGATAATTGTAGTTTCTAAGAGTGGAAAACAGCAATAAAAAAGCGTGAAGGCATTAAAAGGCTGTGAACTTAAAATGAAAATAAAGATAACTCTCTTCAGCTGAGACTGATATACTCTACTATTGGATATCATTTGCCAAGAGAGATGGTCTTGGAATGGTAGAAAAGGGTTTCATTATTTTAGTGGAGAAGGGTTGTTTGGAAAGTATAGACTGATACAGAAGACTAATCAAAATGAAGCTTGTCATCTTAAAAAAAACCCACCTAATTCTTGTGGTTTGAAAAACTTAAAATTAGCTAGCAGAGATTTGCATTCATTTAAATGTTGAAAATATAGACCTCCCACTCATTCCTTGAAGTCTTTTTCTCAATTTTTTCTCTCCCCTTCTGTGTACAGAAGTTGCATGACTTGCCACATCAGAGTGTGAAGTGGCTGAGCAGCTTGTAAAAGTCTCCCTGCTCCTAAAAATTTTCTCATTCCTTCTGTAGCACTCTCACATAATAATCTGGAGTTAAACAAGTTTCCCAGGTCCTTTGGGATTTCCTAGAGAGCTGTGCTAGGCATTTTCAGGAAATAACTGAAGAGGATCTATCTTGTTTTGCTCTGGAAGGCACGCATTCATTTTGTATTACAGGGACGAGTGTCAAGGCTTTCAAATCAGGATGATTTGTTGTGTCACCAAGGGAAACTCTGTCTTCAGCAGGTATCATGAGAGTTGCTGTTGGCTGGGTAACTGGACAAGCTGATAGAGACTCCCTGGAAGCCAGTAAAAGCTCACTTTAGCAATTGGCCACCATCTCTGGGCTTTGCTGGCCAAGGGAGCCCTCTCCCACACGCATGTTCCCCTGACAGCTGGTCACTTCGCTCCTCTGTCCAGGTGGCTTGGCTAACAGTCATCATACACAGATTGCCTTTTTTCCAGCTGTGCCCACAGCCCAAACCCTCTCTTTGCAGGCTGGGATGTGTGAGTCTGCTGCAGGGAGTGGGAGCTGCTGGCAGGGTGCTGGGGCACGTACTCGCTGGTGCTCCTCTGCCCAGCGGTGTTCCCGTCCAGCTGCCCGATCTGTGCCAGCCCTGCTCCCATCCCTGTCCTTTCACTCCCCCCTTGCCTGTGGCTGAGTGCCCTGTTGTTGGCTCTGCTGCTGGTGGATGATGGCTGGAGGCTCGGGGCTGTGCTGTGGGAGTCCCTGCAGCCTGGCCAGCCCCAGGGCAGCAAAGGGCAGGCTCCCCATAGGCCAGTGAGCTCTGGCAGGGCAGGCACTTCAGCTGGTGGTGCAAACATCTGTGGGTGGTTGTGCTGAGCTGTAGCTGTCACAGACTTTAGGAAGCACTGCAGTAAGTCATGCTGTGACCTGGGCTTTTCTGCCAGCCTTTGTTGGACACCCTGGGACAAAGGAGTCTGGGAAAGCCCTGTGCTCACCTGTGTATGAGTGCAGAGTTCTTCCAGGGCAGCACGGGATGGGAGAGGAATACTGATTTCCTGTTAAATAAACCTGTAAGGAAAACCTTTTTATTTATCTCTTGCTTTATGTAAGCAGCTTTCCCCTCAGTCCTCACTAACACCTCAGTGCTATTTAATGCAACCCTGTCCTCCCAAAATGTCTCGCTCCTTGTTTATCCCTTGCTTCCTCAGGGAGAGCTCCTATCTGAAGCTGAAGGAGGATGTCAGAGGAGAGAAAACTCAGTCCTTCATGACTGCAAAATAGTTTCTTTGTCCTTGTCCTTGCCAGAATGGCTGTGTGGCTCCTGTGGCATCTCGAGTGCCTGTGCTGCAACCAAGACTATTACTTGTTCTGCATGGTGGCAGAAGGGAGGAGATGGTGTCCTGGCAGCACTGAGAGTCCAGTAGGGTCTTGGATAACACTAACATTTATATGCATGCTCTCTGCAGAATCTCAGGGGCATGAGATCCCATAAAGGAACTGGTTTTTTGTGTAGCAAAGCATAATGGGGAAACCCCAATTTTGGAGGGATTTTGTAATGCTGGGCAGCCAGAGCGAAACTACTCGATGAGGTTAACTATGGCTGCGAAACCTGAGCTGAGTTTGCATATGATGAGCAGGTTACTCTTATGTTTCACTCAGCATGTTAGGGATTGTTTTCTCTTCACAGCAATTGTGAAAGGCTGGTTTTTAGCTCTGCAGTCAGGCCTTGCCAAAATGACTCGCAGCGTTAGCTGGCATGCCAGAGGTGGTGATGTGTCATAACACACAGGGGTTGTGGACCCCTGGGAGAGGGGAGTTGCACACAAGTGTCTCAGAGACAACAGGAGGAGAATGGTTTGCAGGTGGTAAAATGCAGCACAGGCACTTTGTCTTTGGAACTGAGAACCAGAGACTGCAGCAGCAAAATGAGACTTCTCTCAAGGGAACAAAAGAGCAGTCCCCAGAATGAGTGAGATTTCTTCCTTCTTTGGGCCAGGGACTTTTTAGCTGCAAGTCAAGGTGATGCATGTTCTCTGCCTTTCCTTCTTCCAGTTTTTCTTTCATTTTCTTCCCCCTTTCCCCTTCCCCCTCAGAAACAACTCCCTGAACAACTATAAAAACCCCCGTCAACTAAATCATCCTTCTAATTGCCAGGAAATGGAGTCCAGCACTGGAAAGAAGCTGCCTTTGGTCCATTTTTTTTTTAGGTGGACTCCCCAAGCCTTTGCTCAGCTTATCTGTGCATACCATGATCAGTAAAGCTGCAGTAATTTCTTAAGTTTTTTCTCCTACCTTTCTGTTGCTAATCTTTTGTTGCATGACTACCTGTGTGGTTTTGACAGACTTTGGGCTGGTCTTCACAGCCTAGCTGAGTGGCATATTCCAGGTTTCTTGCGCTCACAAAAGCATCTGATGTAGCTGAGAATTAAAATTATGTCTAATGTGTTGCCTGAGAAAAATGTTGTAGCTTTCCCTTTCCAATTTCCAGTAATGTTTCTTTTGATTACAGTTTTCACCTTGGTGTCTGTATTATTTCTAGGCTCTTGGGATGCTGTTTTGGCACAAGCACAACATCGAGAAGTCTTTGGCAGACCTGCCAAACTTTACTCCATTCCCAGATGAGTGGACAGTGGAAGACAAGGTTTTGTTTGAACAGGCTTTCAGTTTCCATGGGAAAACCTTTCACAGGATCCAGCAGATGGTAAGTGGTGTTACAGGAGTGGAAAAGCAGAACAGACCGTCATCTTCAGTGCAGTTTGTGTAAATGTGTGTCTAATGCTCTTGGGAGAGAACAGGCCAAAGGGTATGTTACAGGAAAAACGCTACCATGAACAGACAGAAACAATATTATTCCCAGAGTCTCTATAGAAGTGTTTTCCTGAAGTGCTTTACTGGTTCAGGATAAACTTTGACTGTTACTTTTTTTTGGTTGGAAATAACAGTTTTCAGTCTCCTGTGTGCTATGGTAGTGTTTGTCTCAGCTGGAGTTCAGGCATAGTCTGTACACACATGCCCACACATATGCAGTAAAGATCATCTCTGTGCAAAGTTGATTTCCTTTCTTACAGCCTGATTTTTAGGAATTAATTTTATGTAATGATGAAGTCTGTGCTTAATGTGATTTGGTACTCTCAGTGGATGCTGTGATAGAGGTTTATACATCATTGCAAGCATTCAGTCCTTCGCTTTTGGTTGGTAATGCTACTATTTTAAACATATAATTGAAAATTTCAAGGGTGGGTTTCTGCCTGAAAGTGCTGGGGAGTATGCAATTTTCTTTTGAAAGAGGGAGAGGATGGGATGCAAAAAATTTTTGTTAATTATATCTTGAGAGTGTCTTTAAGTGGTTCATCAACTGGGTGGGAACTAGACTTTGTTATATGCTCTCCTTCAGTAAAGTAGCCTCTTGAGTGTTGCAGCAGAACCCAGTTCCACTGGCTGTGACCCTTTGAAGTGAGCCCAGGCTGTTGCCATCTGGTCAGCCTCTTTAAAGCACATGTGACACAGGTCTGTGTTGGTGATCCCTCTGAAAAGTGGAAGGTGACTTACCTTCCAAGGATGAAGGTCCCTTTTCAAAGGGTGGCAGAAAGAGGCTCGTTTTTGTCACGTCCTCCTTGATGTTCCTTGTCCTTCACTGATGTTCATTTCCAAATGTTCTTGGAGTTCTAGGGTCTCCCACTCCCTTAGATCCAGGTGATGGAACTCTTCAAGAGTGAAGCTTCTTTATTCCTCTGTTCTTATATAGGGGGGAAAATAGGGCAGGAGAATGTCCTGGGGAAAAAAGAGAGCATAAAGCCCATCCTGTTGGCTGGTTAACTGCCGAAGCAAGAAATTCTCAATTTGGTTTATGTGCAGAAGCATGGCACTCTGTCCCTGAGTGAAGTGCATTCCAGTACAGGGATGCCAAGCTTTTGCACTGTTCCCTAGGAAATGATATTTTTTTACTGTTGCTCCCAGGAAAGCGATTGTGCATGAAAGGAATTAAATGGCACGAAGCTTTGTGTTTAGCAGGGGACAGGAATCAATGGCTCGGGAGCACGTTAGTTGTTAGTTTATAGATGCTGCCCCATTAGCACCCGTGCAATTGGAACTGAGGGGAGAAATCTCCAAAGCCAGAGAATGAAAGGCGAGTTACATTATTTGCCAGAGCTGGTTCTGATGTTTTGGCACTCCTAGCATGGGTTTATAGCCAAATGGATGTTTGTCATGAACAGCCTTGTCCCTGAGTTTGTTCTGTGGAACTCTTTTTCAATTCAGAACACCAGCCTGTTGCATAGCTGTTGGCAACACAACATTGACTTAGCACCTGTGCTTTGCCAGCACCAGCTGTGTGCAGCTGTGGGCCAGAGTGGGACTGCTGGTGTGATCTGTTGATAGAACCTAAAGTCAGTCTGTGGTTTGAGAACCACGCTTGTCTCAAGTGAAGACTTAAACTGCAGTGTCTAAATGAAAGAGATCTGGCTCTTGCTTACAGTTTTGTTTTCCTCCCCACCCGCTCTGCCCTCCAATCTGAATCAGACACTTAAATCAACATTCATCAGAAAAGGCTGGACTTTCACCTTTTAGAAGTCCTGTGTAAGAGCATCCATGTAGAGTACCTCAAAAGTAGAGCATTAGTCTTAATGTAGTTTTATGCTTTTTGGAGGCAGACTTTTCTTTCATTGCTCCAGGATAATGGCATTAGTGTAAGAGGACAAAAAAAAAAAAATTCTGTTTTCCTGTACCCTCAGTTCACCATAGAGTAACATTTCACCTTTTGAAAAAATCCTTTGTTGAGACCTTTGAATAGCTTTTGTCTTGTGAATGATGTGAATAAACCTATTTAACCAAACGTCAAAGATATGCTTGGGATGTTTGCAATTCAGCAGTTTGTATGATTGTTTACATGTGTCTGTGTTGGCTTTTAGGTCTGTTTCAGCTTTTAAACTGTTATCTCAGTTTCAAGGCCTCATTTCAGATTTGCTCTTGCTGTGTTCCCCTATGCTGCAGGGAACCAGCTACTCAACTGGTGAGTGGAAGCTTGCTGAGATGCTTTTTAGAGATCTTGATGTCCTAAATAGCAGGCACTAACCTGAAACACTCCCCCATAGATAATTTTTTGAAAGGTTGCAGAACTGCCTTGCTTGAGCCTTTGAGTGAATCCAATGTAAAGAGGTCAGATGTTCCTTGGAAAAACCAGACCAATTTCATGTGAACTTCTGGGGGATACTTTACATACAAACAAAAGTGTATACATGTTTCATTTACAGCTTCCTGACAAATCAATAGCCAGCCTGGTGAAATTTTACTACTCCTGGAAGAAGACGAGGACTAAAACTAGTGTGATGGACCGTCATGCTCGTAAACAAAAAAGGGAACGTGAGGAAAGGTAGGTTTGCAAGCAGAAGGGCTGGGTATTGCTGCACACAGATTTCTTTAGTCTATCCCAGAAATTCCTGTTAGCTTGTAAGAAACTAGATGTAGGATTTTCCCCAAAACGTTTCCTGGTACCACACCTTTCCCCACCCCTCTTCCCTGCTGTGCATGTTTTGCTTTGCATAAAGCCAAAAGGCAGTTGGCAGTTAGCTGTGCTCCCTTTTTTGACACTGCAATTTCTGATTGCCCTCTAGTGCACTGGTTACAGTCCCACCATTCTAGAACTTCTTCTCTGATACCGCTTGAGGGTTGGGAAGTTGAAATTAAAGCTGTTTACAATCTGATTGGCACTGTTGTCAGCAGAGCCAGAAAAGCTGATAAGCAGGACAGTAAAAGGAATTAATGAAAGGGTTGAAATGTGCCTTTATTTCCTCCATGTGATGTTCAGCAGAGTGAGAATGTGCATCTGATACAGGAAACAGGCTCCACTGCAGGACCCCCTCAGCCTGTGTCTGTACACACACAGACCCTTCCTCTCCTGCCCCTTAGAAAACTGTGACCAGCATGAGGCTGCCAGGCCAAGCTCTGTTCTCTGAGAAAGATGAATTTAAGGCTCTGGTTTTGAGTGACTGAGAAGAGGGTAGCACAGGGGAACTTAGGATGAGCTCTCTGGCTGTGCTGTTCCAGAGAATGCTGGGTGCTTTGGGATTTGGGTGAGGCTGGTGGTGTTGAGGAGATCATTAGCTACTGAGCTTTAGCAGATGACCTTGACTCATACTTTTTCTGCATGCTCACCCTCCTGGATATCCCATGCAAGCCCTCAAAGTTAGGTCAGCCAGTGGCTTTGTGTGTATTGCTGTAAGTATCCTGTACAGTTACTGCCACTTGGTGACTTCACCTTGTCCTGGAGCTGAAAGAGCCTCAGAAATACAGAGGTTTCAGGTGACTGTGGGGAAAACAAGCCCTCTGAACAGCAACTCCATCTGCTTGATGCAGGTGCCTTCTCAAGCTGCTCTAATGTCTTTGCAGACCAAACTTGAGATGTGCCAGCCTTTGGAAGACTTCTCACGTAACTGGGAAAAATTCTGCAAAAGCCTTTCCCCTCAGAGGAGGTGTTGCATTTCCCAGTTGGCTGTTTGCTGGCTCCACTGCGTATGAGCAAGTCTTGTTTGGGAAGGGGGAAGAAATGTGTTTCTAGGGTTGAGCTGTGCTACACCAATGACTCACTCAACCTCTCCCATCTCTCCATTAGGTCAGGAATACTTGCTTAACAGGCAGGGCCAGGGGGAATATTGCCAGCCAACTTGTCCAGTATTTGGTTGCTTTTTTTGACCCGAATCTTTTTGCATTCTGTTCTTTTCTCTCCTCTGCAAAGACTTGTCTGTTTTTCTACTCCCCATCCTTGTGGCTGGGGTTCTTTTGTTTCAGTTTTCCAGTTTCCTTACTGATTTATTGGGGCGAGGGGAGATCTTTTATATGCAGTATGTGTTTGTCTTGTACTATGTAGTTTAGGGTCTTTTAATACTACCTCTCTATTTTTGTTCTGTGATCATAAATTAAATTACTGCAATTGAGAAATACACCTCTCAGTACCTATGCCTGTTTGCTAGGAAAAGTAGCACCTCAGACCATCTGGTGAACGGGAAAGAACTGAATGGGCTGCCATGTGCTGTAATTTTGTAACCTTTGAGGAAGGCACCTGGATCGGAAATGCTTAACTTGATTTACATCTGCAGCAAGCTAAGCACCAGCCCATCAGCTTGATGTTTGATTTCTGTTCTTCCCCTCCATTGTGTAAAACAGACAAACCCCTACATCCCAAGGGATTTGTCAATGCCACCATGCAGGGTGTGGAATCCCTGCTGGGTGAGTTCAGGGTCCCTGGATTTTCAGGTTGTACTGTGCCACTCAGTGTTGGCAGAACTTCAGAAGTGTTCTTTGGTTACAGCGATCAGTGTCTACAACTGCAGAAATGAAGAGGTGGGCTTTAATGTAGCTCATGTCTAGGGAACTTGCTAGAATACCAGAGCAAACTGTCAGCACAGCAAAGACTCGCTGAAAGGCTGAAAAGGCTGGAATCTGAACCTAGGTGAGATGGGGTTGAGAGGAGGCAGTGTGAGGTATCTCACTCAAGTACCTCGTTGTGGCTAGGCAGGGAAATTCCCCAGCCCCTCCGGTTGCACTCCCAGTGCATTCAGGTTTTCAGCAGCTGTTCTAAGGTGTATGTGAGGGGCTTTGTGTGTGCAGCTCTGGGAGGGGATGCTTTGGAATTGATTCCCTGGAATTGGCATTACCCAGACTAAGTCTTGTAAGTCAGCTGGTCAGCCAGGTGGCTTGGGAGAGCTGAAGTGGCTTGTACAAGTGACAGCTCTTGTGGAGAAGGATGGCAGCTCGTTCCTCCTTAGGACGTGGCTGCAGCAGGGAGATGGCCACGTGAGTGCCACAGCCAAGCTCACCAGCACATGCTGTGCCTAATATTCCCTGCTCCCTGTGAGCACAGCCCTGCCCTGCACTGGAGCTGTGACATGCCTGCACCACTTGATGCTCCTCATCCTAGGCTATGAAGTTTTGACATGGCAAAATAGGTTTATTAATTTTGATTCAAAAAAAAAAAGCTTTGATTACATCAGCTTATTTCTTCTGTTTCTGGGCATTGTCTCAAATGGTGCAATTAACTTTGGTTGTGTACAGTTCAAAAATGCTAAATGGTGAAAATGCATTTGATTTAATGTCTGATTAAAATTCCACTGAAGTCAGACTGGACAGGTGTGCCAAGGTCACTTTCAATATTGCCCCAATTTTATGCCTATTATTAGTCTGTAACTGATAACATCTTTTTCTTTTCCAGGGGAGGATGAAATGTGAGGCTGTCACTGGGAAAAAAAACTCAACCAAAAAAAAAAAACCCCAAAAAAACAAAACACCACAAAAACAAAAAAAAAAACCACAACAAAAAAAGCCCCCTAATGTTTTTTGTGCTGGTTCTTGAGGGAGTTCATCTTGTGCATGTCTGTTTTGCTAAATATTAAGGAGTTGTATGAAATCTGTTTTTTAGCTACTTACTGTATTTCTTTCTTTCTGTCTCAGTTTGCGTAAAGTAAAAATGCTAAGTGTCCCATGTTCTTCAGAAGATAACTTGTGGAATTAATTTCATATCTCTTGCCTTCATCTGTGCAGATTTATTTTACCTAAGTACGCTGCTGAGAAGTGTTCCTGTATGTACTATCTTCAGAATTAAGAATTTATTGACTTAAACAAAACCAAGTAAAATCAACAGCAAAAAAACCCACCAACCCCCCCAAAACCCCACATCCTGAGCATAAAACTAAGGAAAGCTGTTGGGCTTGCTGTGGCATTCATGCATTTGTTTTAGCATGCTATATAGAAAAAGAGAGCCTCACAAACTATTACAGCACTGTTTGCTTTTGTCTTCCAGTGAGGATGAAATGGAGGAAGCAAATGGAAATAACCCTATTGACATTGAAGTTGAACAAAACAAGGAGAGCAAAAAGGAGGTATAATTCTTTTTCTTACTCCTGCACAAATGAAAATGTTTACTTACTAGCTACTTTATGTAGAAGCTGACAGTATCTACTTTTCTTCTTGTGCTTTGTGTAGTTGTCATACAAGAAAAGAAGAATTGTCTTCAGAATTATTCTTAGATCAAGACAAGTATAGATAAATAAGTTATTTATCTATTATATCTCTATTATGGCTAGAGCTGGGAAAATTTAAGACTTTACATCCCATGATAATGTTCCATGTGATTGTTTCCAGTCTCTTTTATGCTCTTTTTTGGCTGTGTTAGCTTTAACCACCACCCTCAGTGGTTTACCTCAACCTAACTGCATGGAGATGGAGTAGAAGCACATTCCCCTGTGGAGGGGAAATATATCCTTTTGTTCTGGATAGACCAACAAAAGTGTGTTTATGTACATGTTAGGCTCTAAGGTATACTTCTGATGCATTGAAATCCCATCAATAGTTGTCATTTCAGTAGCTCCAGGATTGCAGCTAAATTGGTGAAAAGTAAAGGAGAAAGTTTTTGTGATCAGTTAATTTTGTCTGGCAGTGGCCTTAACCTGTTGTTATGTCAGCTCAAAATGTAGTACTTGCATCTCATTTCAAGTACTTCATTGGGCATAGAGTTCTGGATGAAAATAGTCACACAAATACAATAGTTTTGAAAACCTAGCTTACAGGAAAGCATATACTTCGTCCTCATGTGTATAACCTGCAGGTTACCTGTTGCTAAATACAAACACCTCGTTCAGCAGCGTGGGTGCTATGTGTGAGTTACAGGAAAATGCTTGAGGCCTTCTCTTCTTGAAGTTAGCTCCCTTTCCTGGTTTCTTCTAGCCTGATTCCTTTCCCACAGTCATTCTATTTCATGTCTAAATTTTTTAAAAAGATCATATTTAGGGAAAACCCACTAGAAGTATTTAAAAATGTGATCCCACGCAGTCAAAAAAAAGTCTCAGAGCAACAGTTTTGTCAGTCACTGTCAGGGAATTAATTTCTCCAACAAATAGTTTTGAATGGAAATAACTGAAAAATCGCAGCATTCCCATCTGCTCTTCTCCCACGTTGAGGGTGCTTTCCAGGAAAGTTTAGCTGCTGTTTCCACTGAAGGAACCAGCACCCTTGATGTCTTCCTAGGGGCAGAGTGGATGTGAAGCCATTTGTATTAATCCTTACAAGAAACTGAGTTCTCAGAAGCCTCAGCAACTCCCAGGCAGAAAGGGTTCTCACTTGGCTAAGTTGTAGCTGTGTACTGCAGCTATGTAGTGTTTTGTAAATAGTGGTGTTGTCTCCTTCTCCATCATTTTAATAAATTTACCTCTTAGACTTTTCTGTAAGCTCTACAGAAGCTTGCATCTGTAAAAGAGCTCCCTTCAACCCCCTTTATTACTTCTTCTTCCCAACCAATGCTGACATGTTCTGAACTTGCTGCAGAAGAGGGAAAGGTAGTTCTTCACCATCTTGGCTGCATCTCCTGTAAGGCCAAACCAGATGAGATGTCTGGTTTGGACAGTTACCATCAAGACATTTTTGCAGAAGGTCTTAGTGTGGGAGGAGGCTTTGTGCCCTCCTCATCATGCTGGTACAGGCCATGGCCCTCCAACCAGTGTGAAACTCATGGAACATATGCAGTCTGGCTATGTATGCCATGGCAGGCAGCCTTGTGGGGACTCTGTTGGACAGAAATTGTGCTGGAGGGCAAAATGAAGCTGACAGCCTTCATAGCCTGTTGAGAGTTTAGTTGAGGTTGTTCAGTCTGGAGAGGAGGAGACTCAGGAGAGGCCTTTTTCTCTACAACTAACTGAAAGGAGGTTGTAGCAAGGTGGGAGTCAGTCTCTTCTCCCAGGCAATCAGTGACAGAGTGAGAGGAAATGTCCTCAGGGGGAGGTTCAGGCTGGACATCAGGAAGAATTTTTTCACTGAAAGAGTGATTAAGCATTGGAATGAGAGACATTCTGGAGACATAGCAGAATCACCATCCCTGGAGGTGTTGAAGAAACAGCTGGACATGGCAGTTAGTGCTATGGTTTAGTTGACAAGGTAGTGTTTGGTCAAAGGTTGGACTTCATGATCTTGGAGTTCTTCTCTGACCTTAATGATTAAGCGATTCTGATTTTACAGTACCTGAACTTGGGGCTTATCAAAATGCCTTGAGAGAGAGAGCAGGTAACCAGGAGGGAATAAGTTCCTTCTTGATCATTAGGTTTCTTTTAAGGATGTGCAGGGGCTATGATGTGCCAGCAGCCCAGTGTTCTTACCGTAAAGAACCTCCCTGTTTCAAATCTGCAGAGATGATTTTTTTTAGCTCTGAGACCTGCTGATTGCTTTCTGACTTGCCTAGTAATACTGAGATTTCTCAGAGTATCTGAAATATCTCATCTGTTTCCTCTTTTGGGGATCACTGGAGGGGGAGTCTTCTCTTTTTCTTCTTTACTTTCAGTGTTAGTGCAACTGCTCGGGTTTCCTCACATAGTGACTTCATAATACTGAGGTCATGACCCAGACCTGCTTTCTTTGTATCTTCCTTGTTCCTGGAAGTACCTCCCATTTCCTCCTCTGCTTTTACATAGCTTGAGATAGCTTTATCTTCTTTTTACACAGTAAAATCTGAGGAAGGGAACTTTGTATTAAGGGGTTTTTAAGACTGCACTGGATAGCAGTGGCAATATCGAAATAAACAGGAGCACTGCTAAATCCCTTCTAAATTCCTTCATTTTAATTCTCTCTGGTTTTCAAAAATTGATTTAATTCTAGAGAGAAATGTGTGTGGCCAGGAAAGAAGAGTTTCCAGGACAGAGTAGATGTTCCAGTTCTTGCTGGGGCCTAGAGGCATTTGGAGCTGTCAGAAATTGTTCTGCTGTAGCTCTGGTTCTTGTCCTCAACACAAAAGAGCTTTGCATTTTTTGAGCTGTGTAAAACAGTCATTTGAAACTACTTTCATTTTTCTTTACTGTTGAGGCTTCCGGGATGTTTGCACTGCAGGCATCGCGTGTTGGGCAACTGGCAGCCTGAACTTGCAGTGGGGCATTGCTGCGTGGTCCTGGCAAGCAGTGTATGTGGATGAAATAGGAGTGGATCTGAAATGCCTATCCATGCTGAATAATTCACCAGGCTCAGTTATCAAAGTGCTCCCCTCTGAAGCAGAGTGCAGAGCTTACCTCATGTATTCATAGCTGAACCAGTCTGGTTTCTCCTGCTCACCACTCCCATCTGCAAAGAGAAATAGGGGTATCTCCTGCAATGGCAAGAATTATCTCTTGCCTCTGGGCTTGCCCTAGGAATCATATCTCATGAAATACCTTCTACCAATGGACAGAAGACAAAGGTTGAGAGCAGGTAGTTGTCCACATTGCTGCTGCTGTGGGGCTCTGGCCTTTGTGCTCATGAGGAGGGTGGAAGCTTTTATCTGTGGTAGCTGTGCTGGAGTCCTCTGGGAGTCAGAACCTCATGCTTACTTGGGGTTTCGTGCTGAGCCTCATGTGGTTTCAAATGCAAGCATTCAATGCTCACTAATGAGCAAATGCCACAAACTGTAGAAAATGCATGTAGCTGCAAATTAGGAGGAAAACAATAGCACCAAATGAAGCCAATGTGTTTAAAGCTGGCAGTGATCAGGTAGAGGATTCAGATGGAAAACCTCCACTCTGCTTTTTCTCTCTTTGCCACCCTTCTTCTGTTCTGTGTTCTTGACCAGGCTCCAATCACTGGATAATAAATCTTGGGTATAAATTGATTGGTGAATATGGTTGAAGGATCTGTAGTATAGTGTCCTGGCTAATCTACCTGTCTTTGCTTTAGACATAAGGGATAAAAATAGTGAGTGGTCTTTGAAATACTCTTTTTCCAAAAAAGAGTTAAAGTTTATTTTAGACAAAACTGCACCATTTTGATGAAACAATTGATACACAAGTGCTATGCAAGAACACCTGACTTCCAAGAAATGGTGTCACAATCTAAGAATTATCCCATTGTCACCTCACTCCTTTATCCTTTGCCTTTAAATAAATTTGGTTTATTCCTTCTCCTGTCTGGTAGGTAGTAAAACAAGTCTCAGTAAACTGTTTTAGTTGTGTTCTTTTTGTCTTCACACTTCACTTGGTTTCTTTTTGGTGTTCAGTTAAACTGGTGTGTTCAGACCTGATGATGAAAACAAGAAGAAGGGGTTTGGAGGTTTGAAAATAACCAGGATATTTAACTGCTGCAAAATTGGGCATCTGTCTCCCAGAATGAGAATGGGTAGAGAAGGCAACCACAGTATCTTTGTAAACACTGAAAGCTGCTAAAGAAAAGGAGAGATTTGTATAAGACAGTTTGTATGACATGCCACTTAAAGCAAAAATGTATTCCTGTCTGCAAATTGGCTTTGTCGTTCTCCAGCCTTTGATGGTGACTAAAAGTCAGAGTCACAGAATGGTTTGAGCTGGAAGGGATCTCTAAAGATAGCTACTTTTGTATAATGACTGACTGCTGTTTGCCAGGTGCCACCTGCTGAAACTGTCCCTCAGGTGAAGAAGGAGAAGCACAGTACACAGGCCAAGAACAGAGCAAAGAGGAAACCTCCCAAAGGAATGTTCCTTTCCCAGGAAGATGTGGAGGCTGTTTCTGCCAATGCAACAGCTGCTACCACTGTACTCAGACAACTGGACATGGAGTTAGTCTCAATCAAACGACAGGTATGAGCGGGATCGTACAGGAGTGACTGCTGGCTTTGCTGGTAGTGCCTGTTGCAGTCTGCAAAGCTGGCAGGAATTTTTAGCTTGGCAGTGATGATGCACAATGCTACATGCCTTAGTTGACAAGCTGCTGTCCTCATGCTCTGAATGCAGCTCTGGATTTTACGTCTCTTAAGTTTCAGTTCTGTGGGCAAGCCTACTTTAGACCTGAAGTGAAGCGAGGAAAAGTTCATAGCAGGGACTTGAAGGAGCATTTGTTGGCACTTCACTTTTCTTTCAGTTCAGAACTCCTGTTATTTTAACTGTAACTTTCCTCTGGTGACATTGGTTTCAGCAGCATCCGATTTCCATCTACAGCAGCTGTTTCCTTTGCCTTTTCATGTGGTACTTCTAGAAGTGGCAGATATGTTTGGCTTAGTCTTTCCTAGACAGGTATCATACAAACTTCCTATGTACCTTTTGCTTCCCCAGTGGAACTGCCTTTTAAACAAATGTTTTTCAAATATTTGTGAGTAAATACAGGTTTTTGCTACATGAGTTTGTTGACTAGATCTGAGAATTTTGCAGTTCCTAAAGCAGAGATCTGTCTCAAGCTCTTTATTAAACTTAATAGAATTGGTATTTTGGCCTGAAACCTTTTTCTTGGCACTCTGGGAGAACCTGAGCTCTTTAGCAATCTTTGATTTATTACTTGCTGCAAATGGGGTTGGTCTTCTTGTGCTGGGCTTTATACAGACCTGAAAGTTGGGGCAGTTCTTGCTCCAAATAACTTGTAGACAGCGGAGAGTAAATTAAATGGAATCTCCTGATTTGCCAGCTGTTCCTGCTTTACATTATTCCAATATAACAGACTTTCTTTTTGGAGAAGGCAGGCTGTGAGAAAAACTGGAAGGCTGAGCTTGTGAGGTTCCTGCCAAGGCTGCTGGAAAAAAGCTTGTCCAAAGATATTTTTTAATCCTTCTTAAAGGGATGAAACTTTTCTTTACAGATTCAGAATATCAAACAGACAAACAGCGCGCTCAAAGAAAAACTTGAAGGTGGTATAGAACAATACAGACTTCCAGAGGTGAGACTGTTTTCTGACCTTTGTTAATTGTGAAGATAAATGTTAATGTTATACTTTGACTAACAGTTAATTCCTTGTTGTACTTTTGAGAGGTTTTTATGAGCTCAGAGAGAAGTGAAAGTATATAAATAAAGTTACGTATTTTTTTTTTCTTGCTTTCTAGGTCGTCCAGAAATTTAATGCACGTTGGACCACGGATGAGCAGCTTCTTGCCGTGCAAGGTATGGCCCTGCAAGTTTTTGTGCTTCAGTTGTTGATAGTCAAAATCCTGCTGCATTTCAGAGCTGAGTTTCCCTTCACTGGCTAATGAGGACTTTGACATTGCCATGTACTAATGCCTGAAGAATGTATTTGAACAAGGAAACGATATTCCCCCTTCCCCTCCCTGGGCAATACAAATGGAATCGTATGAATGTTGGCAAATAATGTCTGCTTGTCCAGGCTTTCAGAAAGTGAAACTCTGCTGGAGTCACTGCTATGCTCTTTGCCTGTGTAACTTTTCAAGCAGTACAGGCAGATTTACACAGGTCTTGTACATTTGACTCTGCCCATCTTTTACTACACCTCTGTTCTCTTCTCCAGGGCTTGTCTTAACTATGTCTCTTGCCCAATTTAGCCTTTTTTTTTTTATCCTGGATTAATCTGAAGAAGGTTTGAAACCTTGACAGAAGTTCAGTTTTGGATCTTTATGCTGTGACTTGAGCCTGATTTGTGGTCGTTCTGGAAGTAACACACTGCTTTTGTTTCTCTTTGTGTTGCTTTTAGCAATCAGGAAATACGGCCGAGACTTTCAGGCAATCTCTGATGTAATTGGAAACAAATCTGTGGTGCAAGTGAAAAACTTTTTTGTAAATTATCGACGTCGTTTCAACATAGATGAAGTCCTACAGGAGTGGGAGGCAGAGCATGGTAAAGAGGAGACAAATGGAACCAATAGCCAGAAGCCTGTAAAATCCCCTGATAATTCCACTAAAATGTCTGAAGAGGAAGATGAGGTAAATCCAATTTAAAAGTCACATGAAATTCCTGATCTGAGCTCAGTTCAGATAGATGTGTGTGTGTATTTATATATATATATACAGTCTTTGCGAAAGCCATTTTTGTCAGTCTTCAATCTGTGCATATTTCACTTCATCTGGATATACAATTCTACTACTGATTTGGGGAGTTGGGAAATCCAGGCTTGTATAAAACTGGAAGGAGAACAGTAAATTTGCAGCCCTCTGACAGTATGTGTATCTCATCAGAACATGGATGTTCTAATACCTCTTGCTGCCAAACGCCATGCATCTTTATCTCACTTGGATGTTTTCCCTGCACTCAGTTCTCCCAGCTCTTGTAGGTTTGGCTTTGTGGGACCGTAGTGTCTTCTGAGCCAAAGCTTGCTCTTTCATTTCCGGTGAGTGGTTTCACTCAGGTGAAGGGAAGAAAGCTATAAACAGGATGAGTGTGTGAAACTTCACTCTGGAATTACCTAAAGGCAAAGTGTCCTGGATTTTAGAGCTGTTTCTGTGAAGACAGAAATCTAGGAACTGCCTCTCCTTGATGGAGGTTCACAGTTAACACTTCTCCAAAGGCCATGTAGGTTTGAAGTTAACAAAGACCGTAGGATGTTTAAGTATGGAAGTAATTTTTAAAAATTTAGTATTAATACAGTCTTGCAGAAGAAAACCTTGGTAGAAGTTTGCGTGTTGAAAATGTTTGATCAAGAACTCCCTTTGGCCTAATTTATAAGACAACTTAGTGCAAAAGCTGTGTATTGTAAATGCAAGCACAGTCAACAGCACAAGGCAAATTTTGGTCATGTGTGGACTAAAGACTTTGCAGTGTGCTGTATATTTTTGTTGCTCTGATTAGGGCTAGATCACTTGGACATTGTCCTTCAGACATTCAAAAAGCAGAACTTCACTGCTTCACAAACCCTAATAACACGTAATTCAGAGATGCTAATATTTGGGAGCTAAGTCCAAAGGTTTGACAGATGAACAAAAGAAGCCATGATCCCCAGGTTAGTGATGGAAAGTGCCCACTCTGGAGCAGAGCAAGTGTTGCGTGGTGGGAACCAGACCAAAAGAAGCTATGTATGTGGTGCTCCTGCCTTCACAGGTAGCATAAGCACAGTGCTGACTGGGTGCCTGTCTCAGTTGCCGCGTTGACCCACATCAGTGGTTTTGGGGGCAAAGTGAAACATCACTGGGGTTGTAACACAAGTGACCTTCATGGGCTGGGAGCGGGTTCCTGGTCCCTCCTGACCTGTGCAGCGCTGCGTGGCTGGTGCCTGCTCTCAAGGGCACTTGCACAGGCAGTGTCTGGTCAAGTCAGGTGTACTCAGCAGTAGCCAGGAGAAGACTTTGCTGGCCTAACAGTGAAATGCTTCGGGTGCTTTCTTGTTGGCATGCCTTGGCTGGCTGGCCACCAGCCTAGTGAAAGGTTCATCAGGCCTTGGTGATGCCTTTTCCTGGTCTTAAAATCAAGAGGCGAACATGGTTAGAAGGGGAAAAGGGTTTTTACCTTGGGATTTATTTTAAGGATCCTTAGGTGCACCATGACCAGGTCGAATGCACGTCCACGTAACCCGCAATGGCCACCGCAATCCCCCTCCTCAAGATCTAGTCTTATATTCTAGGTTTTACTAATTAGCATATCTATCCATAATTCCCCAATGAGAGGCTCAAATGAGCCCCCCCTTCCCAAGGAACCTTCCCCTGGATGGTTCTATCTCAGTTTACAAAATGTGTTCTGGAGAGGTCCTTGGGCTCTGGGGCACACTGACCCCTAACTACAAAGCTTCTAACATGTTTAGTCTCTCAGCTTAACAAGCAAGTCCAAGAATGTAGGCAAAAAGCACTAAGAATACAGAAGTTGTAAAAAGGTATAAAGGGGTATAAAAGAAAAGACAAAAATCATCATGGCATCATCGTAAGTCTTTGGGCTTTTCCACAGCATGTGGCCACTGTTCCTTTTGTTTGAAGGGGGGAGGTGAGGCTGCTGTTTAGAAAGCAGCATCGACTCCCGTCTTAATTCCTGTGTGTTTACAATCTCAAAAACAAATCTGTGTGCTTCAGAATAGGGAAAGCTGCTGGAATTCCTCCCGTGTGCCAGGGTTGTCTCTTTTGTCACTGTCAGTACCATGGATCTGGGCTGAAGTTTGGAGATGCAAGAAAGCCTGTGTGTATCCATTTTAAACTAAATGACTGCTTTTTTCTCCCCCTTCCCTCCAGGCTACTTCTGTTCTTGATGTCAGATATGCATCTGCTTCATGAGAAGGTGCTGTAGCCTAGAACAATTTGTGTTGACTACTGTGTTATCCAGGATATCAGGTATTAGCAAACCTCAGACAGCCATCTGCATCATATCTGTGGACAAGCAGCTATTACCAAAAAAAAGGCAAACGCTTCCAGTCCTGTGCTACATCTGCCTTAATCTCCCCTCATTCCTCCGTACTGCCTCCACTTTCTTTCAAAAGCACCCAGGTAGCCCAGCTCTCCATTTCACCAACGTCATGCTTAAGCATGGGGACTTCTAGAACCAGTAACACCTGTCTATAAATTTTGACCAACCTGCAAAACAAGGAGCTCCTTAGCAGCCCCAAAGTAACTGTACACGTTAGGAGTTCTTACAATACTTGGTCTGTAGGGTATAAGTATGTATTGCTGCATGGCCTTGTGGTCTCCGCTTCCTGTGTATTCTTACGATGACACTATGATTAGTGAGCTTTCTATAAAGGAGGGGCCTGTGCACATGCCAGCCGTGTCAGGTTTGTTCTGCAATGACAGGACATGTTGGCAAGCAATCATGAATAATGCAAAGTGATAAATGTTATTTCTAAGGTTTGGTCAGTCCAAGGTTGTAGATGTAATTCATTACACTTCTGGTTTGTGCAATTCTTTCCACTGTATTTGTGTGTTCTTGCTTCATAGAAAGCTCCCTAATTGAGCGTTTTATTCCTGTATATTTTAATGGCTTTTATTTAGTGCAAAAGGGAATACTTAACCCGAAACTGTTTGATACGCTATTTAACCCCTGGCATTCAGCATTTGCATTGCATTGTAACTTGGTAAGTGAGTGCTACACAACTTTCTTTTTCCTGATCCTCTGTGGGATTAAGTCAAAACAACTTTCTCTGGTGCCTCTCCGTTTGGGGAATATGTGCCTTTTTGCATTTGGCTACCATAGATCACTTTCTGTCCCAGTGTCTCATTCCTCTTCAGAGCGCTGTTTGCCAAAGACATCAAACTGCTTCTCCCACTGAAGTTTGGGTGAGGGTTGGAACACAAAATTCAACCTTCAAGAGTTTTTCGTTTCTTGGAAGTGTAATGGAGAAGAACTGGGTTAATTTTCATTGGCCATTTTAACCCTTCTGAAGCACACATTGCTTTCATGTTCTGAACCAAAATATGCAATTTAAAATCTAAGAGGTGCTTTTCCAAATACTTGGTGCATGCAGCTTTCAAATCCCAGCCCTCTGCTTGGGTGGCCCGTGCTGTGGCCTGTCTAGCTGGCTTGAACTGGAACTGTTCTTGCAAGTCCCATGGGAGGACTTTGCACCTTGAACAAGGTGGTTGCTGACTGCCGAGCTGACAGTGTCCAGGGAAGCTAGAAGCAGCAGTATTACTAGTTCTTGTCCAGTGGAAAGCTGCAAAATAACACTAGTCACAAAGCATTTAAAAATGGTTAGTTTAATGCTATTGGAAGAAACCACCAGGCATGTTTGCAGGTGGAAAAAAGGACCTTCCTTGCCTCTCTGCCTCTGCAGAGGATTCAAGCCAGGATGGCACACAGTGGTGTACAGCACCAGCCTTTTTTAACACAACTTGAAATGAACTGGCCCATGGCCTGGCGTGCAGCTGAGGTTGGTGGAGCTCGGGGCCGAGCCCCAGACCTGGTGCTGAGGTTTGGCTGGTGGGCTGTGCCATGCTGTGTGCTGTGGTGGTTCTGCTCTCTATACCTGAGCAGGGCTAATGCCATCTGGGCAACAGAGCCGTCTCTGGCACCTCCTGCAGTGTGGTCACAGCCCAAGGAAAGGCAGGGGAGGTGGCCTCTTGTAGCACTGAGATGTGGTCTTCCCCTTGGGCCGTGTGTGAGGAAAGTAATTCAGCATCAGAAGGTGGGCAGCATCACACAGGCACAGAGCAGGCAGAGATTTCCTAGGGCAGGTTAGAGTGTGGAGCCCCAAAAGGGCCTGTTTCCGCCACTTGGCAGCTCTTTGTGAGCAGTTCCATTCTGGTAGCTCCAGAGAGATCCTCCGAGGTGGTGGGAGGATGGAAGGGAGCTGTTTCCTGTCCTCTGTATTGCTGTTTGTGTCGCTGCTGCTGCTGCTGTGAACTGGCAGCTCTGGTGGCTCAGATGTTTCCTTCAGACCTGTGCCAGTTGGTGCTGGAGTCTCTTGTGGGAAGGATCCTAGGTGTTGGCCAGTGTGAATTAGGAATAAAGACCGGGCAAATAGCACTGTGAATCCAGTTGACAGTTGTGGTGTAAAGCAATGCTGCTCTTTAGAAACACTCTAGTATTAAATATTAAGCCTCCTGCTGGTACCAGTGCATGGAGACAGGTGTGGTGTGGGAGCTTGTATCCCAGCTGGGGGAACTCATCAGGAGAGGCTTCTGCTGGAGACTTAGGTACCTGTGAGGACTTCTCATCGGTTTTTGCCCTCAAATCTGTCCATCTTATGATCAGAAAAGTTGTGTTTTGGCTTCATCCCCATGGGGTAGGGGGAAACGTGTATAATTTGTGATATTAGGAAGAAAAAAGTTGTTTAATTACTTTTCAGTTGACTGCTATCTTATTGTAGTTGATACATGCAATATAATAGCACTGTATTTTAAATGTTTAGTTTTTTACATTCTCTTGAACTATGTTTTTAAATGCGATAAAATCATTTTAGTTTTTGAAATGGTTTGACCTTGTTTAGGTGAAGACCCTCTTTTTCTTTTGTTCAATGGGTCAAGCATTAGATACATCAACTGGTTGCATTCTGACTAGAAGGGTCCACAAAGATAACTGCATAAGATAGAATATTCACTTAAATTTTGTTTCTTAAACTATCAATGTGAATGTCATAATTATATATATTTTGTGGAAAATGGGAAATTATTTCTCCTAAGTATAAGTTATTGTGCAAAATATGGTATCGTTAAAGAAAATGATAGTTTAAGTTTTAGTTTTAGAAATCTTAAAGATATAAAAGTGTATTGCATATGCATAAACAAATTTCATTTGTTCTATTTAATTTTTATGTAGTTGTGTAAAGTGCTAGGTAACTTTTTTTCACTTATCCATTAAAACAACCTTGTTACTTGAATATTCGTGTTTAACTGGTTTGAAACAGTGATCAATTTTTGTAATATAATCTTATAACCAAGGGAAAAAAATACACGCCTCAGTTGTGCTTAACAGTAAAGCAACAATGTACAATCAGATGCTTAAGACCATAGTAGCCATACCTGGTAGTGCAACCACAATGGTTGTGTCTCAATATATTTAATACCAATGGGGATAATGGTTTCTTAATATATTTTTACAAGTTTGTGACCAGGAAGACCCCATAAGTATCCACTAGAACACTTTTTTAATAGTTAAAATAAGAGTGAAACTCTTACTCTCTTAAAGCAATGTCCTGACAAGCATTTTTCTTTCCTGTACAAATACATCAGAAACATTATGTATTAAAATATGCTCATTGTCACTTTAAATTTCAGCTTTTATTCTATGAAATTGCTAATATGCTGTTGGTATTCTTGCACACCAAATATGAGCCAAACAGTGCATTACACTGACTTGATCACTGGATTTGTGAACAAAAATCTCCAAGTCTTTGAAATGCAAAAATATCATAGGAGATTTTTTTTGATAATGCGTTTATTTTTCAAATTGGTGTGAATTTGTGCATAGCCCATTCAGCAATGAGTGGGCTGATATTTTACAAAAAAAAGAGAAGAATTATTTTATTAGCTCCAGCTTGTCTTCAGTAAGTCAAAATCTAGTGATCTTGTGCAATGCCCCTAAAGCAAATACTTTCTGCCACTCCCTGGATTAATGCAGCTTTTCCTGTTGATAGTAAAGCACAATTGCAGTGAAAGTTACAGTTCAGAAGATGGAAGGTCAGTATAGTCTATGCATGTTGTATAATAATGAGTGTTTACATTCATATTCTCCTAAAATAAAATTTATACTGGAGTGTATAGTATTCCATTATGTAGATTTTATCAATTTTGTTAACTGCTTATAGATTGCTTAAAATAAGTTTTTCCAAGATTTTAAAAGATGTATAAGGTTAAGTTTGCAAATATAATGGAAATGCTGTATAACTTTTGAAGTGACGAAATACTCGTTGGGATTTTAAAGAAAGTATGTTGTAATAATGCTGTTGTAAGTAATATTTTAAATGTCTTTTTTGCCTGTTTTCTATTATTCAGCACACTTACTGTGATGAATGTTCATAGCATTATAAAATTGCTTAGCCACTGAAAAGTAACATTTGGGTTTGGATTATTTTACTGTATGAAGAATTATAGTGGGGTAAATTCCTTTGTGAAATTCTACATAATTCATTTTTCTATGATTTCCAATGTTTGCTGACATCAAATAAAATTTTTTCAAGCCATTGATGTAATAAAATATGTAGTAAAATGTTATTGATGTAAAGTGTGGTTCTGATGTGTAACTGACCCCCTACCTTTCAGATTTTGGTCAGGAGATGCAAAAGGGGTTTTCCCCTTCCTGACAGAGTCATCCCTAAGATAAGGAGGACCTGAAGAACAAATTGCTGCCTCTTTGCTTCATGTAAAAAGCACTTGGCCATACAAGTTAGCGGAAATGTCGTCTTTGTCCACAATGAAAGAAACACATTTAAAATATGTAGGAAAAGGCAACACTTGTCCTCAAAGCTTAGCAGTGTGCAGTGTTGCTATTGAAGATGCTCAAAAAGGCAGGAAATTTTGCACCTTGGAATTTTCAGGAAGATCTTGTTTTCTGTCTTCATATGTTGGGGTGCTGCTAGGCACAACATGGAAGCACAGAGGAGACTTTGTGGGGCTGTTTGGGGGGAACTGCTTTGAGCAGGCAGGTCCCAGCAGTGCTCTGGGAGCCTGAGGCTGGCACAGGACAGGTGATGAGAAGTTCTCTCCTTTGCTCGTGTGTGGTAAAGGCAGCAGAACTCCTGCAGCAGCACACTGGTGGTTTCCAGCTCTGCAGCCTGTGGAGGGCAGGAAATAGTGATGCCTTTCTATTGTAAAGCAAAGCGGTGGGGAGGGAGATGGATTTGGGGTTTTGGAAGAACGGGCAGCATTTTTGAGAGCTGAGGGTGTTTCCTTACTGGAAATCATTCCTTGTAGTTTTCCTACTGATAGAGAATATGGTACCAATATTGCAAGGGAGCAATCTGCTTTTTTAGGGGAGTTACTTGACTCAAAGTGCTTAAACCTGAAATACAAACCAGCTCTTCTTGCCTGTGTGTCCCCCAACCCCAAAGTAAAACAAAGAGAAACAAAAAAGAAGGAACTTTCCTTCCTTTCCATCAGGGAGCATAAAAAGGTGAGGAAACAGGGACTTCTCCTGCCTGAACATGTCCTCTCCTGAGGAGTGTAGAAGCAAAGGTAAAGTAGTGATAATAGCACTGGTTTTGAAAACACAGGTGTTGTATCTGTGCCTGGTAATGGTATGTATTTGTAAATGGGAATGCAGGGTAGCATTAATGCTGTATTATTCCTAATAACCTGTCCTACATAAACAATTTGGAATCTGAATATGGTGGCACTGAGCACTTCTCCCTTAGAGTAGGAGCTGCCTTGCAGGATGTGGTGCAAGTTGGAGTTGAGGCTAAAAGGGAAGTTCATTGTTGGTGCTGCTAAGTGTGCTGAGGGTCTTAATCTGATCCCCAAGTGTCAGCTTTATGAAGTAACAGTATAAACCTGGATTTAATTTCACAGACCATCTTCCAGTCTGAAAGATGCAGAGTGATGTTTGAGAGAGAAAACCAAGTATCAAACCTATTATCTCATTCAGCTCTAAAGCGTGCTCTGGCTCATCCACCCAAATAGCCTTTGAAGGAGTAAGAGCAAGTGTAATTTCTGATCTTGCTTTTAGTAAACAGTCAACAAAATGTATGTGTACAAACAAACTCAAATGAAGCAAAAACATTCTGCAAAGGGCCTGCTGACAGTGGCAGAGAAATTGTTTTCTTTTGCTGCAGAAAAACTAAGGAGAGAATCGCTGTAAAATTTTATGGGAACTAAGTTTCTAAGGTCGTCAAGAGTGGGATTCTTGAGGACAGTAGCATAGAGGAGGTCTGAACTTTGATAGATGGAGAAATCACCTGGAAGTTTCCCCTACTGAAAGGGGAGAAGCTTGTATGGAGGAAGGCTGCAGCCTAGCTTAACAAGTGCAGCAAAGGGCAGGATTTTCTCATTTGTGTAAAAACATTGACCAGGTAAGGAGTTCACTCTGGGCAGATCAGGAAATGGGAGCATGTCATGCTGACTTCTTGTTTGTAGCTGGAGATGAGGGTGAGGGAGAGGTGAGGTGTTTGTTCTGACTCTGGACATATTCTTAGTTTTCATGAAGGTAGTTTGCAACAGCAGAAAGTGGAATGATGGAAATAAAATGTGAACTGGGAGATACTCTTCCCTATCTGCACACTTTGGGGGATCAGACCTAATTTGTCTGACATCCAGCATATGAGACTGACTTAGCAAGACCTGAATAAGCTTTTGAAATGGAAGATGGGACTGTGTGTGTGACAAAACAGAACTAATTTCTAAAAGAAAAAGATGAATAGGAGATCTCAGCAGCTGCAGACTTCTTGATGCTGCCTTGTGTATTCAAGGTTTAGAATAAGACACGGTGGAAAGGTGAATTAATGAAAGAGAAGAATGGGTGCAGCGGGTTTGCCAGAGCTCCACATGTGCCTGACTAGGCTATGGCAAGGTGCAGGATTCATCAGTGGATAAGGATATCACTGCCTGAGCTCGCTGTCCAGAATCCCTTAGAGAGAAATAAGCTTTTCTAGGGTATAATTAATTTAATCCTAAATTAGATGTTGAAAACTGATCTAATGTATTACATCCTGAAAGTGCTTATTCCCTTCCTTATTATAGATCAAGATAGAGCCTAGGGCTGTGTCTCTGATGTGGGAGCTGGGCATTAACCATGCTGGCATTGACCATGGTGCCACGGCTGCCTGGGCTTAACCCAGGAGGGGACAAGGACCCCCCAGTGCGGTGCTGGGCATTGTGCTTGGAGCTGGATAAAGAAATGTTGATGCCTCATACCAATGCTTTGTAAAGTTCCTCTGAGGTATTGTGTTCCTGACAGAAGATACAATGAGGAAGCTGGGATGTTTGGAAACTTCTGGAGCTTCTAGACACGTATGTCTTCCTCGAGACCCCAAATTTTCATAGCTTGTTGCAGTTTGCCTCTGATTACAGGCCTAAGTCCCCAGTGGCTTGGAATCTTTTAAGTGCTTTGGATATGTACCTTTATTGTGTGGGGAACCTCACTGGGCCAAACTTCCATTCCCTTGAGCCCTTTATCCCACCTCTCTTGAAGGGACAGTTCAGGTAAGAAACATCCTGTGAAGAAGTGTCACTAATGCTGCAAATGTTACACTGGTTTATTTTCTATCATTTTTAGCCTTTCCAGTACAACTTTAGGGACAGCTTTTCTAATGCCAGAAGTAGCTTTGTGTCTCTTTATTAATAATGTTGTGCTGTTAATGCTCTTGAAAAAATAAATTAAAACCAACTATTAATAAACCAAACCCAAAAGCAGTCAACTGGATGTTCTCCTTTAAGCTAATTCCCTTTCACTGCGTGACTGGTTCTCCCCCTTGTACGGTCAAGTCTCACTGGTACAAATATTCTGAGAAGATATCTTTTAAGCTTAAACAAATTATCCTTTAAAAGTATTTGTATAAAGATTTCAGTTTCTGCAATTAATCATGGGAGGCTGTGGGTTCAGCACCGTGCTTTCCTCAGGAAGCAAACAATACCCTGTGCCTGTGCTCCATCACAAGCAGCCTCTCGCTTTGACTTTCAATGAGTGACCCAGAACCACAGTGGGATTTAGCAGCAGAAAAATAATTTAAGAGAACTGTTCTGTGCACCCAGGGAAGATAAACTAGTCAAGCAATGTGTTATGAACAATGCCTTTAGCCCAGGGCATGGATGGATAACTTCTCTTCCTCATGGTTTTATTTTAGTGCATTGTTAGCAGTGAGTACTGGGGTCTGCCAGGGCTCCAGATTTGTGGTTCAGAATTCAGTGTCAAGAAAAAAGATCATAATAAATATCAGCTGGCTTGCGTCTTCTCTTCCCCTCAAATGTGTACTGCCTAGGGCCTCCAGAATGAGGAATACACCAAGTTCTCTTCTGGCAGCCTGGCTCTCAAGGTGCACAGAAAATATCTTACAATAAGGAGAGAAAACTTGATTTTGTGTGTGTATGTGTAAATGTATATATATATATACATAACTTAAAACTCCCTAACTTCTGGATTTCCCAGGGTATTTTTGAATTAATGCTTTAAACCACACGTCCCTCAGATGACAGGGTGTAGCCCCTGCTATAGGCACTTAAAAAATAGGGAGCCTAATCCAAGCTTTTTTAGGTGCATTTACATAGTCTGCAGTGAGACTTGGATCAGGTGGACAGTAAATAACTTCATAATGTTAGAGCAAATGCAGTTTTAAATGATTAGCTGTCAGCCTCTCGTTATGTGTGGGCCAAGCAGAAACTTGACAAGGACGTGCCTTGCTAATGAGGGGACTCTTGGTGTGCTGTGAGGAGCAGCAGGGTTTCAGCAATGCTTTATCAACTCGAGAGAGTGTCCAGCTCCTCAAATGGCTTCCTTGTTAGTTCCTAAACCTGTTTTGAGGACACGGAGGAGGGAATTATGTTGCATTCATGAAACATTTTCCTTTTCACTTTGTCCACTGGAGATGGTAATTTCCTGGACTGAATTGAGTAGTCTCAAGGATTTCACTAGTAATTGTGCTAACGAGGGCAGTGAATGTGGTCCAGTTTTCCATCCTTCTGCAATATTTTGCTTCTGTTATGAAAAGAAAAAGTTATCTGTGAAGTGAAGCAAAGAGGGGATATGTGATTCTTGGTGCTGTTCTTGCATTTAAAGATTGCCATAAAGCAGTGGAGTCATCTCCCTTTCTCTTGCAAAGGTGCATTTTTTCGTTTAGCAACTGAGTTTTGTTTCTACAGCCTCCTGGGATGGAGAGGTCACAGTGCTGTATAAATGAAAGCTGAGTAATTGAGATGGTTTTCAATGTTTTTACATTTTACTAAAAAGTTTAATGTTTACTTAATGGCCTGTAAATCCTCAAGAGAATATGTCTTTGTTTAAAAATTCAGAACCTACTAAAGGCTTCAAACAACTGCTGGTTGCTTGGGGGGACTCACAGTTGCTAACATGGTCAGGGAGGTGGAGCAAAACTTTAATTCCTGCTAATTTCTGCCAAACCTAAGTCAAGGTTAACTCACCCGTGAGCTGACAGCTGCAGATGGGCAGTGTTAGGATGTGTTCTTCCCATGAATTAGTCAGTCCTAGAATAATGACCAGTTAGGGCTTGCATTGCCATCCTGTGGGTGTTTGGGAGGTAAAACCCTTAGCTAATGTCTCACAGTAACAGCAGAGCAGTTACATACCTAAGGAAGAGACATTCCTGGCCCTTGTGGTACCTGTCTAGCAAAAGCCCCAGGATGTCATTGCAGGCAGTGTGATCAAGCAAGGTGCTGTAAAAGAGGTTTGTGGGGGATGCTGTTGAATAGCAAAGGGTCATTTTTGGGTGGTGTAAGACAAACCCCATGAAAAGTCGACGCTGGGGGGAAGGGGCTGACTTGAGCTGCATGGGGCTGGGAGGGTGTCCCTGTTGGAGGAACATCACAGAGGCTGAGGTTGTGTAGCAGACTGGAGGGATGGGTCCTTGGCTGGATGCAAGAAGCTTCTGCAGGGAGATGGACTTCAGCATGCACTTGCTCTCTGAAGGCTGAAGTTCTCTGACACCAGAAGGATGTTGCCCTTGCAAGGTGTTGGCTTGCTCCTTGGCAGTAATGGTATTTTTAGCAGGTTTTTCTGGAAACTCCTAACCAGGCATAATTGAAGCACAGAGTAAAGTTGGAGAGCACAAGAAGAATGACTTGATATTATACACATCAACAAGATTGCTGGGCTGTGCTCCAGCTGCAGACTAGCGTGGGTGTCTGGAAATCAACAAAAGATACCTGGAACCTATGCTGGGAGCAGTGGAAGCACCATCACAGTCTGTGGGGGAGTTTGGGCTTGGGACTGCTGCCATGATCCTATCTCTAAGGCCATTCCTGAGTAATGGATGAAAAGTTTGGTTTGTTTTCCCTGCTTAGTCTGGCTGCACATCACAAGTTCCCTTTTGTCACGACAGCCTTTTACAGCAGATTGTTCTCCTAGAATAGCTGGAGCTTTGGAGAACAGTGTCCAAATTTCTTCAGTGTGTGACTGTTTTGTTCTAAATGAGTTGTTTTGTAGGCAGACCCCCAAGGGCTACTTGCCTGGGTGCCTTTAGCTCATCTTGGTTTAGTCTTTGTATACTAATTATTCCTTTGAGATTTACTTTGTGATTTCTGTTCAGCTGTTTAGGTGTCTCAGATGGGAAGACAAAGTAACATGTCATTTAAGTAAATTAGTACTGAAAACTGTGTGTCCTGAAGTGTTTGATTAATGCTTGCAGAAGCCTTTGGAGGCCGTGTGTTTGTGGCTGGAAGCTGGGCAGTGTGTGCAGGTTGCTGTCTTAAACAGTGCCTGCAGCAGAAGCTGGGGAAGAGACTGACAGCCCTGCAGGAGGAAGGGGCATGGATGTGTCCTTGCACTTCCGCTGCACTCCTTCCTGGGCCCCCCTTGTAAGGAGGCCTTTCATGTGGGAAGCTTGGCATTAATCTGGATTACTCTGGCCATTCAAAGCTACTGAAATCTACTGGCAAAAAAATCCATCTCTTGTCAAGTGGTGAGGCTGAGGCTGCAGGAGGGCAGTGGTAGGAATGATGAGGGGCTGGAGGGAAGTGGTGCAAGTCTTTGGGGGATGGAAAGGAGGCACTCAGTGTAGGCTGTGCCCCTGGAGCAGGGAGCAGCTTGGAGCCCTGAATTGACAGGGTTTATGTTTGCAGGAGATGGTTTTTGGCCAGGGAGGGTGAACAGGTAGATGCTTCAGCTCAGGCTGGGTGGTAGGGCTAGAAAGTAGCTCTTGACAAAGTCCTGGAAATGAGGCAGCAAATGGAATTAATCATTAGCAGAGCTGAGTGACGGATGTGCTGCATTCTTTATTGCTGTGAAACTTTGAGTTTGGTTATCTTTGTGCAGAAGCTGTTTCTCAAGAGCCTGTGTTCAATGCAGGAGTGCCAGGTGGCACCTCCAGCCTATACTTTGCCAGAGCTGGCAAAGCTCTGAGGAGGCAAGGATGGGTAAGGTGCTCCCAATGGCCCTGAAAAGTGATTAATCTTGTCAGATGACAGCCCAAGCAATACCTATTCCAAAGGACTGGGGAGTACTTCAATAAATTATGAATCACTAATGATTTATTTGGGGGATTTCTCTGAAAAAAGTCTAGATGAGTACAATTTGAAGGGGAGGCACAAGCTCTGCTGGGATGCATGAAGGACCCACATGTCTAGTGATAAATGATCTAGTGGGATGACTTCTTGTAGGTTTTGAAGGCTGGAAACCAAGGAGTGGGTTTTAAACCTGCAGCTGCCTTCTGATGTAATGTGGTAGGCTGCAGGTGTTGGGTGCCAGCCCAACCTGCCCAGCTGAGAGCAGAAGGTCCCACACAAAGCAGGTCCCCATTTGCCCAGGGCAGCAGTGGGAGTGGATGGTGCATGTGGAGCCTGTGTTTGGCATGTGGTACCTGAGTGAGGACTGCTCTCCCCAGCCCAGCACTGCTGCTACTTACCTCAAAGGCTTCATCCAGCCTGCCAGGCCCAGTGGTGCTGTTCTTTTTGGGAGGAGATGTCTCAGGAAGACAAGCCATCTGTACAGGCAATTGTGGGAGCTTGCCCTAATTATGCCTTTCTCCCCTCCCCTCTCCCACACACTTCAACAGCTCCCATCAGGTAAGGAATACCAATTTATTCATAATAGAATCCGCTTGATGTGACTGTTTCCACGGCCTTTTTCATATCTCTGTGCTTCCAGAACATCAGCTCTGTCACACCTGTAATTTATTCTCAAGCTGTAACGTAGCTCTTGGAATGATGCCCAGGTTTGACTTCAAGCAACAATGAATTCACAAGGTCCCTAAGCAAGTGGCTTCAATTTTAAGTTACCTTTGCTGCCTTAATTTGCCCAGCATCTTTTTTGGCCTATCTCATTGCATCGCCTTCTGCCAGGTTAAAAAGACTATGATCAGCCACTTCTTCCCAGCCTGCTACTTGCAAACGAGGGGGCAGCTACATCTCAGTCTTATTTTGGATAAAGCAAGTAGTATGAGTTTGCTGCTGCTGTCATTAAAAGGAGGATTTGAGGGAATTTAAATGCTCTCCACTCAAACTCATGGTATTTGGCACTGGTGATGTGCAGAGGTGAATCTCCCTTCTCCTGTGTTTCCTGGAATAAATGATCAGATAGGTATGTTACCAGATCCCTGTTTCATGGCTGCATTGAAGATTCTCTGGAAGTCAAGAAATCTGTTTAACCTGATCCAAGGTTCCTTCTTTACAAAAGGTGATTTCCTGTTTGTGTGGCTGCTTTGCCTCCTTGAGGAGCCCAGCCAGAGCCCACCTCCCACGTGACAGAGGATGCTGAGTGCAGAAAGTGATTAAATGTGTGCCTAGCAAGTCGAGCAGCGTGTTTAGCTGCCTGGAGGAAAAGCAGGCTTGTGGGACTCAAGCTAAGCTCATTCATGTTTTGATCCCTGAACTAATCTAACTGAAAAAATGAAATAAAAAATGAGAGCAGTTCTGCAGTCTCTGCAACTCTGCCTCTAATTGGCAAAGTCCAGGCAAGACCCCAGGTGTCCCTGAGAAAAACACAACGTGGTTTCCTCTGGAGGCCTGGGGGGCACCAGGATCTCAAGGCAAAACCAGCCCATGGGGCAGGGAGCTGGATGGAGGCTCCTCTGGGAAGGGCATGAGGTTGGCTCCAGGGGCACAGCGAGCCAGGAGTGCCACTTCCCTCCTGGAGCAAGGAGCTTTCTAAATGTCACCTTTCACTGAGAGGCACAGCTAATGGCTCTGTGTTCCCTGTGCTGCTCTCCTGTGCCAGAGGCAGAGGTGAGAAAATGGTTTGCCAGTGGAGGAGCTTCACTGGCATGGCAGGCAGTTCTGCTTCTGTGTTTAACTCATCATCTTGCCCCTCCTACCCTGTTTATCTCTGGTATTCACATGTTGCAAGTTCAATCAAAAAGAAGGGGGAGATGAGTTACTGACACCCGGGAAAATGGAGCGCGGACCGTCGCTCTGGGGTCTCGTCCATAAATACTGAGCATGGTCAGGGATTAATTAGCAAGAGCCCCCGGGTCAGCAACTTTCCTGTTGGGCAGGAAGTGCCAGCCCCAGCAGTGTCACATTAAGGACACTTGTCAGTGTGCAGGAACTGACAGCACAAAACCAAGCATGTTGTTAAACTGCTCATGAATCTTATCCCAACCATGGGGTCTGTTGGGTTCCAGCTCAAGCCAAATGCCTCTGGGTGAAGTGGGAAAAGGGCAGTGGGATGTTCTGTTCCCCTTGGGAGTGGCTGATGGTTCTGGGTTGAGCCTTTCTAAAGGTGATTTTCCACCCAGAGATGATGGCATTCCAGTCTCCTCTCCTGTTGGAGAGGATTGCCTTACACCTAAGTTGAGGAAAGCATCTCCAGCATCTGAAATAATGGGAAAGCTCTGGGATCTGTGGAAGAGGCTAAAGGAAAGACTGCCTCTTGCCAATGCAGTGCCAGCAGTGTTTCACCCCCTTGGTTAGGAGGAATGACTATGGAGATGCTTGATAATGACCAAGTGGGATTTATTGGAGTCAGCCAGCTGCCGTTCGTCAGCAATGGAGAAAAATTATGAGCTGCTCTGGGAGAGGAATTTGCAAACCCCAGTACAAAATGAGTAATAAGGGTAAATCAATTGGAGATGCACTGTGCTTTTCCTGGGAACGGCAGAGTGAGCAGCAGAGAGTTTAGTTCAATTGGGAGTGTTAGATAAAATGCTGCATTTCATATGTAGGCACTTACTGGTATTTCTTTATTTTTAGAAGTACTGCTGGCTTTTGTAATCATGCTTCATTTTGGTGTTGCAGCAGTATTATTGGGAAGAGAAATAGTGGTGCAGATGCTGGGCTTCTTCTTGAGTGCTGTCCCCATGTTTCTCCAGCTCTTGGGGGGAACTGGAGCCAAGGACCTGCCCAATTTACTGCAGCCCGGTTGAGTTACTCGAGGATGAGGTGTCTGCATCCTGCTGCTGCTGCTGCCACGGGGGGAGCCTCCTGCACGTGCCTTTGAGCAGTCACTCTAGGGACGTGCCTCCCTTGCCATGTAAGCCCCCAGGCCTCTGCTTCCTGCAGGGAAAGATGAGCTTCACCTTCTTCCCAAGCCTTTCTCTTCAGCTTCAGCGCGGTTTCTCCCTGGGGTTCCTGTGACAAGCCCACAGGTGTTAGAGCCCTCCCACAAACATGCTGCCCTTGGGGCTGTGCAGCCATCAGGTGCTTGCAGGAGCACAGGGAGCCTTCTCCAAGCAGGAAAACCTCTGCAGTGCTGTATTACAGCTGCCTTTATAGTGGGTTGGAAAAGTTGAGCCTTCCACTTTGCTTTCCAGGAGCCCCTGTTGTCCTCTCCTAGTGACCCTCAGCCTCGGTCACCGTGGTACAGAAGAAAGACCTAAATGGCACAGGGAAGATGGTACTCCTTTCCCATGCTTCTGGGAGATGGATTAAAATGATGCTTGGGTTTTTTTTTTTTTCCCTCTAACACAGAATTGTAATTAAATGTCTCTTTCCTTAATGCCTCCTGTGGTAATTTGAGATGCCTTATTAAAGGCTCGATGGCTGTTCCTGCTGCAGAGCTCTGCTGCCTCCTGCCCAGCACCCCGAGCAAGGTCAAGGGTCTGTTGTGTGAGGTGCTGCACTAATAAACAGTAAGATGTGACTCTTGCTGTAATAACCTACTTCTGAGTAGATAGCTGGGACCTGTGAACCCCCAAAGGAGGCCTTTAGTTTATTTTCCTTTTAGAGATGTTCCCTGAAATAGAGGAATGAGATGAATATCATATTTCTCTGCTGCTGTTTTTAAAGAGGAAGGGTAAGCTATTGAAAATATTACTCATGCTTTTCCCAGTCTGTGTTCGGGGTTGTTGATAGGATGGACCAAAAGAGAAGCTTTCTTCAGTGAAACAGTGCTGCTCAGTAGGAAATTTCCTATATGAAAATTTCCCCAAGTAAGGGCAGGACACAGAGATTAAGTGTCAACATGAAGCTTCAGTTGTGGAAAGGAAAATAAATGACAGCTCTGAGGAGAAAATGAGAAGTAATTCAGCGTGCTTTAACATGCATACTCCTCTAGGACTTCCAGCACTCAATCAGACTTCTATCCTTTGAAAAAATAAAAACCTGCAGTCAATTAAAAATCAAATTGTCCCATGTGGATGAGTTCAAGTGACTAGACTGTTTTTTTTTTTTAATGTTTACTTCATGTGCTTACACTAATTGAAATGCTAGTTATAGTGAATGAGTCTTTAAAAATGCCCTGGCCTCACTATATCCCAGCAAATGTCACAGGGAAAAGCATATTTAATTATAGCCTGCTTCAGGAAAAAAAAATCAAGATTAAATTAATACTAATGTCTGTTTGAAAAATATAATAAATGTTAGACTAGGTAAGGAAGCATGAACAATCATCTGCAGCTTTGCAGGATACTGCTTTTGCAAATTCATGGAAAATTAAAACCCATTAGCATCTTGAGTCCTCTGCAGAGGAATTAGAGCAGAAGTTGTAGCTGTTCTCCTGCCCTGCTGGCAGTGCCCTGGGTGGCTGCACACTCCAGGCAATGCCTGCCCCGGGCTTGGTTACAGGACCCTTCCTGCTGATGGAGCCTCTGGCCAGCTGTGCTCTTATCCCTCAGATGCTGTGCTCTTATCCCTCAGATGCTGTGCTCTTATCCTGCTCTGGGAAGCAGGGACTTGGTGGAGGTGGGTGCTGGGCTGGGACTCCTCAGCCTGGAGCAGCATCAATGAATCAGTGTGGGACAGGGGATGCAGGGGGGGTTTAAATCTCCGTGAGAGGGGAGGCTGCAGGGCACGTGTGGCCCTTGGCCATCAGGAACACAGATTTGTTCCCTTTGCAAGCGCCGAAGCAATAAAACACTGGAAGAGCCATCCCAGCGTGCCTGCCAGCCTTCAGATGAGTTTATACAGAAGCTGATGTGTAGCCAAAGTGGGAGGACTTTTTCTGCCGTTAGCAGATGCTGATGGCTGCCACTCTAAAAGTGAGCTCAGCTGTAAATCAGCTTTTCTACCTCTGCAGGATTATTTTTTCTTTCTGTAGTCTTCACTGTGCTCAGAGCAGCATCAAATTTTTCTCCATCACCCTCTCCCTCCTCCATTCTTTCTTGTGCCTCTGCCAAGGGCTAAAAACTCCTGGTTTCCAAACACAAGTGCCAAGCTTGCAGGAGACCCTGAAGTTGCAGTGCTCTGGATGCAGAAAAGCAGCTGGAGACCCAGAGGAGCTGCAGCTCCAGGAGCAACTGCCCGGCCCCTGGCTGGTGCTGGATGCCCTGGGATCAGCCTGCTTCCCCCTGCAGGGAGCTCAGCCTCAGCACTGGCTGGAGGTGGCCAGCTGTGGGTAGCAGCCTCTCCACACAGGCACCAAATGTAGGACGAGGGGGACGTTGTCTGACTGGAGTAATGACTTGGATGCATCTCTCAGTGTATGAGATAAATTTTAAAAAGTCCTCCTGCCAGCTGAAGAAAGGCATCATCTGGTTGTCCCTGGCTGCAGACTCAAGGTGTTCCCAAAACTGCCCTGGCTGGGTTGCCGTGGGACACTGCAGAGTGACACAGCCCCACTCTTTGGGGAGACAGGAGGATAGACTTGCACTGAACAAGCACTGCAGCAGGATTTGGCTGTTCTCAGTGCTGGCCTCCCTGCTCCTGTGCACCCCACATGTGCCTCAGTCCCCTTCCAGGTGCCATGGGCCTGAGCAGCCTCAGTCTCCCACCCAGAGAACCAGAGCTGCCATCTCCCTTTTCCCTGGATGGACCTGACGTGGTTTCCTGTTCTCTTACTGGTCTGGTTCCCCCTGGTAATCCCTTCAGAGGAGGGTGGAATTGCCCACCAGCACACAGAATAACACCTCAAAATACATTTGTATGCTGGTCTGGGACAGCAGGCATTGTTTCCCATGAGGTAGATAAGCTGGAGATCCCAGACTGAGCCAAATCACTCTGGGCTCTGAGGGTTTTATTCACAATAATTTTTCTCCCTCTGGAACACTTTAACTTGTAACAGACAGGCTGTGGTTTGTTTATCTGTTGTTTCATTGTTGTTATGCTGTGACTGGCAGATAGACTTCAGACACATGGTTACTGGTTTGTAATCCTTAATCACTCTATTTTGGGATTCTAAGGACAATGATCCAAAATCAATATATATATTTTCCCAGCATAAGCAGGCCTTTGCCAGCCTTGGCCTGTGAATCTGGCTCCCTCCAGTATGTTCAGAAACACTAGCTTAGGGTTTTTTTTATTTTGTCTCTTTTTCATTTTACTTTAGAGGTATCTGCTTCTGTATTGCCTTTAACTACTACTGGGAATTGGGCTTTTATTTTGTTTTTGTTCCCTTTTTTATTTCTGTTTCTCTTTATTTTTTGTCTGCAAGCTCTTGTACTATGAACCAAAATTTTCTTCAGTTAGGTGAGATGAATTCCATCCTGGTTTCAGGTGCTGGTGACCAACTCGTGTAGATACCTGTGTTGTAAAGCTTCCCTTTTTATTTGATGGAGAAAAATACCCTCTTCTAGGATACAACTCATATCCTCCTAAGTGACACCTCTAGGGTGAGCTGAACTGCATCCCAGAGGTGCCTGCTCTCCTTCCTTAACCCATGAGGGTTGCTGGACAGTCAGTGCAGACTCAGGTTTCCATCCAAGCTGGGGGAGAGGAGTTCAGGTGCTGAAGCTTAAGATGTTTTTAGCTTTGGGACAGAAACTTGCTACTTGAAACAAACTGCTCAATATTGTCTTCCTCAGACCTCTAACTTGCCTCTGTCTATGACAGAAATGATTTCCTACTGTGTTCAGCAATGATCTTGATTACATTTTCTTTCCAGCCCTTGTATTGAACGTCCCTCTACCCAGTCAAAGAGGTGTCCGGGTTATAGGAGACCCTCACACTGGCATTGCACTCGCTGGGAGCCCTGACTTCTGCAGAGATCCCTGCCAGTGGTTCCCCTCCTCTCCTCTGTTCTGGGGCCACCTGGTCCTGGCAGGGCTGGACCTCTGGGGCTGCTTCCAAGGTGTGTTTCTGTGGGCCCTCACTGTGTTCTTGTCAGTGCAGCAGAGCTGCAGAAGCCACGAGTACTTTCACACTGGATTGAAAACCCTTCCTGTAAAAACACTGGGCTTTGCAAATCTTGTCTTGGGTCTTGCAATTCTGGCTCTGCACCCCCAGTTCCTGGTGCTGGGATGTGCTTGCTTAGTCTGCCATGGGTTTCTGGCCAGGGTTTGCAGCTGTGATCCTCAGCAATAGTGAATCCTTACTGGGCTTTTTTAGCAGGGTCTTTTCCAGTCTGGTGTCTCTGACAGCCCTTATAACCTAGGGCTAAACTAGGTATTTCAGTATACTGAGCTAGATGTAAATATCCCGTCTTAGATATCAGAAGTTTCTTTCTTTATATGAAAGTGATATCCCTCCAATATTTTTTTTTGGCGAGACTGCAGTGCTCTCCTTCTTTTCTAGTGTCACCTAATTACCAGCTCTTCCCACTTAGCTGTAGACTATTGAGCAAGACTAATCTTTTTGACTGTGAAAAATTATATTTGTTTTAGAGCCATGCTTTGCTTGTCTTCCTTTCGAGCATGTCTTCATAAAAATAAAATCTTGCATGAGCTTTTATTGATGGTATTTCTGGTGCTAGGCATCTTTCTGTCTCTTATTTTCCAAATTTTTACAGGCAAGAGACAAGTGCTATAATCCATTATTTAATTTCATATCTCATTTCTCTATTACTCCTGTCAGTTTTATTCACATGATGCCCTTTGCTCTCAGAGCTCCATGAGTCCGTGGGTAATTTCCCTGCTGTAAAGGCAAGGAACAATTTTTTTTGAGGAAAAGCAGTGATTTTACTAAGTCCCAATGTCTTGGCCTTGCCTAGAGCATCAAATTCTGCAGCCATAATACATCAGTGATGCAAATCCTGCCTGCACATCTGGTGTGGCTTTCCCCTGTCTGGTCCCACACTGCAGCATGGAGTTAACTAATGCAGCACCATCTCTGGGAAAGCCAGTGAGGCTGTGGCATCCTGAGATATTTGGGTGCTTGAGAAGACCAGAAGATTGCTCCTGACTCAGGAACACAGACCCAGCTCTGTGTTTCCAGAAGCACAGGCACACTGCTGTTTTAAAGCACCCATTCTTACCTGGCCTGCTGCAGACAACAACCCCTGTGGTGTTTGGTGTGTGTCTTTCCTCCTGGATGATTTCTGTGAGCTGCCCAGATGGGAATACAGTGATTCAAGCCTGCAGCTGGATTCCTCTGCTACACAAAATCCTGAAATGACAAATGAAGCTTTCAGAAACAGGCAGTGTAAATCCAGAGCTGCCATGGAGTGTTTTGTGTACCTGATGGTGCCCCTGCCTGATTGCCCATCGTGGGTTATGATGCTTTTTCTTCCCCTCCCCTATATGTGCAGTGAAAAAATGGCTTACTCTGAGCATCTGAACTGATAGTTGCAGTCCTCCTAATCCACAGAAAAGAAAGGCTGTAATATTTATTAGTCTGTCAATAAGGATTGCCTGAAGAGGGAAAAAAGGAGGTCTGAAATACACAGAAAACAAACAACACATATATAGCTGACATACATTCCCCACAAATGAGCAAAGGGGAAGCAAACTGATGTGTCCATGGTATAGAAATGAGTTGCTACAGTGAAAGCAGGAGGAACATTATCACCTAAACCCTCACAAAAACTGCAAATCAACATTTTTCTGAGCTGATCCACTATAAAAGAGGCACCTCTGCATTCCATTTCTAAATTAATTTGTGTAAAAGCAAAAAACCCCAACCAACCCCTACCCACACATGCCAAAACAGTGACAAATATCCAGCCAGCTCCTGTTCCTTTTGCAGTAGAGATCATTGCTATTTTTTCCTGTAGGATGACTTAGTGCCAGACTGTTATCCTGATGCTTTTTACTTGGGCTAGAAGTGTCCTGCAGCTCCTTACTTCCCCTCTCTGGGAGCAAGGAGCAGCACTTCCCCTCTTCCCTCCCCACCCCATGATTGATTGTTTAACATCCTGGGAAGTGGAAGAGAAGGCATCAGGTAGAGGGAAAGCAGAAAGTCCTTGTGATGTCAGAGACAAGGTCATGGATGCATCAGTGGCCAGGCATTTCTGCATGTTTATTAGCAACAAATTTGGTTTGTTGGTGGCAGCATGTTGGATTAATGCCAAGTCCTGTGCTGCATAAACAACATGGATAAGGTGAGGGGTTTCTGGTGAGCATTTAATGAAAGAATTTCTTGCACTAGGCTGAATCTGAAGAGTATTTGCTCACTGTGCCATAGTGAAACAGAGGGAATGAAGGACACAGGACCAAATCACTGTGAATGTAATTTAACTTTAAGCATTTTTGACTCTGAGCAAGTGCTGGAAGCAGAGCACAGGGTTATGATGTGAGCAGAGATGCTGGCTTGGCAGGGGAGAGCTGGGTCCAAGCACAGCTGGACAGAGGGATGCACTGTGTGCACCCACGAGGGACTCGTGGATTTGGCATCCAAGCTCAGGCATCCACAGTCCTTTGCTCCTGTGATCCAGCCCCAGGCTGCCCACTAATGCCATGGACATCTGCTGGCAGCTTCCAAATCTAACCTTGCCCAGACAGCTGGGTGACTCTGAGGACTGGTGAGGAAAAAGCTGTGGGGGTAAATGAAATGAAGAGACTGGGGAACAATCTTGGTGGGGGAGCTGATGATCCTTGCCTGAGAGAGAGCACAGCTTGGATCAATGCTGGGAGCTTCAAATGCCAGAGGCTGAACCCACTGGTTTTGGTAGGAACCATGGGTGGGTTCATGATCAAGGAGATAGGAGGAAGAAAACAGCAGGAAAAGGTCAGGGGAGGAGTGAAAGTGAAAAAAGGAGAAAACACTGAATAGAGAGCAAAACAGAAGGAAGATCCTGTCTCCTGCCTCTCCACAGTCCCTCTGGTGCAGCTCTTCCCCCTGGCTGTGGCCACACTCTCCAGCTTGGCATGCCAGGGTAGCTGTGGCTGCTGAGCTGCCTTTGCTCGGCAGTGACAGCTGGGTGCTGTTGGCCACATGAGAAAACACAGCATTTCTTGAGTGGTAAAACAGAAAATGAGAATGTTACATGGGTTTTTGGTTGTTTTGGAGTCAAGTGCAGCCCCAGCCCAGAGACCTTGGGGCTGGCAGGTGGCTGGTTCCTTGTGACAGTGTCATGCTCAGAAAAGCATCTCAAGCTCCTGCAAGCACAGAGTTCCAGGTCCAGCTCACTGAATTGACCTGCTACTTGTCATTTGAACATCCCAAGCTGAGATTCCCTTAGGCAGGTTACCACCCCACTGCTACTCAGAACACTCTCCAGGAGCCAGCCAGCTGACCAGCAGCATTAGCCCCCACCCTGCCTGGTTGCCCTTTGCAAAAGGAGACACAGAAGCTGCACGAAAAACCCCAGCCACGAGGCTTTTGGCTGTGACTTGTGTTGGTCACTGTTGCCAAAGAGAGTGACTTCATCACCTGGACTGAGCAGTGGGGAGAGGGGTGCACAGGTCCTGAGCACATCAGGTCAGCTGGAGGCACTGAGGTCTCCTGTCCCTTGCTCCTGGGCAGCTTGGCAGTCTGCAGGACAGCCTCGTGTCACTCAGTGGTCTTCAGCCTCTTGCAGGGCACACAGTACAGAGTGCTACTGCCTGGGTCTGGCTTTGTAGGGAATGAAAACTGGGCACTTAAAGGGAACTTCCCCCCTACTTTATCCAGCACATCTTTGGGTACAGATAACGAGTGTACCTTCTGTACCCATGGAATAGGCAGAGTTCTATAGGTACAGCTGTAGCAGGTATACCTGCTCTCATGAAGGAGTGTGGGACAGGGTCTCTGGCTTGCCTTACAAGAGCATGAAGTCAGTTTTACACCCTAAAGGCAACTGTGTGCAAACAGCAAGTGCCACCACTGCATCTGCAGTGGCCCATCATCGGTGTACTCTTTGCATATTTGGGTTATTTTGCAGTGGCAGAGATAGTAGGTATGAAAGGAAAATGAGATTCTTATTATCTGTGAGCCTGAAATGCATAATAGGAATACTGGGCTCTCCCCTCCCACCCTGTTGCCACATGTCTACACTGAGTTTTAGCTAAGCCACTGTTTGGGTTTCTGCATCTGTAGAGTACCTGTGACTTCTGGAGTGCTCTTTCCCTCTGCATGTGCAGCAGGAGTTGTGAGTGATTTGCAGCAAGGTGGCTCATGAGTGAAATGCTAAAGCTTGAGCAGACTACATTTCATTTGGGTGTCTTTTGCTTCTCAGTTCTGGACCAGCAGCCAACTGTGACTCGGGTTCCAGATAAGCAGCTACAGACAACAAGCCATGGCAGGCAGCCTCCCTGCCTGCCTGCTGCAGCTCTCGGAGCAGATGGTCCCGACAAACACATTTAATAACTTTACATCTTTAGGGTGCAGTGATCCAAGGCACTCTCAGTGCAGGCCAGGCAGGAATCCCTTGTCTTCCATTACTGACTGCAGCCCTGGAGGTGACTGTGGAGGTTTTTAGCCTGGATGGCTGTGTTGCTGCACTCTGTGTGTGATGCTGTGTAACTCACAATTAGGAATCAACCTGAGCTGCTTCATTCATTAGCTGAAGTCATTAGTTTCCTTCATTTTTAAGCTAGTGTGCTGACAGCTTTTAGAGGGAAGTTTCAGTTCTGCTCTAGCTAACCAGAAAAGGCCTCGTTTTGTTCATCCTGAGTTTGGAGGATGATTTTGTTTTCTTTCACAGAAAATTTGACTCCTCATTTTTAGGTGTAGTAACAGGAAATTTTTAAAAAGTGAGCAAAAGGTGTAGCAAAAGGTGTAGCAAAAGGTGGCAGAGCTGTTTTCTGCTGAGATTTGGGTAGAGCTGGGAAGTCGTGAGGGATGGACATGTCAAGAAAGACAAGTGGCAGGGGTGAGGGTGAGGAGGCCATGGCATGTGGGACAGAGCTGGGAAGCAGTCTGGGCAGGAAGAGGTGGCAAAAGAGGAATGTGACACGTCCTAAGGGTCACCACGTGATATTTAGAAAGTAAAGGATGTATTTAAGCAGCTTGCAGGGCAAAAAGGAAGCAGGTAAAGCTGCCTGAGGACAGAAAAACAATCATCCCACTCCCCTATTTTTTGCTACAGGGGAACAATGTGTGTGCTGAAGCCCTGCAGGCTGGAAAGGCAGCATGTTATGTTTAAGACCAGAGGTAACTTCATTAGAGCTGTTATATTTAGTCTGTCTTATAAAGACTATTATTTCTATGGAATATTACATAGAAACTGTTACTATGTACAACACAGTAGAAAAATGTGGTTTCTGTCCCACAGAGCTCACAATCTGCCTCTGCAAATTAACTTTGCTGACAAAGGTTAAATGGCAAGAGGTAGAATATCTGAATCTGTGAATTACCACTTGGATGGTGAGCTCAGAGGGGGAGTAGGTCTAGCTGAGAGTCTGTCTCCTGTCCTGGGGTACCTCTGAGATGGTGCAGGCTCCCAGGGAGCAGAGCTGGACTGAGGCCAGGCAGAGGGTGACAGTTTTACACAGAAATGGAGGAGTCTTGAGGTTATGGTGAGAGTGACCAGCTCCACTCCAGCTTTGATGACATTTTCAGATATTGACTGAGATTAAATTCCAGCCTGCCTGGATATTATGGATGTTACCAGAGGCAAACATGGGAAGCGTGGGCCGTCAGAGAGAATGCAGCATCTCTACCCTCAGAGCTGTACAAAGCCCAGCTGAGCAACCTACCCTGTCTGACCCTGCCAGGGCATGCAGGGAGGTCAGAGGGTTAATTCTGAGAAGCAGTGACTTTGAAACTGGCACTGAAACTTGTATCTCAGCTCTCTGCTCCCTAGGGAAGGCATGCAGCTGCTGCTTCCCCTCACACCTCTGCCCTGCACCCCAGGGATGCCCCAGAGCCCCTTCCCATGTGCCTGGCCTCCACTCAAACATCAGGTCATCTCTCCCCAAAGATGGTCTGAAGGTGTTGGAGGGGTGAGCTTCAGGCTCAGGATGGGACAGGGCCAGGTCTCAGTGAGCTGCCCTGCAGGGGCTGGGCATCCTTGAGGAGGTGGAGGCACTGAAGCATCCATCCATCCATCCATCCATCCATCCATCCATCCATCCATCCATCCAAATGGCTGTGAAACAGGAGCTCTGTGGCAGAGGGGAGAGGCTGATGGAGGTAGCTGCCCTCTGGGCTCTCCCCATCCAGAGAAAGGACTTTGCTGGTAGGAACCACAAGCCCTTTGGAGGTTGTCTGCAGGAGCAGTGCTCTGGGCAGTGCCCGTGTGCAGGGCTCAGGTGGTCACTCTCCCCCCACGGGTGCTTTTGGAGCATGAGGTGTCTCTGGGCTTCATGCAGAAAGCCAGTGCTGGGGAAACCACCTGTGGTGGGACTTGGCTGTGGGTGGCTTGCTTTTGCAAAGCAAGCAAGCATCACCTGGAGGAGTGCCAGACAGCTGTGAGCTGAAACAGCACCCTGTCTGCTCACTGGAGGAAGGCTGGGTGCCTTTGCAGTCTTCCTCACGTCCTGAGGGAACTGCACCAGGGTCCCACCAGACTCTGTGGGGGATGTGCAGGCTGCTGTGGTGTTTATTAAGGGGGGGCTTTTGGGAAACCCTCAGCATTGACAGCACATGGGGCCATGCTTTAGGTAGGCAGAAGTTGCTGCCACCACTCAGCTGAGACAGAAGTGAGCTGAAAGAGGCGTCGCTGTGTTTTGGCAGCACGTCGCTGCTCAGTCCAGGCAGTGGGTGGGCAGGAGCCATTCAAGGTGTCAGGTGATAGCAAGGAGCTAAGAAAAACTGCAGGGAAATTATTAACCTTGGCTATAAATACTCTGTTAAATTGCCATAAACTGCATGCAGTGGTAGCTTAAGATGATGCAAACAAATGGTCATTCATTCAAGTCCTGAGCAGAGCTCCTAAACCACAATTAACATAAATATGCTCTACTTCACAAAGCCAGGGTTTTATTCTATTGTTTTCTATCCAGAGCAATATTACAATGCTGGAATGTGTCTCAGCAGCCTTTTAGCCCTTGCCCACAAAAAAAGAACAAGTGTTTTCAGCCAATGCTAGACAGAGCAGCTGCCTGGTTGTGCGTCCCCAGCAGAACCTGAATGCTGGGGAGAAAAACTCCTCCACTGGCAGCACACCTATCCTTAAGGTGGTTTCACATTGTGCTTGCTGTAAGGAAGAGCTTTGGAGAATTATTTGCATTTTGCTCTCCATCTGGGCCATCGTGATAACACAAAACCTAATGAGAGGTGAGCCAGAGGAAGAAAGCTGGTTAGGAGAAGCTCAGGGATTTATTCCCTGTGGGAGTGGAGCTGTGCACCTGGTGTCAGAGCAGCAGCACATCAAGCTGTCTCTAGTGATAAATGTATCCAGCAGTGGGAGATGCCAGGGATTTCTTAGCTGGTAGCCTCAAGTTCTGGATGATGGGTTTTGTTACCCCTCTCAATTTTATTTATTTTTTTTTCCAAGTCTCCCCTAAAATCAATCAGGTTTTGGTCACTGGGACCTGGAACATGCTACAGACCAGTACAATTCTCTGCTTGCTTTAGCTTTGAGTTTTCTATTTCCCTGCTGTAGACTATGGTCACCTAAATAGTAGTTAGAAGGTAGATCTTTGAAGCATGGACATGAAACAGAAGCCTCCTCAGATTCAGACTCCTACTGTGTATTTATCCAGCCTACAACCAGGTTTGCAGTAGGACTGGGGAATCTGCTTGGCATCTTTTACACCAAGCAGCACCTTTACTGAGAGAAGTCTTCTTCGACTGATTTCCAGCAAGCATCTGAGGGCACCCAGATTTGAGAGGTCTTGATTTATGTGTGCCTATGCTTGGTCAACTGGCAGCTCCAGCCTCTGTGTGGAGAAGCACCTCATCCTGAAAATTATTGTTTTAATTTCATTCTAAAGGTAGAGGATATTAGAACCCGAAGTCTTAATGGCTCACGATAAAATATGGAATAGCAACCACCCATTACATTTGTTATTGTCTCTTTCTTCTGTAAATCAATATAATTGAATTTCTCCTAACTTCCCCGGTATTGCATGCAGCCATGTGCAATCACAGGGGACATTGCCCAAAGATGAATAAGCACAACACTGTTCTAAATGACCAAAGCACCAGGTAGCCTCTCTCAGAGATTTGTTTTGCAGCACACTCATGTTCTCCTGAGCTGGCCCTACTCTGTCCTAGGGGGTTGACTCCTTTCCCTGCAGCAGCTAGGACTTTCTGCAATATTTAGGAGTAGCATATGGAATTCTCACTGTCAGGAATGTCTCGGTCTCAGGAGTGGATGAGAACCTCTGCTGAAAAGGCTTTTCACTGTCAGTGAATTGATTCCCAAGGGAAGCTTGTCTCTGCCTCAGTTTCCCGAGTTGTATGGCTTCACCAGCCATCGGGTTTCTCACCTGACTTTCTTAATTTCTTTTCATTCACCCAGGTTTCCTGGGTTTTTAAAAATGAATGTTGTGGAAAACTCAGGTTCTAAGGTCCTTTCTGCTGCTCCTGCTACACAGCTGGCACATCTACCCTCCCTCTTCCCTGTGCCTGCCTCACATCTCAGGGCAGAGCTGTGTGATGGCTCTTGCAGTGCTTCCCCTCCCTGCCTGCCAGAGAGCTCAGCAGAGGGGTGGCTGCTGCCCCGTTTTACAGAGAGGGGAAACTGAGGCACAGAGCCAGGTGCCTTGCACAGCATCATCAGGAGGCAGATGTGGTGATGGAAGTAGAGATGTTTCCTGAGCTGTAGGTCTGTGCTCTCACCTCTGCCCCTCCTTGCTCGGCTGCCTGTTCCCCACGTTGGTGTGGGCTGGAGGCAGGGATGGTGCAGAGGCTCACGCTGAGCACGGCTCCTCCAGGCCATGGGAAGCCCTTGCTGCAGAACCGGGCTGCCTCCTCTACCCCAGGGAGATGCCAGGTTCTGTGCTTCACCACGTGCATTTGTAATCGCCCCAAGGCTCCCGAGGGGACCCCAGGAGGAAGCAAACAGCATCCTGAATGCTGGGAATTCTCCAAAGGGGGTCCAAAGCTATGAGCTAAAATGCTGGGGTTTCACTTTCCATACTGTCTTCTCTGCAAGGCTGATGGTCTGTGCCTGTCCCTCCCGACCCTGCCAGCAGCCAGCTCAATTCTTCCCATCTGGACAACACACATCTCCTTTAACAGCAGCAGCTGGATATCGAACCAGCTTTCCATCCTGAGCTAGTGTGTACTGAGATGCAGGGCACATCCACTCAGATTTGGAGCGCTGGTCTGAGCTCAGGCACTGTAAACCCTCCAGAGCAGCTCTGACATGCAGCCTGTCCCTGAGCCACATCTTTAATGCCAGCAGGGAGGGAGCTGGGGCTCCTGCACTCGTGCCATTGCCTCCAGATACTGCTGCATATTGAAACGGGCACATCCTGCAGCTGGAAGGGATTATATGCAGTGCCTGGGAAGAGGGTTTCCCGGGGACCCACTCCCCACCCCGTGCAGAAGGGCTTCACTCACTCAGCAGCCCAGGGCGAGGGCACAGGCTCTATTCCTGGCTGCCTGCAAAGCAAGCTAGTACACTTATCAGTCATTAGCCTCCTCCCCCATCACCAAGAAACCCCCTAAAAATCCCAAACCACCATAAAAATGTGTTGGCAGAATAGGAGCAAGTCATGCAGTGCTATTTGGAAAACATGATCTTGTTTTCGAAATAGATTAATGATGGTTTTGGTGCCGGGGAGTCTGCCCTCCCCAGCCCCCCCTCGGAAAAGCATTGCAGGCAGGTCTGCAGTCCAACAGTAGAACTTCCTAGAAAATAAATACAAGACTAGCTAATAATAACAGTGCCACTGTTAGTACTACTAATAGTGTGCTTCTGGCTGGCAGGGTCTGTGCCTTTACAGCCTGCTCTGAAAGAGAGGAGCCACGGATGGGGAGGTGGCAAGCCCAAATAACTGGGATCCACCCTGGCAGGGACAGTGGTGTCACCTGATGGAAACTTAATGGTAAGGTTAAATGGCTCACATTTAACACAGTTTGTGCTGCTCTGAGCAGGAGATAATTTGTCAATTTTTTAGGCTTTTTCCACATATTTGACTGGAGGCCAGGCTCCGGTCTTACCCCTACAGAGCTGCACCAGCTGGAAGTGTTATGAGATCCAGCAGGTAATCAAGATTAAAGTGATGGAAAAAACCCCTTGGATATGCCCTGAGCAGCTTTTTTTTTCCTACTAGGGCTTGTTTGGGGTAAGGGGAGCAGAGGAGATGTTGGATGCATTTATCTGGTAGAAATTCACTTTTGCAGATGACCAGCACCTGCACCCAGACCACTTTGCCTGAGGACAGTCTGGTCTAGTTGCCCTGGTAAAAGCCCTCCTGTGCTGCCCTAGCCCCTACCCAAATCATGGAATCATGGAATGGCTTGGGTTGGAATGGACCTTAAAGTCTTTAAAGACCACCTTTCACTAGACCAGGTTGCTCAAAGCCCCATCCAACCTGGGCTTCAACACCTCCAGGGATGGGGCAGCCACAGCTTCTCTGGGTAACCTGTGCCAGGGCCTCAGCACCCTCACAGTAAAAAATTTTCCTCCTAACATCTTATTTAACTCACTCCCCTTTTAGTTTGGAGCATTTTATTCCGGCACAATTAATTGTGGCACCATGTGCCCAGGCTGAGCACAAGTGCTGCTCGGAAGGATTGCTGCTGTGTCTGGCCATGAAGGATTCCAGCGGCGCTTCTTGGGGACGCGGGGCAGAGCAGGGCTGGGGGATTGCAGTCACATGCTGCTACTGCAGGGCTGGAGGAGAATTAGTAAAATTTGCTGCAGGATTCCCACACCCTTGCAGCAGAGACTGGCACTGCATCCCGAGGGCCTCTGATTCAGCTCTTTCTCCCCTTGGTCTTGATTGCTAGCACTGTTTTTTATCAGATGCAATGGACTATAAAGTGATTTTCCTAAAAGCCGCTATTCAGAGCAATTTCCCCCCCTTCCCGATGCTATTATTTAATGAAATCAATACACAATGTTGTTACATGTTATGTTGTTTGTAAGCTATAGGCTTTCAAGCTAGGAATTGGAAAAACATTATTCAAAGCCTTTTCAATTTGCTGTGCCTGCCAACTTATATGTTGATTGTGGCATTTTGTCCAAATAGCATCAAGTTGCTAAATGGCAGTAAGAAATTTAGGTATGTTAACAAGAAGGATTAGAGTCTGTCATCAGGATTCACCTGCATGCCAGCAGAGATGTGACTTCATATACTTGTTTTTCCCTACCTGTTCCTCAGTTTGTTCACATGCATGTATGGCACAGGCTCCTTCCAGGTGCTGTCAGACTGCACCATGCACTGACTGCTAAAATGAGAGCCAAGATGTGAGCCTGCAGAAGCTCTGAAGTTGCATCCAGGCTGTGCCAAGTCTCCCTGAGCTCTGTGCTCTGCCAAAGCATCATGACGGAAGCTGTAATGCTGTCAGCGTGTCCTCACCCAGGGGAACCCACCTGGGTCACTGCAGCAAGGCTGGACTATGACTGCTGCTGAACCAGCCCCTCAGCTTCCCCTTTCTGACCTCTTTTTAAACTGTAATTTTACAGTTGCAGTAGCACAGAGTCCAGAATTAAACTTCTCTCCTTTCTCACAGGCAGGAGGTGGGGGGCAAACCTTATTGATGAAATAGCCCCGACTCCCCCATGAAGCTCCTGCTCCTTAAAGCGACGGGGCTGCAGCCACGCTGGCTGCTCAGTGCTTTCAGCAGTGCCCCACAGACCCAGCAGCAGCAGCAGCACTGCAGCTCTCAGTGCCACATGACACCTTTTCTTGCACAAAATCATTCAAAGCTCTCCCCTTTGAAACAAAGCCTTTGTAGTTAGATGAGATCTGAGGAGATGCTGTCGGGTTAGGGGCTCAGCGAGGTGATGAGTGGATGAATTGACTTGCAGCATGGGGCCCACATCTCCCACAGATCCTTTGGACTTGTTTACAAGGGACATTTTATCTACATGAGAAGATAGCAGTGCATCCCTCCCCTTCCTGGGCAGACCCCAAACGGTGCCTCTAAGTGATGGTGGGAGAAAGTGGGGCCAGGGAAGGGGGGCAGAGGAGACAGAGGCTGTCAGGGATGCAGTGGTCTGTGCTTCTGTTTTGCCAGCACCGTTATGTTGGTTGGAGCAGCGGCTTTTCACTCCTCTGCTGCCAAAGAGTATCTGTGCTGGCAAATGTCCCAGTGCTGATGCAGTTGTATCACTTGAAAAGGACTTTGCTGGCATTGTTTGCTATCTCCTAAGAGCCAGTCAGATATTCCAGCTGAAGGAGGTTGCAATAAGCTGCATATCCTTGGGGGTGTTTGTTGAGAGGTATGACCTGTATCTGGGAAGGTGGGCATGCTCAGGAAGGAAAAGATATCCTTGTGAAGACATGAATCAACCAATCACTTGCAAATTCATAGGCATTTCTGCAACTGAAACAAAAAATGAGGAAACAAACCTCAGGTTTTTGGGGTGCTCTCCTGCATGTTTTTTGAACCTCTGCTCTTACTGTGAGAGCCAGAAAACTGAAAGCAGGAAAGGGGGAGCAGTTTTATATTCATGAGAACCACTAAGCCCCAGAGACCAAAGGCTTTGTGAGAGGAGATCCAGGAGGTCCTGTGGTGGTGGTTTGAAGCCTGAATGGTCCACCCCAGGCTTTTCAGGATGTTACTACTTGTGTAGCAGTGAATGGGAGTCCCTGGTTATGAACTGTCCCCCCGGTGTTAGTGGACCAGCTGGAAAAAAAATAGAGAGGAATTCATGCCCACATAGAGATGTCCCATTTGAGGTCTGTGACACACACTTTGCTCTGCTCTTGTTCAGCACATGAGAAAACTTCCCACTGTGAGAAAGTCTAAGTGGACATGTCCTGCTGTCCTGCCCTCAGTTCCCACAGAAGACCAGAAGTTGCAGGAAAGGTGTTTGTGACTCGGGCTAAATGGCTGCTATGCAAGTGATACTATGTGCTCATATTATCACCCTTCAGATTTCTAACTCATTTGACCAAATGAGGCAAAATTTCAGGGACCTCAAAAAATATCATGTTCCCTCAGTTCCATGAATATGAAGACAGGAAAGGAGCAGCAACTCATCTTTCTCTGGGTGTCTGGTAAGAATCAAGCTTCACCTTTAAGAAGTTGTCTGTAGAAAATGAAACTTTTTGCTGTACACAGTATTGCTTGTTACTTTGATTGATTGCACTTGTCTGTTTTACTGCATGAAGATCCCAAGCAGGGCTCCATGACACTGAGACTCAGGGTTTGTTTAAAGTCCAGGGGCAGGACAGCATTTCCATCTGTGTTGGACCTCGTCATGGCACAGTTCTTTGGGAGGAGAGGGATGAACAGGGAAGCAGCTGCTCTTCAGATGTCCCCTATGGACAAACCCCATAGCACAGCCTGGAGATGCTGCCCAGCACTGATGGCCTGGAACAGGAACAATCAGGTGATACAGACCAAGACAGCCCTGGAATTCATCAGGGTAGTTAGGCTGCCTGTACCAAAACCCAGTGCAGTGAGTTTAGAGAGACCCCTGCCTGAACCTGACCTGGACCTGCCAGTTTGTTTGCTGTGTAAGTCTGTTGGGAAGAAAGGTAACAACAACCTGAATATACCTGGAGAAGGATGCTAACTAAGTCAAATTTGGATGATGATGGATTGGTATAAAGGGGGGTGGTGACAGGATGTAATTTCTCTCTTGAATTTTAGGAGGACAAGTGAGTGAGGGAGCTTTAGACACTGCTCATGGCAAGGTACCAGAATACCTCAGGATTGTGCTCAAAGCTTGAGTTTGTGCTGCTGGTGTAACCCTTTGTGAGGACTGACATGGTTTTGCTGCTGCTGGTGGTGCTCAGCAGGTATTTCAGGGCTGTGATATGAGAGTGAGGCAGGGCAGCATGGACTGGGTGTCACGCTGACACACTCCTGGCATGGAGGGGACATGCCTCCGGGGCTCACGGGCCTGGCACTGAGTGCTGCAGGGTCAGCTGGTTACTGAATCACAGGGACCAGGGCTGGGAGTGGAGTTTGGAAATCCATCTGCCTGCCATCAGTGACCCTAGACAGCAGCAGGGCTGTAGGACAGTCCTTTCCTCATGACCAGATGATCACAAAGTGTTCCTAGTCCCTCTGTCACAGGTATCGTGACAAAAACCAGATCCCAAACTCTCTCAGTTCTGAGGTCTCTACAGACTTTAGACCCTATTTCTGATCTGGTTCAGCCATCCGTGTGTAGCACCTGGGAATTGCTTCTATTTGGAGCAAAGTCCAGTATCCATGAGCTGGGATGGTCCAGAGCCTGTGTGCATTGCACGGGGGCAGTGTAACCCTGTGTGCCAGAAGGCACCGATGCACACTCTGAAGATAGAACTCACTGCTGGTATTTTTGCTTCAGGATACAGACAAAGGAGAGAGGGACCAAACTCATGATGTCAAGCCAAATCACAGAATCATTGAGTGGTTTGGGTTGGAAGGGACTGTAAAGATCCTCTGGATCCTGTAGGAATTGCTTGGCAGATGAGCAGTGGATGAAGTACTCGAATGGGAGCACCATCTCTGAGCTCCTGGGAACAGAGAGAAGGGGAGGGAGATGTGGAGACCTCCTCCCCCAAGGAGCCAAAGGGAAAGGCTTATATTGAGGATACTGGCATGGGCAGTCCCCTGAGCATGGGGCATTGCTCCACCACAGAGTTTCACCCAAACAAAAGGGATGCATTTCTTTTCAGGCACTGAAATCAAGAAAAAAACCCAAAACAAACAAATAAAAAAATCTAAAGGTAATTTTACATAGGAACTTTAAAGCAAGGAAGAAAACTCCTCCATTCAAAAAACAAACCCAGACACAATTCCCAAGGTGGGAGTTACAACAAAAACTATTTTCCTTTAGCAACACTCATAGCAGAATTCCCTTTATAGCAGTGTAATGGTCATGGCACACAGCTCATTGGCACAAATGACATATTTTAGACAGAAATAAAACTTGTAGTCTGAATATCTTTAAAAGTCATCTGCTGGTTTTGGGCCATCTCCTTTCTTATTTCATCTCCTGCTTTACTTATACGAAGTAGGAAAAGACCCCAGCTCAGTGACAGGGGTGTGTGCACCTGCATTAAATGAGAAATCCCTGTTACACAGAGACAAGACTCTGACCCTCAGCAAAGATTGGCAGCCCTTGCTAATGACAAAAGGATGCTACCAGTTTCTTCATAACACTGCTTTTACTCAAAATAATTAAAATGTCTCTATTTTTCTCATTTGTTCACTGGGTAGATTTGACCACATCCACTGTAGAGTTCGTTTTGCAGCTACTCGCATGTAAAATCAGCCATTTTTATTCTACTCTGTGTAGATTTTTTTCTAGAGTGAGAAGGAAGCACAAAAGGAAACTGCAATTATATATCCAGAAAAGCACGTGGTGGAGAGAAAAGGGTGGTGTCGCACGTGAAACTATCTGCATTTCCTACTACTTTCACAACACCAGGCTGTAAATATCCCATGGAATTCATAAGCATCTTAAAATAAAAGTAAAAAAATACCCCACAGCATGAAGATTTTCTTGCCTTTGTTCAGATTCCTGTTAGGTCAGAGAATTGCATATTCATCCTAGTCATGCTAATTGTTATCCCTGAAACAAAACCCACACAGCACAATGTTGGGATTTATTTTTTCTTTGGGATGGCTTTTGTGGTGAGCATTGTGTTTGCCTCTACAAAACATTTTTCCATTTGTTTTCATGTAGTTTCATAACTCCATAAAAAAAAAAAAAAAAAAAAAAACAAAACAAAACC